>CM055894.1:81069234-81669234 GCA_029582155.1 Panopea generosa | reverse complement strand
CGTGGATCCTCCTTGGTCAAGCGGTCTATTTTATTTTACTGACCACCGCTCATCCCAGTTCGATCCAAATATTTGTATGTGATAAATTTTGCCAGTAACTTGCGTTGTTTCTATTCCATTTTTTTTCTTCTCCACCTATTCAACTGAATAGGGCATATACAGTCAAACTTGTCTTAAGCAGCCAGTCAAGGGAAGGAGCAAAACGACCTTTTAAGAGAGGTTGTTGCATAATACAGGTTAACTTACTCTGAAAACATATAAATGGGAAATAGAAAATGTGGCTGTTTAAGACAAGTGGCTGCTTAATAGAGGTGACCACTTACACAGGTTTGACTGTATAACATATCATGTTTTGATATATCGTTTAAACCCATTAAAACTATATAATAATTAATAATATGTAATAAATTATGTATGTAACCTTACCGGTAACATCAACTTCTACTGGAACCTTTTCAATATTGTTAGGTAAATTATTTGCCCTTTTTGGATAATGAATGTAATGGGATACGTTAAAATTAAAATAATGATGTGAATTATTCAATAACATGGTTCATAAACAGGGATAAACTATTTATACGTGACATTTTGGTATGCCGATAAACCAGTCTCCGCAAATTCATTCATCCAATAACGTATATAGATTTTAATTAAACTTAAACCTAATTTAGTAGAATTTACTCTTTAATTACCGTAGTGTTTAAAATATCAGACATAATTCCGTTGGGAGAGATTTTCTTGTTATTTACGAACGAGTGGGCTTTTGCGACTTCATATTTTGGAGACATGTTGTTCCATTGGGATTTGTTATTTCGAATTAAAAATACAACCGTTATAAAACAAGAGGAATACCACTGTCTATCTACAGAAAGTGGAAAATAATTAAATATTGGTCTAAACTGATGAACAATAGAAAATATAAATGTGTTTTATATCGGGTGTATAAACAATTATATGTAAAAATGTCACAGGGATTGGTAAATTAGTTCTCAAATTATAAATTTATCTTTTAGACAACTGAATTTGGAGAGATATGTGATTTACAAATTTTACCGTTGTTGAAATTGCGACACATACGAGTATGTATCCGTCTGGAGAGGGGGGCTGTCGTACTAATATAGAGACATAATGACAAACTCTTTGTTGAATCCTACATGACTAAAACAATGAAATTGAAAACGAGTTAAGCATTTACGAAGATGAGACTCAGCTCACAAAGGGATTGTGAATGATCGAAATAAGCCCAGAGATTCCAAATAAAAAAAAATATTGTGTATGTTATGTACACATAGAGACACTAGAGAGGAGTTCCATTTCGTTTTAAAATGCAAAACGGAATTAAGATTTCTTAACATACCCAATATACAACATAAGTAGAAATACAATAATGTTTAAGTTAATTGGTCTTTTTACATAAACGAAGTAATATATTGCACAGGACGATTGCGATAATTCAATTAAGACTATTAAAAGAGACAAGCAGTGTTAAATCAGATCATGGATTAATGTGTACTAGTAAGTGTATACAATAAATGTTAATCACTGACTTTCTGCATTAGAATAACTTGCTTTCACTCTCAGTCTATCCTACATCATATGTTATATATGTATATTAACAGAATTATAAATTTACACTGTATAGACACATATATATGTTTTCAGCCTATGAATTGTTTATTTGTGTAATGTGTTGTTGTATTACGTATTCTGAATTCAACTGCATATTATATACTGCAAATATGTCAGTTGGCCGACTTCACATTCTCTATGATGTTAAGTTATGGATACCCTTTTACGACTATTATTCTTCTACCTCTTACTATATAAGTGAGAAGCCAATGGCTTGCAGAGATAAAATGGGACCTGGGTCTAAATTCATCAATAATTTGACTCAGACTCTTACATTTTTGTAAACCTTTTAAACATACAGTTTATGGTAAGAAATATGATCATGTAACATTTTCTGTTAAAGACGTTTCTTCGAGTAAGTTCTAGCGCGGAGATTAAATTTTGCACACAGGTACTTTGAGGTAAGACAAGTTTAAAGCACTAAAAAAAAATATAGGTTCCCATTTTTGTTTTTTTGCTTTGACTATTTTTAAACTACACCGTTTTACATTTTTTAAAGAAAAAACAGCAAATTGGTGTAAGTTATAAATCTTGTTTAATTTACTAACAAAGTGATATATTTCAACAAAATATTGTTGTCACTCATGTAACAAAAGATAAAGTATCTAAAACAGCAAAAGTCATGATGCTCTTTTAAGTTTCACATTTCATACGGTAATTTTCATCAATTTCTACGATTATAGAATTGGCCGTTAACGATGTATTTTTACACTAATTTAAAGATAAAAAAAGTTCTAACGCGGAGAATTGTTTCATTCTTTCTACAAAGTGGCACCATAACAAACTATATCAGAAAATAAAATAAAAAATATATGTCCCCATGCTTGTTACTAAGTTACAGTGCTTAATGTTACTTCCCTTTTCATAAAATGGCCGTAAACGATGCATTTTGACACTAATTCAATAATAAAAAAAAGTTCTAAAGCAGAGAATTGTTTCATTCTTTCTACAAAGAGGCACTTTAACAAACTATATCAGAAACTAAAATAAAAAACATATGTTACCTTACTTGTTACTTAGTTACATTGCTAAATGTTACCTCCCGTTTTCATAAAATGGCCGCAAACGATGCATTTTTACACTAATTCAATAATAAAAAAAGTTGTAACGCGGAGAATAGTTTCATTCTTTCTACAAAGAGGCACTAAACCAAACTATATCAGAAAATAAAACAAAAAATAGATGTCCCCATGCTTGTTACTAAGTTACAGAGCTAAGTGTTACCTCCCTTTTCATAAAATGGCCGTAAATGATGCAATTTGACACTAATTCAATAATAAAAAAAGTTCTAATGTGTAGAATTGTTTCATTCTTTCTACAAAGAGGTATTATTACAAACTATATCAGAAAATAAAATAAAAAATACAGGTCACCATGCTTGTTACAAAGTTACAGTGCTAAATGTTACCTCCCCTTTTCATAAAATGGCCGCAATCGATGCATTTTCACACCAATTCAATAAAAAAAAAGTTCTACGTGGAGAATTGTTTCATTCTTTCTACAAAGAAGCGCAAAAACAAACAATATCATGAAATAAAATAAAAAATACATGTCACCTTGCTTGTTACCAAGCTACAGTGCTAAATGTTAACTTCCCTTTTCATAAAATGGCCTAAAATTGTCAAAATTGTAAAAATTATCTGTTGTAATTTTTATAAATGAAGTTTCATTGCAGGAGTAATTTTCATATTTCTAAATGATGCACTAGATAGCAATTATAATATTTGTAATTTATAATGTAATTACTGTTAAATTGCTTTTATACATTTCATATATACTGGGTAATTGATGAACATCAATAGTTGTAAAAGTTTGAAATAATAGAGGCCTAGTGGTAAAACCATGTACTGTCAATCAAGGTTGGATCACCAGTGACCTGCTACTCAACATAATATCTCCAGAGTTTAATCTACGAGTCCATTCAAGTCATTTTTTTTGGTATTTATCTTGGCTATAGTAGTCGCACTGTCATCCATTATTATTACATTAACTTGAAATTTTTATTCCTGTACTGGGCTACTTCAAACTTTAATCTTTGAATTGTCATTAACATTTTAGAACACTGCCTGGTGAACTGGTAGTGATTGTTCTTAATTTTTCATAATCTGTGCATTTCCTAGTCTTCTGGAAAAACATCATATGTTTTTCGAATACTTTTTGTTAACATGGTCCCAGTATCTGATTTACTGTCACAATCCATTCTTCTGGCAACACATATTGTAATAAATTGACCTAGTACTGGTGTACTACTTGATTGACTTCATCACTGAAAATTAAAGGAAGCTTATATTAGATAAAGAAATAAATGACAATGTTTGTTTGTATGTAAGCTTAATTTACATCATCACCAGTTTACCATTTGGGTGATACACCCAGAAGAGTGAACAGTTTAGACTTTTTAGGTTTGTGGGGATAGTGCAGGAAACAAATATCATAGAAACCTAATCATATGTTTCACCTGGTTCTTTTGCTTGGTGTATAGCACCATCATAAAATACCTCATTTTAAAGCCCTATCTGAATGACAGTTAGCACTGGAAGTTAGCCAGCCTCAGGTATCAAACCCTCAATCCTGAGCTAGAAGTATCGTGCTCTACTGACTGAGTTCATCGGTCTGGCTAAAAAAAACGACAGTGTATTTTAATAAAACAGCACAATATATGGGTATAGTTTGACAACTCAAGGGCTATAACTGAGTAGCAATTCCTGTTATAATATCTATGTTCAAACCATTGAACAAAATCTTATGGTTATAAACTTGCATACATGTATGTGGACATTTTTTACTGAATGAAACTGTTATGTTATGTAACAAGCAGTCAAGGGGTTGCAAGCTCAAATCCCCACTTGGCCAGTCTCTGTGATGATTTAAATATATGCAAATCCCAACATTGTGTCTCATGTTTATTCATCTTTAATCACTGATTCAAGTGGGAAAGTTGTCAGTTATTTGCACGGATATTGGGTGTGCCAAACAAGTAGTCACAGGTTTGATCCCCCTCAGATCATCTGTTGTGCTCATGATTATTTTGTTGTAATCCATAGTAGAAATAAGCTGAAACGGTTAAATTACATTTATAATTACCGTTGGCCCCTTTTGATGATTGTCACTCTTTCATTGAGTGTTTCTGTACACGTTGTCTATGTCACGATATTGATTGTCTCTTCATAGTTAATGAAACCACTACAGGTATTTAAAGCAACGACATCTCAATCCATCTGTAACCTGAGCCTCTCTTTAGCATTCCTGAAATGTGTTGAATAGTTTCTTATTTTCATAATTCATGTAACAACTTTCTGTTTAACAGGAAACACAGAACATGACAGTGTATAACTTTATTTTTAACATTTACTCAATGTAAGAATACTGTTGGAATCCCCGCCTGGTAACAGTCTCCAGGATGATAGATATACAGCATTATGTCTCTTTATCAATCGTCTCTCACCGCTGATTCAAGTGGGAAAGCTATCAGTTACTTGCGGAGATGGGGTGTGCTCAAATACTGGTTAAAACAGGAAACAGTGGTTAGGTGATCGTCTGTTAGCCCTCGATGGCATGAAAATGATGTAAATATTCAACCAATGAATCTTTTTTTATAGTTGTTCATCTCTAGAAATCATAAAGTAAATTATCATTTTATGTGATACATTAATATTGATCAGTGAGTTATGATAAAGCATCAACTAACCTTATACTCAATTGCTTTGTGTTGATGTCAAATGATATTGGACTTTTAATTCCTGTTTAGTTGATGTGTCTTGTTTGTTTCCACTGTTCTTATACTTCCACATATACAGTTTATGTATAACGTTGACCCATATAAGTGTCTTCCATAATGTCCTTCAATACCAAACTTTTACATGCATCATGTCAGCTAAATGTCAAAATTAAAGATTTATTCTTCCTTGTCTCCATCCCGGTATGAATAATATTGTTACAGGTAAATTCATTATGTATTTAGCGCTTTGGAACAAATTCACAAATGATCCATATCCGAAAAATAAGTTATCCGAAATGTTACCACTACGAGTATTGATTATATTTTCGTAGTTGTTTCTTCGACTTCGTTATGTACAAGCACTTCTGGTGGTTTAGAACGAAAAACAATATACTCTTCCGTGCTTTTCGATCGCTTCCTTGACAAAATTTACATTTCTGACATCTTGAAATGAAAATACTTCGCTTTGTAAATATCCTAATGCGACTCGACTTTTAATTAACCAAACGGCGACATTAGACCCCGAAACTGAAAGTAACAGAAAGGAATTATGCGCGTAGCGATGCGCAGTAACAACCCGCAGAAACGTCTTTAAATAATCCATACAACTGTTTGTTTCTGCAATTAAATATAGTAATTTGTTTATTAAATAGAACGTTAACTGAACCTTAAATGCATGAACAATTTAGATCCAAACGTGTTAACCGCCAAAGTACAATCCCCGTACATCATTGTTTAAGCTCCAGTATAGTCAGCGCACCTCAACCATAACGCCATCAAGATAAAACACAGCTAGAAATATATACTGTCACTACAATATAGTTTTTCTTATCTCTATAATTTTATATTTCTATACAAATCTTATGAAATTTAGTGTTACACGTTTAATACTATAGGGAACAGTAAAATAATTTAATAAATTTTTACTTCTGTAAGCTTTCCAAATACAATTTTCTCATAAATTACCCAGACAAGTCATCTGTATTAACCATGCTGTTTTCCATGTTTTGTTATTCTATAAATAAGGTTTATGTACTGAATTATTTAGCTTACATGGATCATTACCATACATGTATCTAAGAGCAATATGAATATCTCAATGAAATAACGTCAATGTTTATTATTAATTCATTACGGTATTATGTTTGTTGGATGAAGCATAATGATTGATATATCCGAGTATAAATCAAAGATCTGAATTTACTATAGGTAATATATGTCCGTCATGAAACGTAGTGTTCAAAGGACACGGCCGCATAACAAATTCTGACAATGTATAGAAAAACAACAACAATTAAAACTATTCAAAAGAAACAGCAACCGCAAAAGCATTGATAGCATATACGAGTGATGTTAGAAATGCATTGTGTATGTATAACGCGTATCAATATTAATACGCATAGATAGCTCTATACCTACACAATGGTATGTATATATTATGTATCTGCTGAAACACGGGATTTCAGAGGTACAGTCGTTTCAATATAGGCAGTCGATGCCCACTGTTGTCGAAATGGCTGGTAAACGAGTAGCAAATAATGAGGAAATTCGGGCTCATATCAAAGTGGGTACTGAACTCGGTTGTTTTCTAAAATATACTTTTGATCACACGGCTTTATGGGTTGACGGAATTGTCTCATACATTGTCGTGTTCATAGATGAAAAAAAGAAATTTGATTCTGGTAAAAATCGGTTTAGCCAAAGACAGCAACATGTACAAAATCGTGTTTAAAATTAGAGAAATTGTTCGAAATGATGCCCAATATAATGTGTGTGATAAATTACGCTTTGCAGACGTTTCACTATCTTCAGCTCATTTCGTTCTGAGAAAAATCATGTAAATTTCTGGTTGCCCCACTCATTTGTTGACTGACGACCAAAAGAAGGTTATGTTGAAACTACCAAACGCTCCTTAATATGTTTTCTGGATAAAACTAAAGATGCAAATTTGCAAATTTTGTCACTGGTTACAAAACCTGGGTACAGTATTTCTAACCAGTGCTAGAGGTTGGGAACAAAATATGGGCCACCAAAAACGCCAGTCATTGCCAAACAGAGCTTGAGTGTACAGAGGATTCATTATGCAATTGTCTTCTCTATTGAAGGTTTAGCAATACAGGTACCAGTAAATTTACAGTGCTGCCCCATCATTCTTACTCCCAAGGCCTTGCCTATGTAATATATTTCTCTTTCCCATATTGCAAACCTTCCTTTCTTGACGTAGATATTGGCCACGATGGGCTCTTGTTTCTGTCGTAAACGAATGCTTTTGTAGGACATGTATACTCCAAACAGCCTACCGTGCCGCTTTCCGGAAATGGATCCGCAAACTAAAATTATGTATTTCTAACCGAGGAGAGTGCTTTGAGGGTATAAGATGAAGATATTACTGATTTAGTTACCTCGTATTTATAAAGATGGTTCATATTCGATTTATTTATAAGGTCATTGCTTTTTATAAAAAAAAAACAACGAAAAAAAGTTGTATTTTCCGAGATACTATTGTACATTTATTCCTATATCGTTCGTTTCCATCATCAATCGCATGGCGTAAGATCTCGCAATGACGTCATTTTACCATAACAAATCGATATCATTTAGACGCTGAAGTATGACGTACATCAGCCGAGTTAAACGTAAAACACCGATCAACTATAACAATAATACGTAATACATTTACAAATATTATATATGGGACAAGAAATATTTGCAGAAAACAACAGGAATTGTATTTGTACTTACTGGAATAACCATATCAAAATGGAAGAGTAACAGGGTTGAATGTCATTTTAACACATTAAGTGTTTTATTGGTGCAGACACACCTCAGAATCAATTCTCGGAATAGACCTACCATCCTTCTTTCGAAGTAAACGGATGAACTTTCTTACATAGCGCTTTTAAGCAGAACTACGTTTTGTACATCTATCATGTTTCTATGTTGTTGAATAACATTGCTTATATCCAAATCATTGGCAATCAATGTAATGGACGTAATTGCGTAGGAAGACTTTAGTATTGTTTTAAAAATGTTATTGTTTTTGTTTGGTTCTTATAACACCACTATAGAGGATTTTATTTTTACCTTCTTCTTTTATTCTTCCGGTAAAGTGCATCACCATATAAGCTGTGTCCTCGCACTGTTAGCTACTTTATATGTATTGAGAGAGTAACCTTTCCACTATACTTAATTACAAGTTGAAATTTATGTCATATCAAATGAATCGGGTTATATAAAAATGCGCTAGTAAAGTGTCTTTGTACAATACAGATGTATAGATTATTTTATATATCTTGTTTTTATACGTACTACTAAATTAATGTATTCTTTCTTGTAGAGAAAAATTGAAGTATGTTTGTATGTCGATATATTTAGATTTAACTTCATGCATCGTATCAAACACGTGTACCTGATAAGCACATACCGAGCATGCATTATGCTCAAACTTTATCAGATTAATTAGAGCAGAACATTGGTATACACATGAAATAGCATGGCTGAATCTGATCGTACTGTGTATGCTGAGAGGCATAGTATTAACATTGGTCCTCCAATTGGACATGTGTTAATAAAATATTGTAGGTGGAAGGTGTCAGAATTTGTGGTATGACCCCATTTCATATGTATATGAAATAGATATGGGTACATATATATATATATATATATATCGCGGCGGTGTAAATGCATAGTTTACGGCTGATGTTAACATTTACACATTAATTGTAATTGTCATATTAAGAATGTATTTCCTGGTAACTGTATATAATTGCTTATAACAAGGTTATGGTAGCCAATTAATCAAGAAGAAAATGTCAACAACTAAACAGAAACAAGGTCAGATAACTAACAGCGGTTCGAACACTGTCAAATATGTACATACATTACATTAAACCATTAGTCTATTTGTTATGACGTAGTTCACCCTTGCTTCATTTCTATGTCAAAAACACCACAATAATTACTGTCATGTCTAAACCTAGTTCTTGCTTTGATTCCATTTAATATTTGTGACACTTGTATGTACATATATGGTAGAGTTATATTTTCAACCACCAGGTGCGTGCCGGGACATTTTTGGAAATGCGATATGCTCGGAATGTTTGTGGAGACAAATGTAAATATCGCGCAATATCATTTCGCGTCCTGCGATACATGATGTCAGTATTTCAGTTAGTGTCAATCTAATAACTCTCAGATTAATTATGACATTAAATCGTTATGGAAGCACTATTTCATATGCATAACATATAGAGAAATTTTCCATTTGGAATTTTAATGTATAATTTGCAAATAGGTTTTTATTTTTGTTGGATAATACGTGATCGCTATTATACAGAATATATAAGTTTCAAGAAAAGAAACATAATTTCTTTTATAGGACTCCATTTGCCTTGACATATGTCTCCATTTGTATAGGGTTGTACGTTAGTATATTCCAGAGAACCATGACAACATTATTATTAGTAGAAAAATATATGTGTATTTGTATATGATAATACGTAATTGCATTTATACAGTATCATATAAATACATTTCCAGAAAAACATGAATCAGTTGATAGGAATGCGATTAAATATATATAGAAAAATGTTTTTATTATTTATGAAGAATGATAGACGATTGCATTGATACGGTATTGTATAAGTACATTTCCAGAGAACCTGCATTTATAGGATTCCATTTATATAGAAATATGTCTGTATTTATATAGAATGATAAGTGATTGCATTGATGCACAACATAAAAGTACATTCCAGAAGAAGATGACTCGCTATATAGAAATTGACAAGATAGTTGACAAGATAGTATGTTTTCATTGAAAGAGGAGAAATTATAATTGAATTGTAAGAGAATCCCCTTTGTCTTTTATTCATGGATATTATGTAATAGATAGAGTGAAGATAATTTATGTTATACTGGCTGTTAACGAATTTAGAGTGTTATTAAAAAAGTCACTTGATGTCTAATATGGTAAAAAACAGTTCGCGTCCTTTTTTATTCTTATTTATTCTTCTTATACAGTCGAGCAAATTCCTTTAAAAATCTGATCAAGACAATGTGTTAAATCCTTCAATAGTACTCTGTAAAAAAAGGTGTACCATAAAAATTTTTAAATTATTTTTAATTTACGCATTTTAAATAAGGGTTCTTCCTGCACATACTTCCTGAAATTGTATACGGCTTGTTTTTTTTGTCAGTAACATTCAAATATATCATTTTGCCCCAGATATATTTTTATTTCGGTGCACTTGTAAAGTAATTCCTGTCTGAGCGATAAGTCCAATAAACGCGTGGGACGTCACTTAACGGAATTACACTGCAGCCTCATGCATCAATCGTGTAAAACGTTTCCAATGGCTTTCTAAAAAGTTATATTAAAAAATATCCAATAACCTTGTGAAACGCAACTTGTGCAATACCCACTATCAGCATCTACTTCGTTATACGTAATAAACAACGCGTGTGTTGGTGATTAAGCCGTATCTGCTTCGTATCACAGCGCATCAACAAGCACACACCTGCCGCTACATTCATGCTATTGTGCGATTATCAAAACAAACATAACTGATTATAATTACGGTTATAACAATCCCAGCTTACTCCCGAAGGACGGCAGTTTGTTACGTTATGCTACCGTTGCCCACTAGCCCCACCAACCGGCACAGAAACGAGGACAAAACGTACCATACAGCCAAATTCATTATCATAAATGTACTACAGAGGCTGTCATAAAAGGATCGAAATAACATGACTTTTTTGTTCAGGTGAAATGTGATTTATTTCTCATTATGTGTATATTCCAGTAAAGCTATAAATAGGATGATGTTTGAATCATGTTTGCGTTACAATAACTATAGTAAAACACAATTAGGCTTGATATTTCTAACTGCATCGGTGGTCTAAGGGTAAAGCAGCCGACTCGCATGTCGAAGATTATAGTTTCGATCAAGGCCGGGTCATACCAAAAGCTTATAAAATGGTAGTAGAAGCTTCCTCGCTTGGTGCTCCATATAAAAAGGATTAGCTCTAGGTCTGGCCGACCCAGTGTCCGTATAATGTTATTCGGTGGTGTCTAACACATACTACTCCAGGGTGCTAGCACTTAGAATACTTTCTCAAGTAGACACCGTCGTATTATAACTGAGGTTTTGTTTAATGCGACGCTTACCACCATACAACAACAACAACAACAACAACAACAACAACAACAACAACAACAAAAAACAACTTAAAATGTCTAGACAATTATGTTCAACAGGTAAAAAGATTACACATTATGCTTTATCTTTGGAATGCCAAGTTTCCAGTTATGAATGCGTTTAAGCATGTATTATGAATGGAACTGCCAATTACAAATATCTGTTAGTGGACAGACTCTCATGTCAGACTGTCTTTACGTCTCAATACACAGTTGAGTATCTTTGTGTGACTGTAACAAAGTCATTGTGCTTAAGAAATGGTTATAATAGTTTCAAAATTGTTCATTGGGACTGTGATTTTATGCTACAGATTAATATAACAGAAGCTGACATAGCATATACGGCAATAAGAGATCACTGGTGTTGAAAAAAGGATTTTTTTTTAGGATTTTAATATTTGTATCCGCTTTTTATTGTTCTTATGAGCATTTAAAATGTTTTAAAAAATAATCTCATGGTGTTTCTACAATGTCTTTACCCCCCCCCCCCCCCCCCAACAAAAAAGCAAGGAAAATAAGCTGGTCAACCCATAATTAATTGTGCATTGTTATGTGCGGATACATTCTTGCTATGAAAAAACTACTTTAAAAATTGTTTCATGTGGATTTGTTTACTGTGAGAATCCTACACCGGATATTATATAGAACAAAAAGCGAAATGCAACTGTGTAGTGACATCTTTAGAAGCCAATTATTGTATCTTAAAGAGATAAATAACGTCTCCTTATTCTGATTATTATGGGTATCGGCACGTTCCCCTTTAATTAAAAGCAAACTCTCAACGAAACGAATCATATTGCGAGGTAATCAATTAAACAATCTGACCGTGTATTTGAAATAATAACCTATAAATCGTTTTTATCGCAATTTCTAGAATTTAATTTAAATTCTCGTTAACTGATTAACATGCGAACGATACGCATGTCACAATTACTACTGAATGGCCAAAAATCGCACTTCTCTGTAGTAGTAATTGGCATTGTCACCTCGAATGTGACAAACTATGTGTAACTTTACAACATTTGTTTGCGTTACTTCTCAAACATCTGGCCACGAGTCTCGTTCTAAATCTTTATATCAACCAAGATAAGTTGATATTGAACATTTAAATAGTATTGCCTGTTTTCATTTACCTCATCCGTTGCTCTTTATTTGTAGTTAAGTGTTTACATGTTTACTCATGCGTGTCAATGGTTAACCGAAGTTAGCGTCATACTCTTTTTCTATTTCATCATTCTACACTCATTAACGGTTTTGAACTAATACAAAGGGGTTAATGGGATAGTTGATACTATAAAATGAAATAATAAATTGCAATAGCACTCTCTTATAGAAATATATGGCTTCTTTATTCGATAGTTGAGGTGATTTATAAGCGTATTTGACAGCGAAATGGGTGTTATCGAGTACACACAATATTAATAATAGATGAACAACATTATAGTCGGAGAGGGGCTATACAAAGCATATACGATTCCAAATAGTCTTGCTAAAAAATTGAACGGGTGTTTTTGAATTTATTTATATACAATTCTGATTACATAAAACAACTATAGTTTACTGGTCAAACTATTTTCTATTGACAAAATATTTAATTTAATTTACAGTAATAACCGATTCATTATCAGGCGCTAGCTTAAGATCACTTTCGTCTTATTGCTAAAGTTTAAGGTTCGAGTCCCGCTCGCTCCAAAATCCTTATGAGCCAGTTACTTGCGGAAGAATGTTTTTTTCTTAGATTCATTCTGATGTCTTCCTCCATAAATACAACCGGATATGCCAAAAAATCCCCAAAAAAACACCTGAAAGCAAAAGTAAAGCTAAAAATATATACATGTACTTTGATACCTCTCGTAATACTACAGGTTCCGATTTCATGATGAGGTGCAATAAACCAGTGATGTCACTTGATCTGTATATCGTGTCACATCTTGATATATATTTATGACGCCCACTCGCTCTCGTGCAACCTGTCATATATCAATATTCAATCACCGAATAGACGACTTGTTTACATGAAAATATTAACGCGCCCTTCTTAACGGATAAAAGTTTACTTCATGACCTGTCATGTACTAGGTCAAGTTGAAGACTAAAACGGTATTGGCTACGTCATCGTCTGATTCAAAGAATTACCAATGTTGCAACGCATTGTATACTAAATTGTATGTTTAATCACTATACGCCGGCGGGTAAGAGTAAGAGCTCTCTATTTAAATGCGCTGTTCATGAGTTTTATAAAATGGCCAATTGTACCTGTAACTGCTCTTGTAGGTAACAGGTTGTCAACACGATCATAACTAGACTTGTGTTTATTATGTTACGACGGTTAATCTTAATCTGAGATACGCTTATATATACACATAAAGATAATATAGTGGTTAAATAATTATATTTGATTAAACTATGTAAACGAAATGAATATTGTATTTCCTATGATAAAATTAATATACCAATATGTTGAGGGTGAAAGCTATATTGTCAATCTACGGCAAAAAAAATGTCAAACTCGTTTTTATCTCGGCTAACATTTACTTCTCCAAGTTGACAATATAACTGACAGCCTCAGCAGAATACATTTATGTATATGTATTTTAATATTGTAATATGTACGTACGCTAGCCATGTCAACCAATTGTCTGTAGTTTTTATTACTGGGCATATGGTCTACATCTTTTATTTTGGACAACACAAATTCCCGTATTAGGGAATTTCAGAATATGTACAATTCTTTGTTGTCGCTTTCAATTTATATTAAGGAATGGTTAGAGGGCTTGATGAACGTCAGTAACTGCTTTAGATATCTTTTCCAAATTATTTCCATGCAGTCTGGAAGCCTCAGCACATAGGATATGAGTGCAGGTTGTAAGAAGGTTATCTTATGTTATCACATGAACCTAATTCTTGTATATAAATATCTTGTATGTATTTATTCTCAGCATTATATATTTATCATTCAAGAATTTCTGTTTGAAGCTTATGCATTTATAATATAATTAAACTATGTGTAATGGCTCGATTCTAACCTGATATAGATTGCATAAAGAGTTTATATTTTTAATTGCATGCTTTGGAATACCTTATCTCTCAACATGCATTGCATCATGCATGCGGTGACCTGCCCTCACAGTTAACAAACTTACACAAAAATAGAAAGCTTATCGATAGATGGTTATGTTGGGTTATTTCATTTGGAATAGCCTTGCTATTATTAACTGCATTTTATCCATACTGATACCAACAGTCAGTTGTAACTGTAGTTGATCCCCCCCCCCCAAGAAGATATCACAGCAAAGCAGGTATATTACTTAGTGTATAAACATGTTTGATGTTACTTTGTTCTAACATCCTTTATCCCATCTAATAGTCTTTATGTATAACTTGCACCAACTTGAAAGACTATAAAATTTTGTTTCGAATTTGGATTAAGTACAAACCCACATGAATCAAATATACATTTTAGCATTTAAAATTCCGCTTCTTTTTGTTATTAAGCGATAACAGGCAAATATAAACATGAATAAAATTACTTAATTCTAATCCAATTAGGGCAATAAGATACAAAGTGTTAATGAAATAAGATAACACTTAGTATATTGTTGCACTAACTTGACGATATGCTCTTGTGCTATGTGATGAGATAGACAAATATATCGTACTGACTAAAACATATTCTTTATTCTTTGATATGTACATAGAACATTTTGTTAAAATGGTTTATATAGATAATTAACTGCACTTAAAAACATCACACGGTGTATATTATTTCTGAATTGTCTGATACGTATTCGATACTACTTCTTATCAAGATTAAGAGTGTTTAAAGGATGAGTTGTATCTAAAAACATGCTTATCTATACCGTATTGTTTATCATTACAATGTGATAATAGGTACTGTGTTTTATCTTACTATTATATATATACAAATATATTACTACTGGCATCGTGGTATCATACTTCACTCAAAATAAGTATTCTATCTTCTTTATTACATGTACAATAGGTAACTAATTTAAGTTTTTCGATATAGGTTTTCGAAATGCTAAGGCGTTTTACACTTTCCTTTGGTTTAATATGCTAATTCATTCAGCTAGATTGCAAAGGAAGCTCAAATCATGAATGTGAACCGTTGTCTGCGGGTCAGCTCTCTGGGTAGGACCAGTACTAAGTATTGATGTTTGAGACAGTGGGTTGAACTGGGGATCGAATCCGCCACATCTGTTGGGAGCTGCCAATAATATACCAATACGCTTCCACCCTACTTCTTTATAAGCTGTTTCAAATCATATAAAGAATACGGTAATTAAAGACTATATAAAGAATAGAGATTTTAATTGCAATGTTTGTGGCAATTATAAACATCTGTTTGATTAAGAAAACTTCTTACAATAGTCTTCCTTTTAACAGCAAAACCCCGAGCATTGCATGATGTCCATAGTACCTTAGTCACAAAACCCCGAACATTGCATGACATCCATTGTACCTTAGTCACAAAACCCCGAGCATTGCATGACATCCATTGTACCTTAGTCACAAAACCCCGAACATTGCATGACATCCATAGTACCTTAGTCACAAAACCCCGAACATTGCATGACATCCATAGTACCTTAGTCACAAAACCCCGAACATTGCATGACATCCATAGTACCTTAGTCACAAAACCCCGAACATTGCATGACATCCATTGTACCTTAGTCACAAAACCCCGAGCATTGCATGACATCCATTGTACCTTAGTCACAAAACCCCGAACATTGCATGACATCCATAGTACCTTAGTCACAAAACCCCGAACATTGCATGACATCCATAGTACCTTAGTCACAAAACCCCGAACATTGCATGACATCCATAGTACCTTAGTCACAAAACCCCGAACATTGCATGACATCCATAGTACCTTAGTCACAAAACCCCGAACATTGCATGACATCCATAGTACCTTAGTCACAAAACCCCGAACATTGCATGACATCCATAGTACCTTAGTCACAAAACCCCGAACATTGCATGACATCCATTGTACCTAAGTCACAAAACCCCGAACATTGCATGACATCCATTGTACCTTAGTCACAAAACCCCGAGCATTGCATGACATCCATTGTACCTTAGTCACAAAACCCCGAACATTGCATGACATCCATTGTACCTTAGTCACAAAACCCCGAACATTGCATGACATCCATTGTACCTTAGTCACAAAACCCCGAACATTGCATGACATCCATAGTACTTTAGTCACAAAACCCCGAACATTGCATGACATCCGTAGTACCTTAGACACAAATAAGGACAACATTTTAAAGGTACACATGCATTTAAAATGTGTTCTGCTACATGTATGTTATAAATAATCGCTTATGAAACGAAAACTCAGTATACGATATTAGAAATGGTGCATTTAAATTGCCAGTAATTATCCTGTATAAAGTACTTTAATTGGATTTTATTATCGTCTTATATTTAAATAATATTATTAATAAAAATAATACCATGCTAAAACATTGTGTGTTTTTTATATATTAAAGCACATATTTTACTAGATATACAGGCTTGTAATTACTAGTACACCAAAACTGCATCAAAATAGCATATATGGCCAAGTTCGATTTTTTTTATATAACAAAAAAAATTTAGATATGACAATTTTAAGAAATCTGAATTCTAAAGTGGCTGTGACATAACATTCACCTTAACGGGAGCAAAATCATGAATTCTCATCGAAGTGTGTTATTTCTGCATGAATTCTCATCGAAGTCTGTTATTTCTGCATGAATTCTCATCGAAGTGTGTTATTTCTGCTGAACAACTTAACAACTGCTGTTTGTATATTTTCTGTTCATTCCATAATTGAAAAGGTATTTGACAATCTGGTTTCATTATAATGATCTCGAAAACACTAATGTCATACACTACAACTGATAAGTCATATATGTATGTTTTCAATGGAAAAGTATGACACGATTCTATACATTCAAACATGAGATTCAGTCTTGCACATAACTATCGACGCAGTCATAACAGCTGCAAAAAACACATGGTTAAATTGTAAGTAAATTATGTCTTATCAAATATTTATGAAAATATTGTCGTTTCGTAATACTATCGCTGTTTTGGAATAAAACAAAAACATTTTCTAAGGTTATACAGAAAATAAGAAATAAAAATACATAATTAATTAGATATATATGTCTTATTATATAATTGAAATACAACAGTTATGGTGGGAGATATATACATAATTCACTTGGAATATCTTAACTTGGCAATCAGTTGCTAATCATTATTCATTTTTCTTAACCCTTTACTCCACAGGTACGCGTTTTTCCGCACTAATCACAGAAGGCTTTTGAAAATAGTGCAGGAAGAGTTCAGATTAATATTAATATAATGCACCCAATAAGTCAAAAGCCTTCTATATTAGTTGTCCAAAGGTGTCTATATTAGAGGTGTCCAAAGGCTTCTATATTAGATGTGTCCAAAGGTGTCTTTATGAAGTAAAGGGTTAAAGTCCAAACCCTAAGTTTAAAGTACAACTTGCTAGTGTGCCTGATAGCATTTTACTTTATACCGCAATTCTTGCATGTAACACAATCACTACCTGTGACTTATCAGTTATTCCACTTGAAAAAGGTCTTGAAAAAGAGAAAGTGTTTTATAGTGTTCTCCAAAAGTAAACCTCCCGCGGAGAAAACTCACACGAACCTCGTAAATTATACTATAGGACGAAAATAAGACGTTTAAAACAAGTCTCATGTCTACTTCAACTATGTCACGATTATCGAAAAATGAAACAAAATAACACAAAATATAAAAAAATATAGTTATATAAGCTGTAACAAGCAAGATTTACAAATAAATCACTTATTGGCGGGAAATAATTTAACTTCGTTACGTGTCAAAGATGATGTATCCATCTACCGTTTGAAACATGATCAAATCGGACTACTCAACTTGCACTGACTTGATCTCAAAATGGCGATTTGTAACAAAACGTTTGCGCATAGTACTTATTAATTTTACACGAGATATATATTTGACACAATAGGTTAATTATCTTTTTTTTTTAAAACAAACGCTACTTAATAGAAAATACCTTAGGAGAACACATTTAACTGAAACTTTATTCAAAATTGTTAAATATATCATAAACATTTTTGAAATATGGAGATGTTAGACACATGTTATGACACAATGCTTATATCTACACTTTGAAAAAAATAATAAACATAACGTGCAAGCTTTGAAAAATACAGTTAAACACTGCTGTGTTCAATAAAAATATGAGTTGCTTTTAGCACAGGTAATTGCTTCGTGCTTAAAATATTCATTCTTCAATATATGTTGTGCTGGATTATTTCAGTTTTTTTTAATTGTATTGTTGCCGATAGGTAATTCCATTATATGTGTGGGACGCCCTTTACTGGCACTGCAGTTGATGCTTCCTGCTTCAGTCACGTTAATCTTATCAATTAGAATCGTTTCAAAGTGTCTAGTACCTCGAGAAGCGCAATTTGTATAACTCCCGCTGTCAGCAAACACTTGCGTATAAAACAATACATGTGCTGAATATTACAGCGTATCTGCTTTGAATCACAGCAAACACCAACCTGCCGTGTCATACGTACCCATATACTATTGTACTATAATCTCTGCTTATCATCCACAGCGGAATAATGTTTTAAATTATGTTAAGTTTTATGAAGTTGAATATATATTATATTGTAAGAAATAGGATAAATTATGAAGGCATGTCAATTATAGGCTATTTAGATGCATGCAAAGTACCTTGCAATTAAATGAAATATACCACAGACACGGTTAATTATACAAACAATGTATTAAACGTTTTGATTAATATTTAAAAATACAGTAGCTGATGTTTCAAACATTTCTTGAAAGTTGCAATGATAAGAATATCAAATATGATTGATTAAAACGAACATCTTAAATAAATATGATTTGTATAAACTATAATTAGAAACGTTTGAAAGTCCGTATTATCGTTTGAATTTTATAAGCAGACGAAACTTATTTTTAACAAAAAACTCATTTCACCGCGCAGATATCCGAGATCCGTTTATAAATTTCCTTTGATTGAACACCTGGCTAAACTATGATTTCATCAATGTTACATTGATAAGTATATGAATGAAATTAATGAATATACATTGAAACAATTGAATGAATAAATGGTGTCCTTCGGTATATTGACACATAAGCATGACCTTTGTTTAAGTATGATATTTACTGAAACACCGAAAAGGAAAATTGAAGGGGAACTATTTTCGTCTACCGCCAATATTTACCACTTATCGGTTCAAATTCTTTAAGGCTGCATGTCAGAAAAAAGAGACACCTTTTCATTATCATAAATCAACGACAGTCAAATGATATATTTTGTTTAAAGTGACTAAATCTGTATTTTGATCAGAGCGGTGAAATTGACACGCATCTTCATTCTAAAAATAAAAAAAAATGCTTGACGACCTTCAACTTGTCATTCGGATGAAACAAATTTTACAAAAAGTAATTGCTATGAAAGCATTATGAAGTCACGTGCCTCACTTGATACGTCACATTTGTTGCAAGCGGAACATCTTTTATAAGCTAACTTGGGCGCGTAGGCCAAATTAAGTAATCCTTTTTTAATACATGAATTTGGGATAATTTACAAATAAAGACAGAAAAATCTTAACATATATATTTTAAATTATCTATAGATTGTTAAATTATATTTAAACCATAAATAGGCCAGTTGTTTAACTTAATTATGCTTTATTTCCTATATATGATAAAAAAACGTTCAATTAAATTTTTATATGCATTCTTCGCCATTCATTGACATCAATTATATACAATTATTTACCACCTCCGTCTCTGTAACATAATAGGTCAGCCAGTATGACGTATATCGTGCTAAAATGTTGTTACATGTAACAGTAAACGACTTCAATGTCACATACGAGATATGTTATGTTTTAAATTTATTCATCCCGGATATCAATATGAATTTGAAGGTTTTATTGTTTAGTGTTAACTGCGTGTATCCCGGTTATGCCAAACTTATTTATCTATCGAATTTCGTTATGTATGTTATATATGCAAGCAACAAGAGATAAAACAGTAAATATATTAGGTGAACGTTGTATTCAGTCATATTAAAACAAATAAACCAAACATTACAATAATACCATTTAAATAAGGAATTATTCGTAAGAGTCAGGCTATTAGTACGTGTACCATAATCATGTTTATGTCAACAGTAATCCACAGTGATCATTTAGTTCTACCTTAAATTGAATCAATTTATATTATAATTCCGTCATTGTTTGATTCATTTTTATCATAAAGTATAAGAATTACACTACAATGCACTGTGCCTAATGATATAAAGTTTAAAGTGTATTTTTATTCAACTCACTTCAGCGATCCATGTGGTGTGTGAACGCCTTGTGGCATCTGCCCATCTGTCTGCAAACTGTAATGCTGTTTATTTGTCGCGTTAGAACCTTCATTTTTGTTAGAACTTCACGAAACTTACAAAGTAGTTATACGTAAATATAACCGTAATCTCTCTGGCAGGTTCTTACACTATGTTGTATTTCTAATGTAACAGTTATGGCCCTTGGATCTGCAAAATATGTCAAACTGTGTGCACCCTAGCACTCGTAGCTCTCAACAGATCGTCACAGCATCTGCAGTTTCCATTAAATGCTAATAAAACTTATATAGTTGTAAAACAAATATGAACAGGTTGTTTAAATGGTTAAATTGGTTTATTTGTCGTTATTCCTTCCTATATCCGCTCATATTTGGCTGGATCTATATTCACAAAACTGATATAGTAGTTACATGCTACCATACTTACCAGGATTACATTTAAAAGCTAAATTTGGATAAAAGATATCTGAGCTGTGTCCCTTGCATCATCAAAACATTACTGAGTACGATATCTTCTATGCGTTAGATTAGTGATTTAGTGTCATCAAGGCTCTATTGATTTTATATGCCTTGTTCATCAAGTCTTAGAAAACAACATTTGTTGCGAGACTTACCACTGATCTGGAGGAAGTACAAAGGATTTGTCAGTAAATAAAACATAATTACACTTATAGAGACGTATGTCTGTTACTTTGTCTTTTATCTACATGTTAGAGAAGCGAGAAAAATGGTGCCATTATACACTAAATACATTTAATATGTTGATTGTGACATTTAACAGGGACAAGAGTGTTACCGGAGACTCGCAGGCATATCGGTTAGAGTTGAATGTCCTCTGAGACTTCATTTGAATAGTGTATGTAATATTCGTTAATGGGTTGAACGCCATTTTCAACACTTTTTAGGTTATATACGGCATATCCACTTTTGTTGATCGCGGAAGACATCAGAATGAATCTGAGTAGAACCACCGTCCTTCCACAAGTAACTGACAAACTTTCTCACATGAAGTGCTTTGAGCGAGCTGGACTCGAACAGTGTGAGGTAAATGATAGACAGCTCGGTCATGGAGGACCCTGCCGTTTATATATAAACAGAGTCATTTATTTAAAACCGTTGTGTGTTTTGTGTTATTGTTTGTTTAACAGGATGAATTAAATTACTCCGGTAAAGCGAACTAATATACTAGTGTTTAATGAGTTACATGGCAGAGTAATTATTCTTCCCGTTCTAGTACTGGTTGACATTTATCGTACCTTCTTTGGTTGAAATTAATGCACGTATCATGGGTGTTTAGAACACTTAAGACAATTCCAATTAAGCTGGGCGGTAGTCTAATGGATAAATTGTTGGCCGCTCAAGCCAGAGGTTGCGGATTCGATCCCCAGCTCGACCCGATGCTTCTCATAAAACAACACTCAGTATTGGTTCTAACCAAGAGCGGACACCACGAGAGCGCTTCATATAAGCTCTGAGCTTTCATAGCAATCGAGCTAAAATAAATTAGTATAAACTAATTCCATTTTGAATTTAGCTTTTCAATTTCTTTGCATTATTGGATTAGTTTGACTTTTTTATCAATGCATGAATAATTAACAACATAACTAAACACCGAACACATAATGGAAAAGTTCAGTTATCCGTTTCCCCCCAAAAAATAAGTATTTTATACATTATTAGGTACAGTGAATATATTATTTCGCCCTCTTTGTCAATACGTCGACATACTTATTTGTAGGAGATCATTAAGATACAGACAATCTCTATAATAAATGATTAACCGGCTGAATGAATAGGTTAATGTAGTGTCCTCTTTTGTTGAAAGTTTGCCAATAAAGTTAAATTGAAAAAAAAGGATAAAATAATCAAGCAGGTGATGTCAAAAGCAGTTACTAGCTAGTTGATGGCTCAACACAACTTGGCTCTTTTCAATAAAATGAAAACAATATGAAACATTCCCAATAATCCTATATATCATGAAATAATATTACAAAAAAGAATACGAATTTATAAATATATATATTTTTTTCAAATGTATTAAGGCTTAAAAAATAAAATAAAAAAATAATAAATAGTAAATCACATTTACGATTAACAGTTAATCGAAATGCGTAACAAGAAATAAGAGGGGACCAATGACTCTTTACACCCAGATGATAATGTTGAATTATGTTAGTAAGACTTCAGTCCAACTGTAATCAACAAAAGGAAATATGATCTCTTATGTAACTTACTGGCCTCAGTCAGACGTTTCTACAAACCAAACGATTCCGCATGAAATAGTCGATCTGATATGAAAACCAGGATTTTTCAGACATTTTTATTTGTCCACTTATCACGTGCGCAGTTTCTTTCCACATTGACCTTTAACCAGCGCTATTAGAAAATTATAGGTAATGGCAGATACCACGATACCATACAGAAATAATTTTTGGGTAGTGATAATTCTCAGCTTACAATAATTATTCAAAGAAAGTCATTATGGGCACGTTTCAGTGGCAATAATATCGAATTCGTATTAACCTCAACCTCAGTACTTTGTCGACTTTGCATATACAGAACTTTAAGAAAACCAACAAAAATATCTACACCAATAACATAAAATTCACCCTCTACATATTTGTGTAAAACTATTAAAAGTTGCCAGTTACACCTCTGATAAATTAATGACAAGAAGCAACCGTTCGAGAAAGAATGGCGGAAGTGGCTGTGTCTGAAGCCGAAATAGCTTTTAATGAAATATTGAATTGCACGTGTTTTGCTAAGTGGTTATTTATGGTTCTGAAATTAGGTGTCACGATTTGTTACATTAGTACTGAATAACACCCACATTGCAATGAGCTGTGCATATATATATAACCATCAACCTGTTCCCAACTGATTTACTATTATCTATTGATGAATATTGGGTTTAATTGTTTAATGGATTTGTACCAACCTTCCATGGAAACACAATTCCCATAAGAACACACTTATTTAAAACGTTATTCAACTTATTAAACTGTTTGAAGTATATTCACCCTGCGATGCGTGCACGTTATGATAGTATAATTTTGTAATTTAAGTACCGAACGAGGAAGTGGATTAACATAATGGAAACAAGATGTGTAAAAAATATTTATAAGGGCATTTGAATTGCGATATTTGTAATTCATTTCAGACAACATGGTACCTATACTTCAAAGTAATTGGGTGATTCTTTCTCATAAATCGTTGTATTCAAAGAATGCATTATGCCAAAGACGTTATCTTTATAGATAACTGGAGTATGTTGTGTTTATGTATTTATATACATTCCATGTGAACGATAGAACATTATAACAGCTGGAGGAAGAGCAGAATAACTAAATAATGAAAATGTTGTATTTTGACAATTGGACTATTTCTGTAGTTTAGGAAGTATATAAATTATCAACATAGTATTCAGCAGTTTATACCTGACCATGTATTGAGTCTTTTTACCAAATACAGAAATAAGGAAGGCTCTATTCAGAATCATTTTCGGTCTTACTTCATTTCTATCAATTCCACCGGATTACACATGAAATTACCGGGTATAACAATTATGTCAAATGTGGGAAATATTTGGTACACTTCATTCAAATATAACATTTGCAAAGTATAACTATACAGCTTAAGCTGAATGTGTTTGACAAACGAGTCAAGCTGACGTTTGACACCGTAATCAGTAAATTGTATTTAACCCTTTACTCCATAGATACGCATTTTCCCGCACCAATCACAGAAGGCCTTTGAAAACAGTGCAGGAAGAGTTCAGATTGCTCATAACGAGTCATATTAGAGTTGTCCATAGGCGTCTATATGAAGTAAAGGGTTAAATCTAAAGGCAATAGTTACTCTTCAATCCATCAATTGAAATCAAGAATTCACAGAGACACTTCACACTTACTCTTCATAGGCCAATATTTGAGACGTATATGTCAGCATTTATGACGTATATGTCAATATGTGTGACGTAGATGTCCGTTAAAGATTGTTTTGTACTTGCGACATAACATAACAACAACCGCATTGGTTAGTTATGTCTCAGCTATGATTACATTACAAGATGCTTTAATGTCACGTTGTTATGTAGTTTATTTATTCAACTTGATATGAATAATTCAACTGAACTATATAAAGCTTTTGTTTTGTTTAAATGTTAACATGATTTATAGTAACAAATTACTGGTGACTCACTCGGTGTATGTTGCGAACACAGTAAAATCGTTTTATTACGAATGATATAGTAACGAAAACGTTGTCTAGTTTTGATGGAGAGTAAATACTCACTGTGTAATGTAATTTATTTTAATGAAAAAAACCAAGCTTATCATTCAATAAATTATATCATACGTTTTCCATAATAGTGACCATTGACAATACTCTAGAATCGATGTCGCAAATAAACATAAATAACATCAGGTTCACAAAGTGTGGAAATTATATAGAAGAAGTAATCGAGAAATTAGTGATGTTGCACATTTGATCTGTACATGTATAAAGTTCAGTTTAAGGTAATTGATTTTTTTTCTTTTATTCAAAGGCAAACCCATACTATTAACATTCCACAGAGGTGTATTGCTTTGGGCTATATAAGAGGATCAGTAAGAGGTTATTTCATATACATGTACATATCAATGTTTTGTTGATCGTTAACGATAAAACATTATACAGTAGTCAGGGAAATATCGTTTAAAAACGCATGGAAATGTTTTATAGAATGATGCAGTGATAATATGTACCTACAGTTTAAGCAGAAACTGTTACTCACACAACAATTAATTTTGTATTGTTCTACAAATAGAGGAAAGCACTTCTTGAACATTGGGTACATTACCAATGGGTTTAAAAGTGCCTTGTTCCCATAGATAGTCCTCTGTTGGTCCAATTATGCAGAAAAAAATATGGTGTTGACCAGGCTGCTTTTTCACAATTTTGATGGCACCCCTTCATTTTAGATAATTCTGCCCATTTGTTGCAGTGTATCACTACGCATCTTTAAACTGTTAAAGATTCGTCAAACAGTTCTAAATTTCATCCAAATTGGCAGAAATCATAAAAAGTTTCCAAGGTTCACATATGCACAAAGAAATATGACATTTTATACATTTTAAACAAAAATATTGCCCATCGCTTTTCACAGCTCTAATTGCATGGACGTAAGAATCGTGCTACCGTCATGTATGGGAGGTAATTATTATGTGAGACTTTGAATTGTATATTATTTTTGACTTTACTTGATCAGTTCGAACTCGGTTAAAGACTTTAGTATCTGCACTCAACTCAAAAAAGAAACCTTACTGTTTTGTTTCCTAAATAAATGCTAGATTGTAAATCAAATTTAATTAAAAAATCAGATTTATACAGAATTATCAACTTGGCATCCATTGACAGCATTTAATTTGGATTGTGTGTTCGTGCACGTACGCAACACACGAATATTGCGAAACATACTATTTGCCCGCTCTCGGCCTATCATGAGTCGCACGTGAAAAAAAATGCTGTTCTCATGGTTACAACACATGCTCAGTATAAAATAATCAAAAGACAAATTAAACAGTCACAACTAACATATGGGAAGGACGAGTGACGATGCGTGCAATGTATGCAGCCCGCAGTGACCACACGCGATACTGACTGTGATATTGAGTTATTTGGTAGTCATTTTTAAGATCAAATAAGTCAAAACACTATAAAAGAACTTTTGTAATATTTGACCTTTTATTAATAATGAATTGATCATCTTTTGTGAAAAATTCCACTTATTTCCCCCTATTAGCGTGAAAGAAAAATATAAGGGTAGGTGTTTCTATTAGATTCATTCTAAAATATGGTTTCTATTTAGCTACATTGTATATATAACATGGTTAAACTGAAATTAAAACACATTAAAAACATAAATAAGAAAATTGGGATCCCATATTGATATTTTCTTACGAAATTAAAAGTAAACTAAAATTTTCATTAACTTTTAAATGTCGTTCTCTTAACTATTATAACGTTATATCGGTAAGTATAACGTTATATCAGTAACGTAGAATTATATATCGGTAACGTAAAACGTTATATCGGTAACGCAGAACGATATATCTGTAACGTAAAACATTATATTGGTAATGTAAACACTATCGTTAGACAAAGACAAAACATTTCTAATCAATATAATTACTTTTAATTTTTTTCAGCATTAACAAATCTTGGATAAGAATAGTTTATGAGAAACGCTTACATACCTACTTGGAATCATTCTTACCATTTTGTCTGGAGTAGTGAGTTAGAAATATTGCAGTCCAAGTGCGCACTCTTTTAAACTACATAAAATTTCTACTTTATAGAGCTACTGGTACTTAAATTACATAACTATATAATCATAGAGGACACGCGTTCTACGTTTTATTACCTTCGAACATTTTAATGATCGATTAATTAAGTTTGTATTTGTGGCATTTGTGTATGCAAAAGAAACTGGTGGCAGGCCATAAAGCAATTAAATACAACAATCATCAATAAATAGTGGCTTATTGTTTATGATATTGCCCACTGTAATATGTATTCATACAGTACAAATGTAACACATCGTGCCACCTTGTTTCAGAACTCAAATGAACCACTACTCTGGAATATTATATTTGATATGTAATATAGTTAAGGCATCTTGAATTGTACCTTCGGTATCATAAAAGCACTCCTCGTCGCGAGAGTTTGACACGATGAGAACTTTATATTTTCTTGAATTCTCGTTGGTGCTCTGGTCTAAGGGCTCTTGATAGCGGAAAGTTAATCGGCATTGCTTAAGATGGTGTTAAAGTAAACATATTACAAACACCGGTAAAACTATGACGTTGGAATACGACATAAGAATACTCGGTGAGGCGGTGATTTTGTAAAGGAATATTAGGTCTGCCAAATAACAATACCGTATAAAACAATCCTTTGCGACAACACGACGCTATATAAAATATTCTCGTACTATCTCATCATCATCACGAGACTTGCAAAAGTATATACGACAATTTAGAAAACAAATATGACAACTAAGACAAAAACGTTCATATCATAAACCTCGGGAGGATAGCTCCATTTCGACATCACGTTGCCCAAATCCTGTAACCATCTGATTAATACCTCATTTTATATTTCTTCGTGACAATAATACATATATACACGTGTATAGCTTCATGCAAACAATTGACACCTAGTTTAATTTTAAATGCAGCATAATAAACCTACAGTTAAGCTACTCGATTGCTTGTTAAGGTCTTTCATCAGACCAAATATAGAGATGATCATTCTTCTATTTATTATCTGTGTAGAATGTTCGTCTGTAAAACGAGCAAGATAAACCTATCTATTTAACATCAATTGTGCAACAAATTCTTATAATTTGGACAAGACACGTTCGAAATCTCCCTGGGTAACACTAAGCCCATCTTGCTCAAGGACACTCTACATGCTCGTGACGAAGGACCGAATCCAAAACCCTTCGTCCGATGCTCTATTTCTAGACCACGCGCTTATTATTGAAGTTGGAAACTCGAGTTACTATTACAAAAATATCAATGCATTGCATTTAATGTGTTTGTACGCTAGTATGTTCTAGCATAATCTGCTTTTCAAATTGAAAAAAAATGGATTAAAATTCCAGTAGTTTAGTTAATACTAATTTATTTTAGCTCGATTGCGAAGAAAGCTCAGAGCTTAAATGAACCGCTCTCGAGTCCGCTTCCTGGGTAGAACCAGTACTGAGTGTTGTTTTATGAGATGCATCGGGTCGACTGGGGAATATTTCAATTGCAGTATTTATGTTTGTATTCAAAGCGTTATGCTGATAACATTAGCGCAGTACTCTAAAATTCAAATTACACCCATAACGCCAGCGCCGTATCCTACACTTTATTTTAAGCCAATAACACCAGTGCCGTATTCTACACTTCAGTTTACGCCCATAACACCAGTGCCGTACTCTACACTTCAATTTATGCCCACAACACCAACGCCATATTCTACACTTCAATTTATACCCATAACACCAGCGCCGTATTCTACATTTCAGTTTACACCCATAACACCAGCGCCGTATTCTACACTTCAATTTAAGCCAATTACACCAGTGCCGTACTCTTCACTTCAATTTACGCCCATAACACCAGTGCTGTACTCTACACTTCAATTTACGCCAACAACACCAGCGCCGTACTCTACACTTTAATATACGCCCATAACACCAACGCCGTATTCTACACTTCAGTTTACGCCCATAACATCAACGCCGTACTCTACACTTCAATTAACGCCCATAACACCAGCGCCGTACTATACACTTCAATTTACGCCCATAACACCAGCGCCGTACTCTATACTTCAATTTACGCCCGTAACACCAATGCCGTATTCTACACTTCAATTTACGCCGATAACACCAGCGCCTTACTCTACACTTCAATTTACGCCCATAACACCAACACCATATTCTACACTTCAATTTACGCCCATAACACCAGTGCCGTACTCTACACTTCAATTTACGCCCATAACACCAGCGACGTACTCTACACTTCAATTTACGCCCATAACACAAACGCCGTATTCTACACTTCAATTTACGCCCATAACACCAGTGCCGTACTCTACACTTCAGTTTACGCCCATAACACCAGCGCCGTACTCTACACTTCAATTTACGCCCATAACACCAGTGCCGTACTCTACACTTCAATTTACGCCCATAACACCAGCGACGTACTCTACACTTCAATTTACGCCCATAACACAAACGCCGTATTCTACACTTCAATTTACGCCCATAACACCAGTGCCGTACTCTACACTTCAGTTTACGCCCATAACACCAGCGCCGTACTCTACACTTCAATTTACGCCCATAACACCAGCGCCGTACTCTACACTTCAATTTACGCCCATAACACCAGTGCCGTACTCTACACTTCAGTTTACGCCCATTACACCAGCGCCATACTCTACACTTCAATTTACGCCCATAACACAAACGCCGTATTCTACACTTCAATTTACGCCCATAACACCAGCGCCGTACTCTACACTTCAGTTTACACCCATAACACCAGCGCCGTTTTTACACTTCAATTTAAGCCAATTACACCAGTGCCGTACCCTTCACTTCAATTTACGCCCATAACACCAACGCCGTATTCTACACTTCAATTTACGCCCATAACACCAGTGCCGTACTCTACATTTCAATTTTCGCCAATAACACCAACGCCGTACACTACACTTCAATTTACGCCCATAACACCAACGCCGTACTCTACACTTCAATTTACGCCCATAACATCAACGCCGTATTCTACACTTCAGTTTACGCCCATAACACCAGTGCCGTACTCTACACTTCAATTTTCAATCAAAGACAAGTTAACCAGTCACAACTAACATATGGGTAGGACGAGTGACGATGTGTGCAATGTATGCAACCCACGGTGACCACATGCGAAACTGACTGTGATATTGAGTTATTTGGAAGTCAATTTTAAGATCAAATAAGTCAAAACACTATAAATGAACTTTTGTAATATTTGACCTTTTATTAACAATGAATTGATCATCTTTTGTGAAAAATTCCACTTATTTCCCCCTATTAGCGTGAAACAAATATGTAAGCGTAGGTGTTTCTATTAGATTCATTCTAAAATATTGTTTATTATTAAGTTACATTGTATATATAACATGGTTAAACTAAAATTAAAACACATTAAAAACATAAATAAGAAAATTGGGATTCAATATTGATATTTTCTAACGAAATTAAAAGTAAACTAAAATTTTCATTAACTTTTAAATGTCGTTCTCTTAACTATTATAACGTTATATCGGTAAGTATAACTTTATATCAGTAACGTAGAATTATATATCGGTAACGTAAATCGTGATATCAGTAACGTAGAACGATATATCGGTAACGTAATACATTATACTGGTAATGTAAACAATATCGTTATACAAAGACAACACATTTCTAATAAATATAATAACTTTTAATTTTCTTAGCATTAGAAAATCTTGGATAAGAATAGTTTATGAGAAACGCTTACATACCTACTTGGAATCATTCTTACTATTTTGTCTTGAGTAGTGAGTTAGAAATATTGCAGTCCAAGTGCGCACTCTTTTAAACTACATAAAATTTCTACTTTATAGAGCTACTGGTTCTTCCTGTGTAACTTAAATTACATAACTATATAATCATAGAGTACACGCGTCGTACGTTTTATTACTTTCGAACATTTTAATGATCGATTAATTAAGTTTGTACCATTTGTGGCATTTGTGTATGCAGAGGAAACTGGTGGCAGGCCATAAAGCAATAAATACAACATTCACCAATAAATAGTGGCTTATTGTTTATGATATTGCCCACTGTGATATGTATGTCATACAGTACAAATGTAACACATCGGGACACCTTGTTTCACTACTCTGGACTATTGTATTTGATGTGTAATCTAGTTAAAGCAACTTGAATTGTACCTTCGGTATCATAAAAGCGAGATTAAGCACTCCTCGTCGCGAGGATTTGACACCAACGCCGTACTCTACACTTCAATTTACTCCCATAACACCAGTGCTGTACTATACACTTCAATTTACGCCCATGACACCAGTGCTGTACTCTACACTTCAATTTACGCCCATAACACTAACGCCGTACTCTACACTTCAATTTACGCCAATAACACTAGTGCCGTACTGTACACTTCAATTAACGCCCATAACACCATTGCCGTACTCTACACTTCAATTTTCGCCCATAACACCAGCGCTGTACTCTACACTTCAATATACGCCCATAACACCATTGCCGTACTCTAGACTTCAATTTTCGCCCATAACACCAGTGGTGTACTCTACACTTCAATTTACGCCCATAACATATTATATTTTACTTGATTGGATAGCAGAGAATCGAACTATTCGACCGATATTTCGGGACATTATTAAAATCGCTATTTATAGTTCAAAAAAAGTAATTATGTATAATGAATGACGTGTTTTATCTTTTGCCAAAAACAAGCTGTAACATATAATAGTATCATATGCTAGTAGTCATACACTAAAATGGTTTTATACGGTATCCTGTTATGTCAGGTCGCTTGCTAAAGTACCTGAAAACAATTAATACTTCATTAAATCATTTACAAATTAATGTTTATCTAGCCGGTTGTAATAAACAACTGAATCATATTCTATATTAATATTACAAAAACAACGAATTGATGGAGAGTAGCAAATAAACAGCGATGTTCTCAAAATACAAAGGTAAATGCACCGGTTGCTGTCATTCGTGCGACGGTCTTAATGACTTTAATTTAATAATTCATTATTTATTTAATTGCGTTTTACAGCTTCCGTTATTTTAATGAATAACACGAATAATTCAGAATCGTTATTAAGACCGTCAACAAGTACAAATAATCTGTCAGATAACAATTAGCTACAAATATAAGGACATACGGATAGTTAACGTGTAATGACAGTATTATAATGAATACATACAAATTGAATTAATACATATAGTTCACATAAAAAACAACCTGCTAGATGTTTTCATGCTTTGGCTTATCAATGAGATAAGGCATTTTAATGTAAAATTTAAAGAATTTCATATAACAAAAGTTTTCTTTTCTTTCATACAAACACACAGCCACAAATCAGAACATCAATTTAGTATAGTTATCTTAATATAAAGTCTAATGTCGATTTCATGAATATTAAACACACAAATATATACGACTTCCTCTTTGGCTAAACCGTATTAATACTGTGATATTGTGAGAGGTTTTTCAGAACGGTGTTTTCGCTGTTCTGAATTTAGTTCTTATTATTGGGACTAGAAGTTGTTGTTGTTGTTGAACAAATGATAACTGAAATGTACATTCTACGATTGTGTTTCATCATTGAATATATATATACAAAACAGAAATCAAGTACATGTAAAGTGAAATATCATATTTATACATTTAAGTTGTTTAACTTATGTTACAAAACAGAAATCAAATACATATTTATATATGTTACAAAAAAAGAAATCAAATATAAATAAACATTCATACATGATATATATAAGATTAGAAATTACTCGAAGTAAATTAATTTAAACAAAATCTTCCGTAATAAAAACATTTCGATTGCCTGAAATTTATATCCCACGATTGCGTTTAGTTATTGAATAACGTTAATTAAACATTACACGTACTTATGTAACGCTACCATCTTATAATATTAAAAAAATATATATTTACAACTCCACGAATACGAATAATATATCATATAATGTTTCAATAACAATTTATTAAAATAATACCTTAAAACATAAAAATATAATATTTAAAATTTCACAAAATGATATCTTTGTGAAAGTTGCCCTCGATCTGCCCAATATACTATGCAAATTTTTCTATTCTACCCATTTCCTTGTAACGTTACATTATATTACATATTTCTTGTATAATTTTATTAAATAATATCATATATTTTCAAGAAACAAAACAATTTCATAGCACTTATCTCTGGCAATATTACTAATGGGGTCACTATCTTCAGAAAGCTCGAACACACGTTACTAAAAATTGTATTGTATTATATCGTTTGTATTTATAAATATATATTGTATGCAATACGTAGCCTCAATGTTCTTTCTTTTTCATTTGAAAACTGCCCAATCTACATTATAATGTTCACAATAATAATAAAAAAAAAGTGTCAAAAAATATTTTGTCGTGTCAACACATTTGGTAGTTGTTAGCATGTATTTTTTTTTAAATTGCATGTATAATGTAATCAACATAATTTATAATAGAAAGGACACGTTGCTATTGATGCAGGTTAATTGACATAATTTCGTATTCTCATTTTTGATTGCAATCTATTTTTTTCAAGTGATCCTGTTATCTGACATTAATGAATCACTAATCTTAAAAATCACCAAACTGCACCACGTGTCGTCTTGAAGGTCTGTAATTTGCCCCAATATTTCAATTCAAATTATAAACTTAAAGGAATACATCCTTACAACTGGTAAAAGTCTATGATTGTATGTTATCTTTAAATTAACGGGTAATATAAAATCAGTCTTGATATGACAAAAAGTGCTAGCATCACATGTATGTCTAAACCTGCCAGTTCCATATCTATAGACGTGGTGCATGTCTGTGATCAGTTATTAACTATGCCATTTTTGTTAATAGAATATCTGACACTTTAAGTTATATATACTCTAGACCATGTAAATATCTGAGTAAAAGTAGTTGTATCTCATCCTCACAAATCAGTTTTGAATATTCAAGATCTATAACATATTTTCATATATTCCATATAATATCCCACATGTATAACAATGCAAAACATGATAAAATAAGACATGTACTTTGTGGCATTACTGATTTGCAACGGACAATATATATACATACCACTGCAAGAGAACTGTTTATAGATTAAAATGCATTGTGTAAAAAAATAATTGATTTAAATGTCTTTAACACCATTTCAGGTTATCTATGGCATATCCAGTTTTACTGGTGGAGGAAGACCTCAGACTAATAGAGACTGAGTGTTCTTTACCATTCTGTCGCAAGTTACTGGAAACTTTCTCACATAAAGTTTTTGTATCACGCGGGACTCGAACCTACGACCTTAGCGGCGAAAGGTAAGCAGTCTTGAGACGGCGCCTTTGACCACTCGGCTGCTTAAGACAAATGAGTGCCCCATAGAGATGGCAACTTAAGCATGTTTTACTCTATATTAAAGCACTGATAACATGTTTAAGGTTTTCTGTTGTTACTTACTTGACACATATAAACTCTGTAACGAGTAAAACAAATAAATGAACGCGTGTTAATGGTCTCAGATAAAAACTGTACAACAATGGCAATAAACCGCTTTTAACTAACAAAATCTTTGCTTTATTTGTCTTATGAAAATGGATTCATGATTGTATATACATGATTGTATATAAAAGTACCTAGTGTGTGGAATAGTAGTATTCGTAAATAATTAATCATTTAAACTAGAGATTCAGATTCATAAACGTACTATATACGTACACAACTTATTGTCAATATCGAACATTTAGTGATTTTTGAAGACGTTTAGATGATGTACGCCCGTAATTAGTTATCCATCAATATGAGATACGTGATTCATCTGTGAGAAGTCAATATGACAAAATAAGTGTCAGTCAGTCTTGGATGTTATTCATTAACGGTTCTTAACAATATTCTATGAAATGAGCTCATGAATGAATTTTGAAAATTAAGCACTTGGAGATCGTTTGTGACGCAAAAATTTGCAAGCCTGTATGGACACTTAATATATAGTAAGATCTCTCACAATAGTTATATAGATCATGGTAAACTGGATATCTATAGTTGAAGCTTGGATTTTCAGGCTCAAGTCTAAGAACATTCTCAAGAATAGTTAATGAATTCCTCATTAACAATTTATAAAGAAGTTTATTTACACCCAGAAACTTAAAACTGTTAAACCTACACTTGACAACTTTAAAAACATATTATAAATATGTATAATACAGAACGGTATCTTTCAACAATAAATTGTAAAATACACACTTTTGATATTATTTGGAATGATTATAAACCACTAATAATATTTTGATACATATTTGAAACATTTTACATGTTACTCTTTCAGTTTTAATTAAGACACATTTGTTTGATTACAAATACATTTATATTTTGTAGATAATTAGTTATATCAATCCCCATCCCCTCCCCAAAATGTTTTTATTTTTTCGGGCCTTTTTTTCTTTTCTCCAATCAACTATAATATTTAACTGCTAATTATCAGGACTAGACCTGCAATATGAATATTTATTTAATGTTTATATACATCAATCAAGCATTACTTTCTTTTCAAAATAATAAGTTTGCAAAGTCAGATAAAAGATTCAAAGCGGAATGTTTTATGACAATTGGATTGTTTTTTAGCATTTATCTATTATCAATATATGAACTCCAACAATCAATTTAACATGTATTGTTACTTTATATTTTATACATTACAACAAGTGCAAAGCATTTTGATAACGTAACAAGGTTGACTCTCATCAATGTTTGTTAGACTGTATGAGTACTTATTACGGATTTGTAGGTGAAATTTTGCACTTTTTAAGTTGTGTAGTATTTGCTCAGGAATCTGAAAAGATTAAGCTTATTTACTTATTGTTTCAAAAAATCTCTAATACAAATGATTAACCTGCCAAATGTTTAATGATATTCCACTATGTAACTAACTACTTTATATTAAATTGTGAAAACTGATTTCAATTACATGCATATTGTTCTGCACGTCCACAAATGCATATATGTACAAGTTATCTTAATGTTTGGTAGCCATTGAGTTGTTGACCCCGGTTTCACTAATTTAACATATTTTGATAGTTTCCTCAGCGATAATTTTTAATGCTTAAACATCACACTTGCTGATTATGTTGCAAGTTATATTTTATCATTAAGTACAGAGGAGTTATGACTGTACGTGGTTATTTAACTGTGAAGTATTTCAAATAATAATTAAAACTGAAAAATAAAATGCTTGGGGAGGATTTCTGTTTGAACATTTTTATTAATTACGATAAAACGGCCCTTGAGATTTAAACTACACAAGCAAACTATCTGGATTTAGTGGGCACTGTTTATTACTCATTCAATTCCCACAGACAGTGAGACACTCAATGGCTATTAGAAATTTCTTAATGCATATAAAATTGTCATGAACTATTTTGTATTAATATATCTGTTTTTGTAAAACTAAATTGAAATAAAAGTTACAAAAAAAAATACCTCATTGCTGTTCATGACATGATTCAAAATGGTAGTCAGGATAAAGTAATAAAACTTTATTCGAATAGTTTCAATTTTGCAAATGGTGATATCTGAATACAAACATTTGCATATACCACATGTAACTACTTAGTTATCATTAATATCTCTAAGAAATATGTATATCTTTCTTCTCGCATCTTTGTGAAATACAGATTTTAAAGAAACTCAACAGTACTGTCAACAATAAGAAAATATAAAGTCAACAGAAAATGTAGTAGTGAAAGGCGACCAAACCAGCATGAAAACAATTCAGATAAAGAATAATAAACATGCATTGCCAGTTTTATGTATTCATAAGTAAGAATAAACAAATGGGTCATCACCTTTGACCGGCAAGTTGCAAACAAATGTCCCATCCTTAGTTTAAAGAACAATTGGAGATATCCATTATTGTTGCACCTTTTGAAGTTTTGACAATTTTACATAGTTAAAAACACCAACAATTACGAAACAGCCGATGTCACTGCACAAGCTTTTTTTCAGTTATATTTATAAATTGCGTCATTTTTCAATAGGTTTTGAAACATATTTTCAAATTTCGAGAACTTTGGTTCTGTCAATATCTCAATTTCATAAATTATGATAATACAATACAAATAAAAAAATGGCGCTAATTAAATGAGCTTTTTGTGATTAATGACTGTAAAAAAAGAGATGGTACTTCGATTAATCCACTTTTTTTTGTTCTGTCGGGTACCAACTAAGTGGATCATAAATCTTGTTAATCGGTGCACCCAGCCTCGCTCTTTCCCCGTCTTCATGTCATTAAACGAAACAAGATAGGTAAAAGTGCCTGAACCAAACTATTATCAAAATGACTACAATAAAAACACATGATATGTTTGCCTGTTATTGTTGATTTCATTATAGAAATAAAAAAATATCCAATTTTTTAAATGTAATTGTCAGAAAATATGTTTTCAGATAATGATACATTTATTTTTGAAGTATTGATTGATATAAACGTCCTTGGAGGAAAGACGGCATAATCTGAGTTCGGGGCAGTTATCTTTGTGGTGGTAAAATATTTATAACGTTATTGCTGTTAAATGGCTTTTTTGAATTCCAAAACCAGGTGTCACGATGTGTTACATTTGTACTGAATAACGTACATATCGCCGTGAGTGATGTAGACAGATAACCACGAGCTTGATCCCAACTGTTTCACCAATACCTATTGATGAACATTGTGTCGAGTTTTTTTCTGTGGTTATGTACCAGTTTCCCCTGCAAAAATAAATGCCATAAGCACAAACTTAATTATACGGTAATTAAAATGTTCCAAGATAATCAAACATGTGCGTGAAATTTATGATTTTACAGTTACGCAACATAAGCAACAAAGAATGATGAACTGGTGGCTTTGTAAAAAAGACGTAAGAAATATACGGGAATTTATAAGGGTAATTCACTCAAAATGTTACGTATGGTTTAAAGCAGTTATATGAGTGATTCTTGTCAATTTTTATTTTCAAATAATGTATCATGCTAAACAGATAATCAGTATAAATAGAGTATATTTCACGAGTGCTTATTTATTATATCGTTATAGTACATAACTGAGAAAAAAATAGGGCAACATTTGTTTCCGTGAGTCATTGTAGGACGTAACGTCTCAAAATTAATTCATTTAACATCATTTGTATATTCAGGTAAGTCCGAAAGCACTTCGGTAATGTACGTAAGAGAGCCGAGTTATACGGAAAACACCGAACGATGAATTGGAAGTGATATTACACTAGGGTAATATAAAACATATGTCAAGTGTTTATTACACTCCTGTACCGTAAATTATTTGATAAATATTGGTTTGTGCGTTTCTTTGTGTGCGCAGTACAATGTGAAACAGAATGTGATGATGTCATCCGAGTTCATTGTTAACACAAATATAAAGAAATGAACATAATTTGTATAATATACTACAATAACAAAGTTGATGTTCACTCATTCGCGATTCAGTTACTTTGTACGTGTTATATGTAAGTTCATATTTCATGAGCGTTCAACTAATAACAGTTACTCCTTAATTATACTGTCGTTTTTTGTATATGTTTGCTTTTGTATACATATATAAATATAAACATTGGTACTTAACGTCTAACACTCGTATAAGTGCTATAAGATAAGCATACAATTGTGACATGATTGCTTGTTAAGTGCATACTATAGTATCCTTGGAAATGATATTCTATTGATAATATCTTTATAATATTTAGAATAATCTGTTTTATTACACTGTTCGTCTGCAAGAGAAGTATTGCAAAATTTTATGAATAGATCACCATCTTCAGGAAACTTGAATAAACATATGTTTTCTACTGGTAATAAAAGGTGAAAGCCTCACGTAAACACATTTGCACAGACAATTTTGTCAATTATTGCAAGAATATCAATTTGCGGTATTAACTTCGTCTGTGCACCAGAGTTTATTGATAATGTTGTGTTTCAAGTTGCAAAACGGACTGACTAAGCGTTGTTAAGTGCTGGCATCTTATTTCATGAACTCCTCTCGTTATGTACACTATGTATAAACATATCCCTGTGAATAACATCCAAAAGAAAGATCCAGAAACTGCAAAGTCTAGATTATAGCTCTCATGAAAGCTGAATATTTAACAACATGAATGAAGACTTACCTCCCATGCATTCTGAATATGCAACAACATGATGTAAGACTATCACTTCCCATGCAGTCTGAATATGTAACAATATGATGTCAGACTATAACTTCCGATGCTGTCTGCATATGTAACAATATGATGTAAGACTATAACTTCATATGCAGTCTGCATATGGAACAATATGATGTAAGACTGTAACTTTCTATGCAGTCTGCATATGTAACAATATGATGTAAGATTATAACTTCCCATGCAGTCTGAATATGTAATAATATGATGTCAGACTGTAACTTCCGATGCTGTCTGCATATGTAACAATATGATGAAAGACTATAACTTCATATGCAGTCTGCATATGGAACAACATGATGTAAGACTGTAACTTTCTATGCAGTCTGCATATGTTACAATATGATGTAGACTATAACTTCCCATGCAGTCTGAATATGTAACAATATGATGTAAGACTGTAACTTCCCATGCATTCTGAATGTATAACAACATGAATAAAGACTTACCTCCCATGCAGTCTGTATATGTAACAATATGATATAAGAATGTAACTTCCTAATCAGTCTGCATATGTAACAATATGATGTAAGACCATAACTTCCCATGCAATCTGCATATGTAACAATATGTTGCAAGATAAGTACTTCCCATGCAGTCTGCATATGTAACAACATGACTTCCTATGCATTCTGAATATGTAACAACTCGATGTAAGACTATTACTTTCCATGCATTCTGAATATGTAACAATATGATGTCAGACTATAACTTCCCATGCAGTCTGCATATGTAACAATATGATGTTAAACTATAACTTCCCATGCAGTCTGCATATGTAACAATATGATATGAGACTTTTACTTCCCATGCATTCTGAATATTTAAAAACATGATGTAAGACTATAACTTCCCATGCATTCTGAATATGTAACAACATGACTTCCCATGCATTCTGAATATGTACAACATGACTTCCCGCATTTTGAATATATAACAACATGACTTCCCATGCATTCTGAATATGTAACAATATGACTTCCCATGCATTCTGAATATGTAACAACACGATGTAAGACTATTACTTCCCATGCATTCTGATTATTTAATAACATGAGGGAGCATCATTACTGTCTATATTTTCTGAAATGTTATAATACGAATAAAGATTATTTCTTCCCATGCATTCTAAATATGTAACAACATGACTTTCAATGCGTTCTGAATATATAACAACATGAAGTAAGATAAGACTTCCCATACAGTCTGAATATGTAACAACATGACTTCCCATGTATTCTGAATTGGTAACAAAACGATGTAAGACTATTACTTCCCATGCATTCTAAATATATAACAACAAAATGGAAAATTATCACTTCATACATATTCTGAAATGTGACAACATGAATGAAGATTATAACTTCCCATGCATTCTGAATATGTAACAACATGAAGTAAAACTATTACTTCCAATGTATTCTTAATATATAACAACACGAATGAAGACTATGACTTCCTTTGTATACTGAATATGTAACAACATAATGTAAAATTATAATTTCCCATGCATTCTGAAAATATAACAACATGATGAAAAACTATAGTTTAACACACATTCTAAGTTTGTAACAACATGAGGGAAAATTATTACTATTTTGACTATGTAACAACACGATGGACGATTATAACTTCCCATGCAATTTTAATATGTTACAACATGAATGAATATTATCACTTTCCATGCATTCTTGAATGTGACTTTTTCCATATTTTTTTTATACTTTGAGTAAATGTTGTTGTACATTTTGTGCAAAATGATTAGGCAAAACTACATATTCAAGATTAGATAATGCTTCCTATTAACGTTTCACTACTCGCTTGTGCCCTTTGTTCTCACCGTAACCTTTATTAGATAATACTTTCTTCTAATGTTTCACTACTCAGTTGTGACCCTTGTTGTCACCGTAACATGTTTAAGATATTACTTTCTTCTAATGTTTCACTACTCAGTTGTGACCCTTGTTGTCAACGTAACATGTATTAGATAATTTTTTCTTTAAATTTTTTAGCACAAAGTTGTACCCCTTGTTGTAACCGTAACATGTATTAGATAATACTTTCTTCTTATGTTTCACTACTCAGTTGTGACCGTTGTTGTCACCGTAACATGTATTAGATAGTATTTTCTTTTTATGTTTCACTACTCAGTTGTGACCCATGTTGTCACCGTAACATGTATTATATAATGCTTCCTATAAACGTTGTCACCGTACATGTATAAGATAATGCTTCCTATAAACGTTCAACTACACAGTTGTGCCCCTTGTTGTCACCGTAACATGTATTAAATAATGCTTCCTATTAACGTTGTCACCGTAACATGTATTAGATAATGCTTCCTATAAACGTTCCAGTACTCAGTTGTGCCCCTTTGATGTCACTTTAACATGTATTAGATAATGCTTTCTATAAACGTTCCAGTACACAGTTGGGTCCCTTATTGTCACCATAACATGTATAATGTAATGCTTCCTATAATCTTTCCAGTACACAGTTGTGCCCCTTGTTGTCACCGTAACATGTATTAAATAATGCTTCCTATAAACGTTGTCACCGTACATGTATAAGAAAAGGCTTCCTATTAACATTCCACTACTCAGTTTTGCCCCTTGTTGTCACCGTAACATGTATTAAATAATGTTTCCTATTAACGTTGTCACCGTAACATGTATTAGATAATGCTTCCTACAAACGTTTACAGTACTCAGTTGTGCCTCTTTGATGTCACTGTAACATCTATTAGATAATGCTTCCTATAAACGTTCAACTACACAGTTGTGCCCCTTGTTGTCACTGTAACATGTATTAAATAATGCTTCCTATTAACGTTGACACCGTAACATGTATTAGATAATGCTTCCTACAAACGTTTACAGTACTCAGTTGTGCCCCTTTGATGTCACTGTAACATCTATTAGATAATGCTTCCTATAAACGTTCCAATACACAGTTGGGCCCCTTGTTGTCACCGTAACATGTAACAGATAATGCTTCCTATAAACGTTCCAGTACACAGTTGGGCCCCTTGTTGTCACCGTAACATGTATAAGATAATGCTTCCTATAAACGTTCCAGTACACAGTTGTGCCGCTTGTTGTCACCGTAACATGCATAAGATAATGCTTCCTATAAACGTTCCAGTACACAGTTGTGCCCCTTGTTGTCACCGTAACATGTATAAGATAATGCTTCCTATAAACGTTCCAGTACACAGTTGTGCCCCTTGTTGTCACCGTAACATGTATACGATAATGCTTCCTATAAACGTTCCAGTACACAGTTGGGCCCTTTGTTGTCACCGTAACATGTATAAGATAATGCTTCCTATAAACGTTCCAGTACACAGTTGTGCCCCTTGTTGTCACCGCAACATGTATAAGATAATGCTTCCTATAAACGTTCCAGTACACAGTTGGGCCCCTGGGTGTCACCGTGACATGTATTAGATAATGCTTCCTATAAACGTTCCAGTACACAGTTGGGCCCCTTGTTGTCACCGTAACATGTATAAGATAATGCTTCCTATAAACGTTCCAGTACACAGTTGTGCCGCTTGTTGTCACCGTAACATGCATAAGATAATGCTTCCTATAAACGTTCCAGTACACAGTTGTGCCCCTTGTTGTCACCGTAACATGTATAAGATAATGCTTCCTATAAACGTTCCAGTACACAGTTGTGCCCCTTGTTGTCACCGTAACATGTATAAGATAATGCTTCCTATAAACGTTCCAGTACACAGTTGGGCCCTTTGTTGTCACCGTAACATGTATAAGATAATGCTTCCTATAAACGTTCCAGTACACAGTTGTGCCCCTTGTTGTCACCGTAACATGTATACGATAATGCTTCCTATAAACGTTCCAGTACACAGTTGGGCCCCTGGGTGTCACCGTGACATGTATTAGATAATGCTTCCTATAAACGTTCCAGGACACAGTTGGGCCCCTTGTTGTCACCGTAACATGTATAAGATAATGCTTCCTATAAACGTTCCAGTACACAGTTGGGCCCCTGGGTGTCACCGTGACATGTATTAGATAATGCTTCCTATAAACGTTCCAGTACACAGTTGGGCCCCTTGTTGTCACCGTAACATGTATAAGATAATGCTTCCTATAAACGTTCCATGACACAGTTGGGCCCCTTGTTGTCACCGTAACATGTATAAGAAAATGCTTCCTACAAACGTTCCAGTACACAGTTGTGCCCCTTGTTGTCACCGTAACATGTATAAGATAATGCTTCCTATAAACGTTCCAGGACACAGTTGGGCCCCTTGTTGTCACCGTAACATGTATAAGATAATGCTTCCTATAAACGTTCCAGTACACAGTTGGGCCCCTGGGTGTCACCGTGACATGTATTAGATAATGCTTCCTATAAACGTTCCAGTACACAGTTGGGCCCCTTGTTGTCACCGTAACATGCATAAGATAATGCTTCCTATAAACGTTCCAGGACACAGTTGGGCCCCTTGTTGTCACCGTAACATGTATAAGATAATGCTTCCTATAAACGTTCCAGGACACAGTTGGGCCCCTTGTTGTCACCGTAACATGTATAAGAAAATGCTTCCTACAAACGTTCCAGTACACAGTTGGGCCCCTTGTTGTCACCGTAACATGTATAAGATAATGCTTCCTATAAACGTTTCAGTACACATTTGTGCTAATTGCTGTCACCGTAACATGTATAAGATAATGCTTCTATAAACGTTCAAGTACACAGTTGGGCACCTTGTTGTCACCGTAACATGTATAAGATAATGCTTCCTATAAACGTTCCAGTACACAGTTATGGGCCCCTTGTTTCGCCGTTACATGATTATTGAGCTTAAGAAAGTCCAATGTACTTTTAATTGAAATAATTTCAAATGGGCAAAGTAGCTGCAATTTCTTGTAGAGAAAAGGCTAGCATGACATATACTGCAATAAGACATCACTGGTGTTAAGATATGACTTGTTTAGACCTTAAACAGATGGGTGAATTGATGATAATTTTGAACTTTTTCCAAATGACTTAGAGAAGTCACCGCACTGTTTCTAAAAATAATAAAGCTGCTCAACCATATTTTTCATTTTCCTATACGGATACATTCTTCCTATGGAAACAAACATTTAAAACAGTTTTTTGTAGATTTTACTTTACAATGGGATTTCGTAGACCTCATTAAACATAGAACAAATAACACATTTCAACTGTGTAGTGCTACCTGAAGAATCATCAATAAGTAAGTGGTGGTTGGGGAGAAAATCATTAGCATAAAGATGTGCCGAAGTGAAGTTAATTTCACACTGAATTATTAATTTTGGATAACGAAATGTTCAATTTGATGTTTGTTTTATGTTAGTGTCATTGACCTCCATCAGCTATTTCTATCTTATCTCGAACGTTAATTTCGATAAAAACTTTCGGGTCTATTTTTCTTTAATTGCTATTTTTCTTTATTCTGTTTTTCGTTGATTCTTCCAAACCATTGATACTTCGGCATTCAGTATATACTATAAATGACATGCTGTTATGAAATAAAAGCAAACAAACAAATACCTTTATTTGAACCACAAATATATGTACCAGTGTCAAACACATTTCTTAAAAATATCTCGTAAAGTGTAGTGTCTATTTCATTATAAAAACATTTTTATTCAATATTACAATTTAATTACAATAAAATAAATAAATAGGGAATTTCCTAAAGAATAAGAAAAATTATATTCAGTAGGAAAATAATTTTATTTAAATGAAAGTAATCCCTTCACCCTTCACGCTAGTCTTCTACAGATACGGCAACATATACACTTATACGTGGTGTAAATTGTAAACAAAATACATCGAGTCAAGAAAACGTGCAAGCAGATATCGTAAAAACACGTTACCATGTTCATGTTTACTTTTACCATCGACGTGTGTGATGCCTATAATCGTTAATAAAACTTGATTTATGCTTTTTTGTTTAAGTTCGATTGTATAATATGTAAGTTCAGAGTTTATGTGAATAATTTTAAGGTCCATTGTCGGGATAGACCAGTATTTAATGCTGTGTGGTGGTGAGATTATCAGCCGTTTATATTAGATATTTCAGAGCTGATATGAAAGCTGTTGAGCCCTTGTCCTGGATATATCAAGTACTGAGCGTTGTTGCGTGATAGGTATTCGGGTCAGGCTGAGGAACGCAAAACCTCTAGTATGAGCGGCCATCTTATATCCACTGCTGTACTGTTCCGATTACGTCTTTAATCCGAGTGTAGGATCGAACAATCGCCATGTACGTCTGTCTCACTGCACGGTTTTACCGTTGTGAATACGGTGACAGGCTTCTTGCGCTTAAAATATCATGTGGCATTTGGTTTGAACTATTCGAAATGGTTCGTAGGGGCTGCGTGGTCTTGCTGCATACAAGTAGAGCAAAATTTGTCACAGCATTAACTTCAATAAGACATCACTGGTGTAAAAAAAATGTTTGTTTTTTTATAGTATTTCAACAGATAGGTGCATTAATGTGATTTGAGGATTGATTTTTTAAAAACAAAAACAAACTAAGGGTGATACTGTATTGCTATAACAAACAACGACTGGCCAACCTATCAGTAAGTGTGCATTTTAATGCGTGAAAACATTATTGATATGGAAAAAATACTTTAAAAAATATCTATGTGGAATTTCTTTTTTACCTTGGAAATCCTAGACCTTATTTTATTTAAAACAAAGCACACAATCCAACTTTGCAGTTAGACCTCTAGCGTAATGTAAACACCATATTCATTGGACTATCGCTTCAACTGTGCAGTCAGACTTCTAGCGTACTGTAAACACCATATTCATTGGACTTTCGCTCCAACTGTGCAGTCAGACCTAACACCATATTCATTGGACTATCGCTCCAACTGTGCAGTCTGACCTCTAGCGTAATGTAAACACCATATTCTTTGGACTATCGCTCCAACTGTGCAGTCAGACCTAACACCATATTCATCGAACTATCGCTCCAACCGTGCAGTCAGACCTCTAGCGTACTGTAAACACCATATTCATTGAACTATCGCTCCAACTGTGCAGTCAGACCTCTAGCGTACTGTAAACACCATATTCATTGAACTATCGCTCCAACTGTGCAGTCAGACCTCTAGCGTACTGTAAACACCATATTCATTGAACTATCGCTCCAACTGTGCAGTCAGACCTCTAGCGTACTGTAAACACCATATTCATTGGACTATCGCTCAATTTTTTTATAAAGTTGAGAGATAAAAGAAAAGCTGACAACTCTTATAACATAAGTATTATCATTTAAAGAATGAATATTCGTTATGTTTTCGTTTAATATATCTGTTACACAGTATTTAATCTAGCAGCTAATGTCCTCATTACAGTTTTTGCTATGAAATTAAATATGTATAGGTTTCTATGACATTAATATCATATGAGCTCACGGCCGTTATATTTACGATGTTTTCATTTAAATTCATTGATCGGTTGCTTTTAACCATTCAATCTTTTTTTTCGCAACACAGAATAGTTGTATTGATAGAAACCATTATCGGAACAACGTGCAAAGGCATAAAAATGCACAAACAAGCCCAAGGAGTCACAGTAAAAGATATTCATCACCCGTTATTGATCGAAGTTTTTTTTATTTATACTTGGTTATATTTATTTAAGCCTTGTTGTGAATTCGCTACTGTATTATTTTCAGATGTAAAACGAGTTGGCTTTGTTGACATAGTTTGTCTGGCGATCAAAGTAAATACATTTCAAGTGCTTATTTTAGAAGTCAATTACATTCACTTCTAACAGTTGGCATGGATTTATTGATATTGCTGAACGAGGAAAACGGTCATGTTTAAGTACATGCATAAACAAAGAACAAACAGTTACATCCAAACTATTTTACCAGATCTTAGTATTGCTGAAAGATATTTTATCTTGCTACTTTCATGTACCCTGTTGCGTTCTATGATGGTATGACGTGAGAGAGAATAGTTCTGCAGTGCTACTTTCATGTACCCTGCTGCGTTCTATGATGGTATGACGTGAGAGAGAATAGTTCTGCAGTGATACTTTCATGTACCCTGTTGTGTTCTATGTTGGTATGACGACGAAGAGAATAGTCCTGCAGTGATACTTTCATGTACCCTGTTGTGTTCTATGATGGTATGACGAGGAAGAGAATAGTTCTTCAGTGCTACTTTCATGTACCTTATTGCGTTCTATGATAGTATGACGTGAAAGAGAATAGTTCTTCAGTGCTACTTTCATATACCCTGTTGCGTTCTATGATGGTATGACGTAAAAGAGAATAGTTCTTCAGTGCTACATTCATGTACCCTGTTGCGTTCTTTGATGGTATGACGCAGAGAATAGTACTGCAGTGCTACTTTCATGTACCCTGTTGCGTTCTATGATGGTATGACGTGAGAGAGAATAGTTCTGCAGTGCTACTTTCATGTACCCTGTTGCGTTCTGTGATGGTATGACGTGAGAGAGAATAGTCCTGCAGTGATACTTTCATGTACCCCGTTGCGTTCGATGACGGTATGACGTGAGAGAGAATAGTTCTTCAGTGCTACTTTCATATACCCTGTTGCGTTCTATGATGGTATGACGCGAAAGAGAATAGTTCTTCAGTGCTAATTTCATATACCCTGTTGCGTTTTATGATGGTATGACGCGAAAGAGAATAGTTCTTCAGTGCTACTTTCATGTACCCTGTTGCGTTCTTTGATGGTATGACGCAAAGAATAGTCGTGCAGTGCTACTTTCATATACCCTGTTGCGTTCTATGATGGTATGACGAGGAAGAGAATAGTCCTGCAGTGCTACATTCATGTACCGTTTTGCATTCTTTGATGGTATGACGTGAAAGAGAATAGTTCTTCAGTGTTCTTTTGATGTACACTGTTGCGTTCTATGATGGTATGACGAGGAAGAGAATAGTCCTGCAGTGCTACATTCATGTACCCTGTTGCGTTCTTTGATGTTATGACGTGAAAGAGAATCGTCCTGCAGTGCTACTTTCATGTGCATTATTGGGTTTTATGATGGAATGACGTGGAAGAGAATAGTTATGCGGTGCTACTTTCATGTACCCTGTTGCGTTCTTTGATGTTATGACGTGAAAGAGAATCGTCCTGCAGTGCTACTTTCATGTGCATTATTGGGTTTTATGATGGAATGACGTGGAAGAGAATAGTTATGCAGTGCTTCTTTCATAAACCTTGTTGCGTTCTTTGATGTTATGACGTAAAAGAAAATAGTTCTTCAGTGCTACTTTCATGTACCCTGGTGCGTTCTATGATGTTATGACGTGAAAGAGAATAGTCCTGCAGTGCTACTTTCATGTACCCTGTTGTGTTCTATGATGGTTTGACAAGGAAGAGAAAAGTCCTGCAGTGCTACTTTCATGAACCCTGTTGTGTTCTTTGATGTTATGACATGAAAGAGAATAGTTCTTCAGTACTACTTTCATGTACCGGGTTGCGTTCTATGTTGGTATGACGTGAAAGAGAATAGTTCTTTAGTGTTACTCTCATGTACCCTGGTGCGTTCTATGTTGGCATGACGTGAAAGAGAATAGTTCTTCAGTGTAACCCTCATGTTACCTGGTGCGTTCTATAATGGTATGACGTGGAAGAGAAATTTCCTGCTGTGCTTTTTTCATGTACCCTGTTGCGTTCTACATTATGTATGTAGGTATGATATGATGAGGCATAGACTAGTCCTACAGTGCTACTTTCATGTACAATGTTGCGTTCTATGTTGGTATGACGAGGAAGAGAATGGTCCTGCAGTGCTATTTTCATGTACCCTGTTGCGTTCTTTGATGGTATGGCGCAGAGAAAAGTCCTGCAGTGCTACTTTCATAAACCCTGTTGCGTTCTATGATGGTATGACGTGGAAAAGAATAGTCCTGCAGTGCTACTTTGATGTACCCTGTTGCATTCTATGATGGTATGACGTGGAAGAGAATAGTTCTTTAGTGCTACATTCATGTACCCTGTTGCATTCTATGAAGGTATGATGTGGAAGAGAATAGTACTGCAGTGCTACATTCATGTATCCTGTTGCGTTCTATGATGCTATGACGTGAGAGAGAATAGTTCTTAAGTGCTACTTTCATGTATCCTGTTGCGTTCTATGAAGGTATGACGTGAGCGAGAATAGTTTTTAAGTGCTACATTCATGTATCCTGTTGCTTATTATTATTGTATGACGCGGAATAGAATAGTTATTCAGTACTACTTTCATGTATCATGTTGCGTTCTAAGATTGTATGACGCTGAAGAGAATAATCATTCATTTCTTCATTCGTGTATCCTTTTGCGTTCTATGATAATATGACGTGAGAGAGAATTGTTCTTAAGTGCTACATTTATGTATCCTGTTGCATTCTATGATGGTATGGCGTGAGATATAATAGTCCTGCAGTGCTACATTCATGTACCCTGTTGCTTATTATTATTGTATGACGCGGAATAGAATAGTTATTCAGTGCTACTTTCATGTACCCTGATGCGTTTTATGTGTTATGTCTATACTAAACGGGTTATATCGATGGTTGTATCCAGTGATACTACATCATGTGTTTGGCATACATTAATTATTCATGACGATACCATTATCAAAATAAAATGCGAAAATGGTGTGTATATAACCAGTCCTTAGTTTATATTAAGGTTTGGTCACATTTTATTGATACAATGCAAACGTATGAAAGCAATAATAAGTTTAATGTCTTATCAAGTTGACGTATATAATTTTACGAGAGTGAAAATTTAATATTGATGTCCCAATAGAGTAATGCTTCAAGTTTTTTTCTCTCATTAGTACTTTGTCTGGACCTACGTGTCTGTACTTTAGCTAGCCAGCCTTTTTGTACAAGGATATAAAAAATATATGTGAGTATGGTATGTCAAATGTGATAAAAAATATTTCCCAGGAGAATCATACGAGGGGAATTTGATAAGTTTTGTCATAGTGGTAATAAAAACACAAATAAGATCTTGATAATACTTGGAGTATACCTTCAGAGCAATCTCCTTTTAATAGAAATAGTTTTCTTTTAATATTTTCAACAACTTCAGGATTTTTTTTGTCCACCAATCAGACACTTCTCTTGGCGATGCAAAACTTTCGTCTGCCTTTGGTGGCCATATCTTCCTACCATTCTTTCTATGGGGCTCGAAATAGTAAATAACTAATATTTGATTTTCTGGCTATTACCTTTTACATAAACAATGTGAGATGCACGTTCTCCACTCATGTAGCTTCGTATATAATATTTGATTGTCCTGACGTTTTATGTATTTTTTCAAAACCTACTTGCGCAACTCCCTTGAAATAGGAATGAACATTTATTCTATATAAGAAAATCAATACTGTTGATGTCGTAAATAAATTGTCGTACAAAATTTAATGGCACTACTCAATGTATCAACAAACATATTGGAAATACAAAAGTGGGGGGTTAGCTGCTCCGTTCAGTATACATTTGACTGCAGTGTAAACGACTGTTCGTGGTCAAGGTACGATAGAAATTATTCTTGAATTCGCACGATTTGATCGTTGGTATCATCGGATACACGATTTACATTTTCGTATCTCACAGCTTATGGGACGAATAACAATACTTATTGAACTCCCCTCATACGTCCAAGAATTTATAAAGTTAATAACTGTAGCACGTTATTTTCTACATTAATAGTTTTCGTAAAGCAAGATGGACACATATATAAATTTAGATGTTTAACACAATTAACAACAGCCACTACAGCATTACAGCAATGTTTACAGAGTATTATTATACTATTTAGGACAATACACACGTACAGAAATGCGACTAGAGGGTACGCCAAACCTCGCTTTTTACCCGTCGTCTCGGCGTATACTGAGACGGTATGGATTAACTTTATTTCGGGTACGTTTAACAATAGAAAGATTAGGGTTAAATAAAGTAACTGCGGCAATTTGTTTTCCTTATAAAAGCGGTACCAAATAAAATGGTAGAGAAAAAAGATACATGTATTATAAATGCATGTCCATATGAGGTGTACACTTCAAATGACATAAACACCACCACAACACATATACAACCACCCACCTGATATTCTGTAACAAACCCGAAGTTGTAAACTTAGAAGGGGAATGACAACAAAGATCACATGTATCAAGGAGGTGTCAGAACCAATTCTGTCCCTTGTGAGATTACAGAGGTCAAATGTATCACGGAGGTGACAGTGGCAATACTGTTCCTTGTGAGATTACAGAGATCACATCTATCACAGAGGTGACAGTGGCAATACTGTCCCTTGTGATATTACAGAGATCACGTGTATCACGGAGGTGACAGCGACAATACTGTCCCTTGTGAGATTACAGAGATCACGTGTATCACGGAGGTGACAGCGGCAATACTGTCCCTGTCCCTTGTGAGATTACAGAGATCACATGTATCACGGAGGTGACAGTGGCAATACTGTTACTTGTGAGGTTACAGAGATAACATGAATCACGGAGGCGACAGTGGCAATACTGTCCCTTGTGAGAATACAGAAATCACATTTATCACGGAGGTGACAGTGGCAATAATGTCCCTCGTGAGATTACAGAGATTACATGTATCGAGGAGGCGACAGTGGCAATTGTCCCATGTGAGAATTTAGATATCACATGTGTCACGGAGATGACAGTGGCAATACTGTCCCTTGTGATATTACAGAGATCACATGTGTCACGGAGGTGACATGGCAATACTGTCCGTTGTGTGATTTCAGACATTACCTGTATCACGGAGGTGACAGTGGCAATAATGCCCCTTGTGCGATTACAAAGATCACGTGTATCACGGAGGTGACAGTGGCAATACTCTTCCTTGTGAGATTACAGAGATCACATTTATCACGGAGGTAACAGTGGCAACACTGTCCCTTGTGAGGTTACAGAGATCACATGTATCACGGTGTTGACAGTGACAATACAGTCCCTTATGAGATTACAGAGATCACATTTATCATGGAGGTGACAGAGGCAATAATGTCCCTTGTGAGATTAAAGCGATCACATGCATCACGAAGGTAACAGTGGCAATACTGTCTCTTGTGAGATTACAAAGATCACATGTGTCACGGAGGTGACAGTGTCAATAATGTCCCTTGTGAGATTACAGAAATCACATGTATCACGGAGGTGACAGCAGCAATACTTTCCCTTGTAAGATTACAGAGATCACATCTATCACGGAGGTGACAGTGGCAATACTTTCCCTTGTGAGATTACAGAGATCGTATCTATCACGGGGTGACAGTGGCAATAATGTCGCTTGTGAGATTACAGAGATAACATCTATCACGGAGGTGACAGTGGCAATAATGTCCCTTGTGAGATTACAGAGATCAAATGTGTCACGGACGTGACAGTGGCAATACTGTCCCTTGTGAGATTACAGAGAAAACATGTGTTACGGAAGTGACAGTGGCAATACTGTCCCTTGTTAGATTAAAGAGAACACATGTGTCATGGAGGTGACAGTGGCAATACTGTCCCTTGTGATATTACAGAAATCAAATGTGTCACGAAGTTGAAAGCGGCAATACTGTCCTTTGTAAGATTAAAGATCACATGTATGACGGAGGTGATAGCGACAATACTGTCCCTTGTGATATTACAGAGATCACATGTATCACGGAGGTGACAGTGGCAATACCATCCCTTGTGAGATTACAGAGGTCACATGTATCACGGAGGTGACAGTGGCAATAATGTCCTTTGTGAGATTACAGAGATCACGTGTATCACGGAGGTGACAGTGGCAATTCTCTTTCTTGTGAGATTACAGAGATCACATTTATCATGGAGGTAACAGTTGCAATATTGTCCCTTGTGAGATTAAAGAGATCACATGTATCACGGAGGTAACAGTGTCAATAAAGTCTCTTGTGAGATTACAGAGATCACATGTGTCACGAAAGTGACAGTGGCAATACTGTCCCTTGTGAGATTACAGAGATCACATGTGTTACGGACGTGACAGTGGCAATACTGTCCTTGTGCAATTAAAGATATCACATGTATCACGGAGATGACAGTTGCAGTAATGTTCCTTGTGAGATTACAGATATCACATGAATCATGGAGATGACAGCGACAGTACTGTCCCTTGTGAAATTACAGAGATCACGTGTATCACGGAGGTGAAAGTGGCAATACTGTCCCTTGTGATATTATAGAGATCACATGCGTCACGGAGGTGACAGTGGCAGTACTGGCCTTGTGATATCAAAGATACCACATGTAGCACGGAGGTGACAGTGGCAATATTGTCCCTGTGAGATTAAAGAGATCACATGTACCACGGAGGTGAGAGTGGATATACTGTCCGTGAGATTAAAGCAATCACATGTACCACGGAGTTGACAGTGGCAATACTGTCCCTTGTGATATTACAGAGATCACATCTATCACGGAAATAAAAGTGGCAATACTGTCCCTTGTGAGCTTACAGAGATTACATGTACCACGAAAGGGACAGTGGCAATACTGTCCCTGTGAGATTAAAGAAATCACATGTAACACGGAGGAGACAGTCGCAATACTGTCCCTTGTGAGATTAAAGAGATCACATGTACCACGGAGGAGATGACATTGGCAATACTGTCCCTGTGATATTAAAGAAATCACATGTACCACGGAGGTGAGAGTGGCAATACTGTCCCTTGTGAGATTATAGAGATCACATGTATCACGGAATTAACAGTGGCAATACTGTCCCTTTTGAGATTTTAGAGATCACATGTATCACGGAGTTGACAGTGGCAATACTGTTCCTTGTGATATTACAGAGATCACATCTATAACGGAAATGACAGTGGCAATAATGTCCCTTGTGAGCTTACAGAGATCACATGGGTCACGGAGGGGACAGTGGCAATACTGTCCCTGTGAGATTAAAGAGATCACATGTACCACGGAGGTGACAGTGGCAATACTGTCCTTGTGAGATTAAAGAGATCACATGTGTCACGGAGTTGACAGTGGCAATACTGTCCCTTGTGTTTAAAGAGATCACATGTACCACGAAGGTGACAGTGGCAATAATGTCCCTGTGAGATTAAAGAAATCACATGTACCACAGAGGTGACAGTGGCAATACTGTTCCTTGTGAGATTAAAGAGATCACATGTACCATGGAGGAGGTGACATTGGCAATAGTGTCCCTTTGAGATTAAAGAGATCACATGTACCCCGAAGGTGAAAGTGGCAATACTGTCCCTTGCGATATTACAGAGATCACATGTGTCACGGAGGTGACAGCAGCAATACTGCCCATTGTGAGATTTTAGAGATCACATGTATCACGGAGGTGACAGTGGCTATACTATCCTTTGTGAGATTACAAGTCGTCTGTACGTGAACCAATTCAAAAGCACAACACAACAGATACACACGACGCACAATACTGACACGTGTTAGTTTAAACTTAGACTAGAATTGAACCAAAACACACAGGAGATAACCATCACAACACCACAGATACAACGACGCACTAAATATTCACACAACGATCGTTGAAATAATACAGGAGTGACAAGAGTTGCATTGTCATTGAAGGTACAGTGACAATACTAGCTACAAGGATTATTTATGCATTTTTTCTTGTGTTTAATAATTGATTTGATACCAGCTGATGTGGATTATTTTAGGATAGTCGTATGTTTCTTTAATAGATAAATCCCCATACCAACATATATCTGGCTTAAAAATTGCTCCCTGTAAACATAAATATGCCATAAAAAAAGGCATGTGCCAAAAGCAATATAACAATAACAGGTAATTAATAAAATACAATAATTAAACATACACAATGATTTGAAACACTTGATGAAAAAGTAGTATCACAAGGAGTGAAATAACCCCTCTTAACTTACACTTAACTCCCACTAGACGTGGATTACACCACTTCAAAAGTACATTAACTGAGTGGATAAACCCTCTTCGCTCCAGCACGTATACAACTGATAAACATGTAAGTGCTTATTGTTCAGAGCATGTGTTGATACCTAAGGATGTTTTCTTACACTTAAAATCAATACCATCGATAGAAATATAGAATGATGATTCATTCACTGTCCGATGGCATATGCAATTTTAATAGATATTTGAAAGTATGAAACCTATTTTACATTTGTTCAAAGTATAGGTATTGCCTTTAAAATACAAGTACGGGAATTGTATCAAACCTAGATATGACATGAATTATTAACCAAGACTAAACTTTTGACGTTGTTTTTTCAACTTTATTCCTACAATCTTTCACTTTAAGACACAAGTTTTACATATTAATTGCGGTATTAAAAAACAACAACACGCATTTGTAAAGGCGTGAAGTATAGATTACCCTTCAAATTTTGAAAACAGGACAGGAAATAGTGAATAGCGTTTATTTTTTCCGCAGTGCATGCTATCTTAATAGTTACACACAGTTATTAAGACACTAATATCGTGTTTTTTCTGTTCATTGTTGGTCCAATTAATAATGGATTGCCTAATTTCTTAATAAACATTTATTTTTCAAACATGCAAAACGTGGTTTATGAAGTCCAACCTTCCGAATGATTCAATAACTGCACCTTAAGCTTTTAGTAAACATAACTAATTGCATGGTAATTAAACTAATTGAATGATATAAGTGTCACATAATCAGAATGTTTAAAGACGCTCGTATTGTGTGCAACCAATAAAACAGCATATTTATATATAACTGGTCATTTATAGAAACTCTGTTCAATAACACATTTCAACTATATCGCTGTAATGTAGAAAGTGCGATAAGCACTGGAAAATTAACATATTGCCACCCGCGTTAAAGTCTCGAACAAGTTTTGTTCTACATAATGGTGAAACTTAAACACAAATGAATAAGGTACCTGTGTCGTATTATGTTTCTGTAATGTATTGTTGCTATTGTACAGTACCTGTGTCGTATTATGTTTCTGTAATGTATTGTTGCTGTTGTACGGTACCTGTGTTGTATTATATTTCTGTAATGTATAGTTGCTGTTGTACAGTGTCTGTGTTGTAATAAGTTTCTATAATGTATTGTTGCTGTTGTACGGTACCTGTGTTGTATTATGTTTCTGTAATGAATTGTTGCTGTTATAAGGTACCTGTGTTGTATTATGTTTCTGTAATGTATTGTTGCTGTTGTACGGTACCTGTGTTGTATTATGTTTCTGTAATGTATTGTTGCTATTGTACGGTACCTGTGTTGTATTATGTTTCTGTAATGTATTGTTGCTGTTGTACGGTACCTTTGCTGTATTATGTTTCTGTAATATATTGTTGCTGTTGTACGGTACCTGTGTTGTATTATGTTTCTGTGATGTATTGTTGCTGTTGTACGGTACGTGTGTTGTATTATGTTTATGTAATATATTGTTGCTGTTGTGCGGTTCCTGTGTTGTATTACGTTACTGTGATGTGTTGTTGCTGTTGTGCAGTCCCTCTGTTGTATTATGTTTCTGTGATGTGTTGTTGCCGTTGTGCAGTACCTGTGTTGTATTATGTTTCTGTAATGTGTTGTTGCCGTTGTACGGTACCTGTGTTGTATTATGTTTCTGTAATGTATTGTTGCCGTTGTACGGTGCCTGTGTTGTATTACGTTTCTGTGATGTGTTGTTGCCGTTGAACGGTACCTGTGTTGTATTATGTTTCTGTGATGTATTGTTGCCGTTGTACGGTACCCGTGTTGCATTATGTTTCTGTGATGTATTGTTGCCGTTGTACGGTACTTGTGTTGTATTAGGTTTCTGTGATGTATTGTTGCCGTTGTACGGTACCTGTGTTGTATTATGTTTCTGTGATGTACTGTTGCCGTTGTACGGTGTCTGTGTTGTATAATGTTTCTGTAATGTATTGTTGCTGTTGTACGGCACCTGTGTTGTATTATGTTTCTGTGATGTATTGTTGCTGTTTTACGGCACCTGTGTTGTATTATGTTTCTGTGATGTATTGTTGCTGTTGTATGGTGTCTGTGTTCTATTATGTTTCTGTGATGTATTATGTTTCTGTGATGAGTTGTTGCTGTTGTACGGTACCTGTGTTGTATTATGTTTCTGTAATGTATTGTTGCTGTTGTACCTACCTTTGCTGTATTATGTTTCTGTAATATATTGTTGCTGTTGTACGGTACCTGTGTTGTATTATGTTTCTGTGATGTATTGTTGCTGTTGTACGGTACGTGTGTTGTATTATGTTTATGTAATATATTGTTGCTGTTGTGCGGTTCCTGTGTTTTATTACGTTACTGTGATGTGTTGTTGCTGTTGTGCAGTCCCTCTGTTGTATTATGTTTCTGTGATGTGTTGTTGCCGTTGTGCAGTACCTGTGTTGTATTATGTTTCTGTAATGTGTTGTTGCCGTTGTACGGTACCTGTGTTGTATTATGTTTCTGTAATGTTTTGTTGCCGTTGTACGGTGCCTGTGTTGTATTACGTTTCTGTGATGTGTTGTTGCCGTTGAACGGTACCTGTGTTGTATTATGTTTCTGTGATGTATTGTTGCCGTTGTACGGTACCCGTGTTGCATTATGTTTCTGTGATGTATTGTTGCCGTTGTATGGTGTCTGTGTTCTATTATGTTTCTGTGATGTATTATGTTTCTGTGATGAGTTGTTGCTGTTGTACGGTACCTGTGTTGTATTATGTTTCTGTAATGTATTGTTGCTGTTGTACCTACCTTTGCTGTATTATGTTTCTGTAATATATTGTTGCTGTTGTACGGTACCTGTGTTGTATTATGTTTCTGTGATGTATTGTTGCTGTTGTACGGTACGTGTGTTGTATTATGTTTATGTAATATATTGTTGCTGTTGTGCGGTTCCTGTGTTTTATTACGTTACTGTGATGTGTTGTTGCTGTTGTGCAGTCCCTCTGTTGTATTATGTTTCTGTGATGTGTTGTTGCCGTTGTGCAGTACCTGTGTTGTATTATGTTTCTGTAATGTGTTGTTGCCGTTGTACGGTACCTGTGTTGTATTATGTTTCTGTAATGTGTTGTTGCCGTTGTACGGTACCTGTGTTGTATTATGTTTCTGTAATGTTTTGTTGCCGTTGTACGGTGCCTGTGTTGTATTACGTTTCTGTGATGTGTTGTTGCCGTTGAACGGTACCTGTGTTGTATTATGTTTCTGTGATGTATTGTTGCCGTTGTACGGTACCCGTGTTGCATTATGTTTCTGTGATGTATTGTTGCCGTTGTACGGTACTTGTGTTGTATTATGTTTCTGTGATGTATTGTTGCCGTTGTACGGTACCTGTGTTGTATTATGTTTCTGTGATGTACTGTTGCCGTTGTACGGTGTCTGTGTTGTATAATGTTTCTGTAATGTATTGTTGCTGTTGTACGGCACCTGTGTTGTATTATGTTTCTGTGATGTATTGTTGCTGTTTTACGGCACCTGTGTTGTATTATGTTTCTGTGATGTATTGTTGCTGTTGTATGGTGTCTGTGTTCTATTATGTTTCTGTGATGTATTATGTTTCTGTGATGAGTTGTTGCTGTTGTACGGTACCTGTGTTGTATTATGTTTTTGTGATGTATTGTTGCTGATGTACGGTACCTGAGTTGTATTATGTTTCTCTGATGTGTTGTTGCCGTTGTAGGGTACCTGTGTTGTATTATGTTTCTGTGATATGTTGTTGATGTTGAACGGTACCTGTGTTGTATTATGTTTATGTGATGTTTTGTTGCCGTTGTACGGTACCTGTGTTGTATTATGTTTATGTGTACGGTACCTGTGTTGTATTATGTTTCTGTGATGTGTTGTTGCCGTTGTGCGGTACCTGTGTTGCATTATGTTTCTGTGATTTGTTGTTGCCGTTGTGCGGTACCTGTGTTGTATTATGTCTCTGTGATGTGTTGTTGCCGTTGTGTGATACCTGTGTTGTATTATGTTTCTGTGATGTATTGTAGCCGTTGTGCGGTACCTTTTTTGTATTATGTTTCTGTGATGTATTGTTGTCGTTGTACGATACCTGTGTTGTATTATGTTTATGTAATATGTTGTTGCTGTTGTACGGTCCCTGTGTTGTATTATGTTTCTGTAATGTGTTGTTGCCGTTATACGGTCCCTGTGTTGTATTATGTTTCTGTAATGTGTTGTTGCCGTTGTATTATGATTTTGTAATGTGTTGTTGCCGTTGTATGGTTCCTGTGTTGTATTATGTTTCTGTAATGTGCTGTTGCCGTTGTCCGGTACCTGTGTTGTATTATGTTTCTGTAATGTGTTGTTGCCGTTGTACGGTACCTGTGTTGTATTATGTTTCTGTAATGTGTTGTTGCCGTTGTACGTTACCTGTGTTGTATTATGTTTCTGTAATGTGTTGTTGCCGTGTAAAGTCCCTGTGTTGTATTATGTTTCTGTGATGTGTTGTTGCCGTTGTACGGTACATGTACCTGCGTTGTATTATGTTTCTGTGATGTGTTGTTGCCGTTGTACGGTACCTGTGTTGCATTATGTTTCTGTGATGTATTGTTGCCGTTGTACGGTACCCGTGTTGTATTATGTTTCTGTGATGTATTATTGCCGTTGTACGGTACCCGTGTTGTATTATGTTTCTGTAATGTATTGTTGCCGTTATACGGTACCTGTGTTGTATTTTATTTCTGTGATGTACTGTTGCCGTTGTACGGTGTCTGTGTTGTATTATGTTTCTGTAATGTATTGTTGCTGTTGTACGGTGTCTGTGTTGTATTAGGTTTCTGTAATGTATTGTTGCTATTGAACATTACCTATGTCGTATTATGTTTCTGTAATGTATTGTTGCTTTTGTACGGCACCTGTGTTGTATTATGTTTCTATAATGTATTGTTGCTGTTGTACGGTACCTGTGTTGTATTATGCTTCTGTGATGTATTGTTGTTGTTGTACGGTGTCTGTGTTGTATTATGTTTCTGTAATGTATTATTGCTGTTGTACCGTACCTGAGTTGTATTATATTTCTGTGATGTATTGTTGCTGTTGTACGGTAACTGTGTTGTATTATGTGTCTGTCATGTATTGTTGCTGTTGTACGGTGTCTGTGTTGTATTATGTTTCTGTAATGTGTTGTTGCTGTTGTACGGTACCTGTGTTGTGTTATGTTTCTGTGATGTGTTGTTGCTGTTGAACGGTACCTGTGTTGTATTATGTTTCTGTGATGTGTTGTTGCTGTTGTACGATACCTGTGTTGTATTATGTTTCTGTGATGTGTTGTTGCCGTTGCACGGTCCCTGTGTTGTATTATGTTTCTGTAATGTGTTTTTGCCGTTGTACGGTCCCTGTGTTGTACTAAATTTCTGTAATGTGTTGTTGCCGTTGTCCGGTACCTGTGTTGTATTATGTCTTGTAATGTGTTGTTGCTGTTGTACGGTACCTGTGTTGTGTTATGTTTCTGTGAGGTGTTGTTGCTGTTGTACGGTACCTGTGTTGTATTATGTTTCTGTGATGTGTTGTTGCTGTTGTACGGTACCTGTGTTGTATTATGTTTCCGTAATGTATTGTTACTGTTGAACGGTACCTGTGTTGTATTATATTTCTGTAATGTATTGTTGCTTTTGTACGGTGTCAGTGTTGAATTATGTTTCTGTAATGATTTTTGCTATTGTACATTGTCTGTGTTGTATTATGTTTCTGTAATGTAATATTGCTGTTGTACAGTACCTGTGTTGTATTATGTTTCTGTAATGTATTGTTGCTATTGTACGGTGTATGTTTTGTAGTATGTTTCTGTAATGTATTGTTGCTGTTGTACGGTACTTGTGTTGTATTATGTTTCTGTAATGTGTTGTTGCCGTTGTCCGGTGCCTGTGTTGTATTATGTTTCTGTAATGTATTGTTGCCGTTGTACGGTACCTGTGTTGTATTATGTTTCTGTAATGTGTTGTTGCCGTTGTACGGTACCTGTGTTGTATTATGTTTCTGTAATATGTTGTTGCCGTTGTATGGTCCCTGTGTTGTATTATGTTTATGTAATGTTTTGTTGCCGTTGTCCGGTACCTGTGTTGTATTATGTTTCTGTAATGTGTTGTTGCCGTTGTACGGTACCTGTGTTGTATTATGTTTCTGTAATGTGTTGTTGCCGTTGTACGGTACCTGTGTTGTATTATGTTTCTGTGATGTGTTGTTGCCGTTGTACGGTACCTGTGTTGTATTATGTTTCTGTGATGTACTGTTGCCGTTGTACGGTGTCTGTGTTGCATTATGTTTCTGTGATGTATTGTTACCGTTGTACGGTACCCGTGTTGTATTATGTTTCTGTGATGTATTGTTGCCGTTATACGGTACCTGTGTTGTATTATATTTCTGTGATGTACTGTGGCCGTTGTAGGGTGTCTGTGTTGTATTATGTTTCTGTAATGTATTGTTGCTGTTGTACGGTGTCTGTGTTGTATTAGGTTTCTGTAATGTATTGTTGCTATTGAACAGCACCTATGTCGTATTATGTTTCTGTAATGTATTGTTGCTTTTGTACGGCACCTATGTTGTATTATGTTTCTATAACGTATTGTTGCTGTTGTACGGTACCTGTGTTGTATTATGCTTCTGTGATGTATTGTTGTTGTTGTACGGTGTCTGTGTTGTATTATGTTTCTGTAATGTATTGTTGCTGTTGTACGGTACCTGTGTTGTATTATATTTCTGTGATGTATTGTTGCTGTTGTATGGTAACTGTGTTGTATTATGTTTCTGTGATGTATTGTTGCTGTTGTACGGTGTCTTTATTGTATTTTGTTTTTTTAATGTATTGTTGCTGTTATACGGTACGTGTGTTGTATTATGTTTCTATAATGTATTGTTGCTATTGTGCGGTACCTATGTTGTATTATGTTTCTGTGATATATTGTTGCTATTGTACGGTGTCTTTGTTGTATTATGTTTCTGTAATGTATTGTTGCTATTGTACTGTACCTATGTTTTATTATGTTTCTGTGATGTATTGTTGCTATTGTACGGTACCTGTGTTGTATTCTCTTTCTTTAATGTATTGTTGCTGTTGTACGGTACTTGTGTTGTATTATGTTTGTTTAATGTAATGTTGCTATTGTACGGTGTCTGTGTTATATTATGTTTCTGTAATGTATTGTTACTATTGTACGATACCTGTGTTGTATTATGTTTCTGTAATGTTTTGTTGCTGTTGTACGGTACCTGTATTGTATTATGTTTCTGTAATGTTTTGTTGCTGTTGTACGGTGTCTGTGTTGTATTATGTTTCTGTAATGTATTGTTGCTGTTGTACCGTACCTGTGTTGTATTATGTTTCTGTAATGTTTTGTTGCTGTTGTACGGTACCTGTGTTGTATAATGTTTCTGGAATGTATTGTTGCTATTTTACACTACCTATGTTGAATTATGTTCCCCCCACTCCCCGATAACCAAAGCGGTGTTTGTAATGCAGATATTGTGTTTAAAATTTGTTGAACAAAATATTGCAAACCGTAAAAAAATGTCATATACGGATCTACATATTGATTTAATAAACAAACAAAAACACGTATAAAAAATAACATAGCCATCATGACAAGAATCATTCGACAACATAATGACTAAAATCATAAACAAACAAATCAAAACAAACACACACACAATTTATCAGTTATAAAACAGCACTTGCGTGTTTACAGCCAACACAAACATTACAACACCATAATAAAAACCTGAAAAAAGGTTATCAGAGAAATAAATAAAGTTAATGATTATTATCTGTGCATATTTTAGGTTATTGTAGTGTAGAACTTCGAGTTTAAATGATTGAACAAAATTTTGCGAAACCGTGAATTATTCTTATATACTGATACGCATAACGATTTGACTAAATACATGAACGTACACTATGGATAATAACCCAGCTACCATAGCCACCACTCGGGCGCGGAGGGCCCTAAAGTTATATTGATCGGAATTTATCAGGAATTTTCAAACGTTTAAAAATGGCTATAAACATTTTGTCCCTATATCTACCCACTGACCCCGTATTGCCAAAAGGATATATATATATTTAAACATGCCAAATATATTTTGTAAAGGGATTTGCTAACTTGGGCTACGCACCTAGGTGAGACTAAATGAAGTGTATCAATATTACTGATCTTGATCCTCAGAAAATAAACCCTAGTAACCTTTCTCCTTTTGTTGCCAATTTGTACTTCAAAATACCCAAAGAGCGGCGAAATTACACACATTTGAGCTAATTCCTAACATACTAAACTACATTCATACATGATTAAACCCATCGAAAGTTAATTATTGTAAACTTAGCTGATACTTATGTTACAATAAAAGATATGAGTGCGTATGATACCATACATATATATATTTAACAGGTAATAAATAGTTCTGAAGTGCAAAATAGTCAGGTATTACTTCTGATACTTTTTACTGGTTTATTGCTTTCATTGACCTTTGTATTTTATATTTTTACACTTGTATATTTCACAGAGATATTAATTTGGTAACTAAAACATGACTTTACCAGTTATAAGTATAGAAGACGAGTAACAAACCAATACGATATGATTAATGATTAATGATTTAAACATAAAAAGACTTATGTCTAATAGAAGCACATTACAATGTAATCACTTTTCCTAATTTGACATACGCGCCAAAGTTAAACTGAAATAGGTTTCCTGCTTAAATGTACAATGCTTTTGTATCGTATCAAATAAGCCACGTGATTACATTTTGATTTCCTTTTGATCTGTCATATCAGTTATATATTGTTGAAATTATTTCGTCTTTAGAAAAGAGTTCAAATGGCGAGATGAAGATCACTATTAAGGTCACCATGAAGGTCACCAAGGTTTATATGCTTGATAATCATTCTTAAAGGTAAAGCTTTCATTTCCGCAATTCGCATTAAAATATCGGTTTTGTCACGTGTCCACGGAATTTGAAATGCCAAACCACTCGTATTTTATTTATAAATGATTATGATGGACTTTCTAGTCAGATTAAAACTAATTTGATTATTATTTTAGATTTTTATAACAATTTATACTGATACACTGCCTTCAATATCACTATTTGTCCTTACCACATTCGTATTTTCAATCTCATTTTTTATCTACCTATATTAAATAACAGGTCTAATCTGCACCATGTCGACGGCAGTCTGTGTCACGAAAATCTCGCTGTTTATGTGATAATTGGTCATAAAACCTTATTTGAGCCAGACAAATGTAATACATAACAGTAATATTGGACCATCAGTACCTCTTTCAATGTTTCTTATTTGTTTATATGAACATGAAAAGGTCAGTGATATCCCAGCAAACAAGCAGACCAATAGTTTTGCCACACCTTCTGTTTCAAATACGCTTAATGGGTTACCGTACGGTCTTTGGAGGAGGCGATATTTAAGTAATAGAAATGTACATACCTACACACAATAACAGATTGCATATCAATTCAGTGTTATTTAGCAGCATTACCTATATAGTGCGTAAAGTTTGCAAATCAGGGTTAAGATATGTACTTTATCGCTTCTTGCTTTTGCACAATTTAATTACAGGATTTTAGTAAAGGTTGTTGCAGCTGTGTATATTTCGGTAAAGTGATTTTAACTATATAATTTATCTTTATATCTGAATCTAACGTCTAAACTATTCTGAGTTTCAAATCTCCCTGCCTGTTTCATGCCTCGCCACTCGAAAAATGCTGAAAGGTAAAAGTATTCCTGTATGACAAATATACTTTCAATGCAGCAAATTTAGGTATCTGCTCTGCCTTATTCGAGAAAGAGGTCACCCGTGCACAGAACATGTAAATTTTACACACAGTCTTAAAATTACTCGCAGCGGTGCAAACTGTCTTCTACTCTTCTTGTCTATTACAAAAACGAACTGACGTTTTTACACCTCACACGTTCCGCCCCAATGAGTGCGCTATTCGATAAAATGAACTCTGACGTTTGATAATGTATACAAAGAACTCGGTATTTGCAGCAAACTTCTTGTTAATAACTTGTGACTCGAACCTATTGCACAAATTATGTCAATAATATATATTTAAGTCATTTAATTGAATAAATTAACTGAGAAAAAAAAACATCAGTGTTATTAAGATTATAAATGATTCTGTTATGCTCCAGCGCGATGGTATATAACGTATATTAACAAACAGGAGAATGGTAAGGACCGATGTGTATTATCGTTGTTTGGTTCCCAATGCTGGGTTCTATGGTTAGATTTGAACGAAAGTTTGACACGAGTTATATCGGGACAGATGGTGTTTTGCATGGATTTATAGTTATACCGATACACAAAATATTTGACCTTTTCAATGTAAAAAGAGATTAAAGGAAGATGATATGATTATATTCATTATTATTATGAAACCTATCCCAGGTGACGTTTGTTGAAATATTCGCAAAATGACAACATGGCACACAACAGGTAGATCTATACAATTTTCAAACTATAGAGAATAAAATAACAACAGCCTAAGTAATTGGCTTTCATACAGATTGAAGTTGATTTACTCTACATTTGTACAATATGTATTTTCTGTATCGAACATATATCTAATAATGACCAAAGTTAAACGTCTTGCAAAATAAATAATGTTCAAAACACAGAGTCGCGATAACAGCCGAAATAGAAACATGGTATATGATAATAACACATGAAGTTAGATCGCAACAAACTATACTTAATAAGTCTTGTCCTAAGGTTACGCCCTGCATGGCTATTTAGAAGTTTTATTACACGATTTTGTCATAATCAGTAAAAGACTTGATAAAGATAACCACTGCATTTCTTTCACACTTGGGCACTTATACACTGGTAGTGAATAAGCAGTCGAAATCGGTTTGTTTACCTGGAAAGACAATCGCGATAGTGCTTAATGGACGAGGTCCGGCATTCATTTGGAGGGACGTGGGTTTGTTCGCCGGTTCGTACTAAACACTCAAAAAAGTTGATACAGCTTCCTCGTTTAAGGCACAAATCTAGGTTATGTGTCAGTATTATGAAATTGGGTTGGATACCATATCATGTGTCTTCCATTGTGAAAGCACTGAAATAGAAACATCGTCGCATTATAATATGATATATTTAGCAAAGTGGCCTTGTACGATGTATACAGAATGATGTCATATCAAGTCTCTCCTTTCAATAATGAACGTTACGGTGAAAAGAAAACTATGTTTGTCTAGAGACGTAGCAATCAAAGAAAACAGAGTACCGGTGCACAGCAGCATAAACATATTCTATTGAATGATTCAAGGTATGAAATAAGCGGAAAAGAAGGGTATTAGTAGGACAATTGTTTTTTATCTTTCAATTGACTGTTACAGAGAAATATTTTTCCTTTTACATATAACCAACTACAAAAAAAATGACTCTAAAAGTATTTCGAAATGCCAAGCTTTTTTAAAGTAATAAAGCATTTAATGGTTACACAAATGAACATTATTTTTTTACTATTAAGGTCTTACGTCTGTATACAGATATCAGTGTTGATATTATTTCTAATTCCTTAGATACATGGCACTTATAAGATAAACATGACTATTTAAAACACCACATGGCGTAAGTGTAAGTTTTTGTTAGTTTTATGCATGTTTCAAATCAGGGACAATATTTGAAAATACACAATTATAACACACGATTTAGAGATGGAACTTTGCAGGCATGTAGACAGAATATATTGATAAAATGTTATCACTATCAAACTAACTTTCAGAAAACAGATTCGCCTGTTGATTTGCCGTGAGATTGGCTAATTGGTGTATCTGGGTTTATGAACTCTCTATCATAAACAGAGCCAAGCGCTGGTGTTTACATGCCTAGCACCAGGCTTGTGGTACCCAAATGCAAAGTATGATAACAAAAAGTGTAATGCCCTTGATCAGAATACATTCCATATGATTGTATGTACAAACAAGTCATTAATTATGTTATCTAATCCATTGTATGAAAATGAGAATAATTCTTTGTATATAAAAGTTACTAGTACATTAACTAAAATGTTATATTTCTATACTGCAGTATATATTACAAACGATATTTATATGAGCATAAACTTGGATTATTTAAAAACGCACACGTGATAAAACCAATTTAATCTGATACAATTTCCAACATGATCAAACAGAAGTCTTTTCCGGTTTCAATAAAGTCATTTCTATCATTTGTCAAAAAATAAATCTCGATTTGGTCGATTTTAATCTCGATCTAAACCTAATCCTAAGATACTTTTAAGAATTAAATAAGACCTTTAAATTTAAAAGTGCATATTTAATTTTTTTTTCTTTTCTTTTCTTTTAAACAGCGATATTAAATAAACTACTATACAAAACACAATTTCATTTTGTTCAAATATTTTAATGAAAAAGTTTAATTACCGTCAATATAAAACGTTACTTACGTTCACCTTAACGGTTAAAATTATCTTAAAAAATAGTGTAAATATTTTTAAATCGACCTGTATAATTAGCTCAAATGAAATGGACGTTTTAATCTCAATAATACGTGCATAAAATCGTCGTCTGTTAAACATGTCCCAGTATTTTCTATACATTTTCTGTCGAATTAAAATATTACTAGTACGCAGAGGTTGTTCTTAAGAGTTTAATGTTACGCACGATGAGCTGTTGTAATTAAAGAAGAAACCACCATCCTAGGCAATATAGTTTCATTCTGTCCATTTCTTACCCTTGTTTCAACATTGTTATTTGAAATTTCCAAATTTAAAATGTTTAGTTCTGGTATAGAGTTGTCATAGTCTCCTTTTTGTAGTTTTGTTCAATATCAGACGTATTCGGTTGTTCTCTCTCTTTCTCATTAAAACTGTCCATCAAAAATTTCTTCGTTACAATAAAAATGCCAATATTGCAGTCGTGAAATTGACATGGTAGAGGGCGCTTTGGGTGTTGTATGTTTCATTACCTCAGATAAACAGACTCGTTAAGCCTACTTTTCTGTTTCCTTCTTTCGGTTACTTTCTGCGCTTCCAAGCGAGGGATCAGTTTATTAGATACCACTATTACATTTTATCAGAAATTAGATATCATAGTTCAACATAACGAGCTACGGGAATACTTCTTATTTGGAAACTGCCATACCGAGATGTACAGATTGGGGGAAATATAAGAAAATGCCATTATTCAACCTGCAAGTACCATGGTTTGCCTTTTCTCTTACTGTGACAAGCTTAACCATTCGAATGGAACATTTGAATCATTATGTAGGGAAATGTAATTGACGATGGTATTGACTGAATGCATTAAACATATAAATGCAAGAACAACAAGTTGGGTTATTTAACAAAATCGAAAGGAGAGGTCAGTTACGAGTGCGTGGTCTTGTGGTAGAGTATCGAACCTATGATTGGAGGGTCGCCGTAGCTATGTGGGGTGTCCTCAAGCAAGATATTTTTTTCCCGCATATGTTGAGCAATGGTTCTACACAGGAAGGCATCGAGCAGTATTTGTCTCAGTTGTAATAACTTGTTTCACAATCGAAGTAAAATAAATAAGTTTTTAACTAGTTAGTCAGAATTTGATGGGTGTATTTGATATGATCAATACAATTGATGCATTATTTCACTCCCCTACTAAAACTAGTATGAAATAGCGTCACCATGAGCTAGTTGTAATGATAAAACTAATAAAAGATATAATTGAAAGTGAAAATGTCCTGAAAATCACTTTTTACATGATAAAACCTATGATAAATAAAGATTTCCACTATTCATTAATCATTTTAATGAACCTATTATTGGCAATAAGGGTGCAATTTCAGTCCACCATTTAGAACGTAAATGCCAATATTAAACATTTATGGCACGTTATTTTATTGAACCGTAGAAATGGAATAATACTAAAGTGACAGCGGCCACCCATCCAAGTACTAACCCCGTACTTCGTTGCTTAACTTCCAATACAGCCAGTGCACTTCAACCATGTCGTTGTAAAAGCTAGCTTAACAGCGACGCTGTTGTAAGTGGCCTATGTACATTCACTACACACCTTCCCTCTTTAATCTTCAGGGTTTAGCTCCAACTGCACAGCCCACAGGTGGCTTCCCGCAGTTCCTGGCCATATCCCATCCTATCCTCGTCGCCATTAAAGTGACAGCGGTCACTCATCCAAGTACTAACCCGTACTTCGTTGCTTAACTTCCAATACAGCAAGTGCACTTTATTCATGTCGCTTTAAAAGCTAACATAACAGTGAGGCTGTTGTAAGTGACCTATGTACATTCACTACACTACTACCATAAACTCGTAAATTGTATCATATCTATAAATATTTAAGATACCATGTTTAAAGTACAGCTATTGCCGATTGCTCAGTTTAAACAAGTTTGATATGCTCATGATGTCAACAGTGAAACATGACGTCGATTCATTTTGCTTTCATGTATAATAACTTTTTTAAAGATTAAGTAAGATGAATTATAATAAGGTTTATATATATGTGACGTATTTTGATGTGACCAATTGGAATAATTATGTATACTCATATTACTATCATATTTTCATGTATTCATATGGAATATATCTATCTATATAAATTAATTTAATTGCTGAATAGAGATATTTTCAATTGATATCGACGTCGTAATATTAAACTATAAAATGACGGCATTGTGTCAATTATTGTTTGTTAAATAAAAGAAAATGTTTTTATTTTAATCCGTCAATACAGTTAACATTTTATTGTTTTCTTAATCAGTCTTAATCCGTGAATTGTTACTACAAACGGAATTTTCGCAAGTTTCCTCTATGCTTTATATTCTTTTTAAAAGATTGCTAAGCATTTGTCGTGTTACCTTTAAATGGGATATGCAATAAGTTTGAGGGATTTATATGTGTGTGTGTGTGTGTGTGCATGTGTGTGGGGTGATGTGTTTGGGTTGTGTGTGTGTGTGTGTGTGTGTGTGTGTGTGTGTTGGTGGGTAGGTGGGTGGTAGTGGGGGTGTTGGTGGGTGGATTTGGGGGTTGGGGTTATAAATTATGCAACATCTTATACACACAGCATCGGCGTAGGTTGTACTGGATTTTTTAGCAACACTCCATTGAACCAGGAATAATAATATAACAACACTAAATTAACAAAACAACATAAATAAGAAACTAAAACACGTTTAAGACATTAACAAACAAATCAATCCTGTCTGATGCAGCTTACCGGCTTTTTTCATCACATCATGAAATGAATAGATGTGCACCGGAGCAGTTTTGTCAGAGTACGCTCAGACGGGACAGCATTCACACATTTACGGTGTAAATAGATATAAACGTTTTATGTTGATAAAGTTATTGCTACTTAATAATTGACCATTTCTAAAAATAATCAAAACGCGTTTCTCATCAATATCCATTCTATTTTTATTACAACTATTAATCAAAACAAATTAGATTGACACAAACTTTATGAATGTTCATCAACATGCAATCAATAATTCTTTATTAAATTTTGATATATATTTCTTTAGAAAAGTAAGTTTTGATTGGGTCTCTTAATTTAATATCTCTATCTCACATATATAACTATACGAAGCTTCGTTTTCGATATTCAGCATCTAAATTTATTTTCGACTAATACAATTGTTGTTTACGCCATTAACCTGTTAGTTATCGAATGAACAGTTCCAAACAAGTCTCATTTTCCTTAAGCATCCCATCGTTATGGGCTAAACTATCGACCATGAATATATAGCTAGATTTTAATATATTACTATCAGACTCTGCGTAGAGTGTAATAATATTTTCACATGCACTAGCAGAGATGCTAAGGGTTCAAACAAAACATTCCAGAAGTTAAAGGCTCATTAAACTTCCGACACGGTCGTTTATAGTTTTAATTTAAGTTAATTTTACTCTTCCAGATGATAGGATACATGTTTGTTTGATCACTGAGAGACTTTTCAAACGAAAAAATAAATATAAAGCACATTATTAGTACATAATTAAGAACGGGTTTTGTTTACAAATTCATGTTCGTCTCTTTCCGATAAACACCTTCGGCAGAAAACGGGGAGTTACGAAACCTGTTCGAAAACGCGTCGGTCGGTAATATATGATCAATTCACTTCAGAAAGAAACATAGTATGGGGAACTGTAGGTGATGCGGTTAAAACAACCGCTTGCGGTTAGATAGTTTTTGAGAACACCCCCTTTATTCCTCTCAGTGTATTAATAAATTGGAACCCACGAGCACGTAAGCGACGAATCGTTCATATAAAATCAAAAATAAAATTACTTTTCTATTAACTGTACTAAACAAATCACCCTTGGTAGCCTCTCAATATTGACAGCGATGAAGTTATTTGTGACGTACTGATGATAGCGCGTGCGATAGTATCACGCCTATATGCAAGAGAGTATCCTGAACAAGAGCTACTAGATCTAACAAGATTTACTAGACCAAACTAGTATTCTGTACTCATTGTTTTTCAGCGCGTATGGATAATATATTGCGTACTACGTTCGATACAGTTTTATTGCAGACATCAATATATATATTTTATAAAAGAAAAACCCAATAACGATACATACTATTAGTGAATTCATAACTTTTCTTATCTTGTTAATGATCCCCTTACCTGACGGTCTTAATCCTCACACTACCACTGCAGTATTCATTTGTGTACTTCCGAACACTGACGGAGGTGCAGTCGGAAAGCAAACGATTCATTACGGAATTACAAAAATGTAAACAAAAGTTAAAAGTTCGGTCCGCTCGTCTAATAAACACACATTTCGATCGAAGTTATTTATTTTCTTGCTTTTTTAAAAAAAGTCACTGAGGGGTTTACAGGAATGGTTTCAGCAATACTATAAACACATTTAATTACAATCATTTGTGTTGTTAACAAAAAATTATACATTTCGGAAGTTTAATAAAGCTTAAAGGTATTTTTCAATGAATATCAACTCTAAAGTGAAATGAAAAATGTTGTTTTTAATTAAAACTATAATAAGCATGAATAAACTAGGAACAAGATGAAAAAAAACAAACAACATATATTATTTATTTCTAGAGTAGCTGTAATGACAGAAAAAGAGCGAAACAATTTAAAAGTAAAATAATTGATCGATAGTTTTGTGAGGCCCACAGCAAGTTAGTCATAACCGATAGTAATAGTGCTGTGAAACCCGCTGTTAACTGCAATGAGCCTGATCAGGATGGCGTAGTGGCTGATCAATAATACTGCGAGTTTCATCTCCACTGCCGGCAAACACTTTGCTATCGGCCAACATAACCGCAATAAGCCATGTGCAGGGATTTAAAAATAATAAAATAAACTATCTGCTAAACTGTGACTTTTTAAGATACATTTGCCTAATTTTATTCGGTACACGATACCGAAAGTGTCATACTTTTATATTGCTATTTCAATAAATGAATATGTGACGAATATTACATGATATCGTTTATAATTGTGTGCATTTACTGGTTTGTAACGAAATTATCTGTAAAGAAAAGCAATAACGAGGTACGGTGTAGCCGGAAAATGTGCATGGTTTGTCAACATCGGTGAATGAAGGTCTTGATTTGAAGACGTGTGGATTAAAAACACCCCTGCTATAGAAGCACACATAACGGATTACAATTATCAGGTATTTAAAGCAAATTCTAGAACTATCTAAACTCGTTTAAATATTTCGACAGATATTTGTTTAATAAATATTGAATTTAAAAACATCTAATTTGGTCGATTATGGACAAACACGATATAAACAGATATAAATGGGGATAGTTTAAACCAATTTAACACAATGCTATGCTTGTCATTTATGTTTTGCTTTAAACTAGTTTAACTATTATTCGTAACTTTCTTAAGTAAAACGTATTTGCTATATATTCAACCAAAGCAATCTTTAACTATTTTAGATAACGTCTCTTTCTTCAAATAAATAGCTAATTGATACGTAATATGCCACTAGGATCCAAAGATATTTCTGAAGGTGACTTTTTGATACTTACAACTCGTTGTTGGGGCAACGCTGCTAATTAAAATTATTTATTCAGATCTTCTATAAATAACAGGATTTTCACGCGAAAACGTGATATACGGAAATTAAGAAATAATGGAACAGTTACACTTTAACCTTCAGACGAAATCGAGAAAGCAGCATTTCATATACTAAAAATAGAATGAAATAAAATAATTGATCAATTAGGATGATAAGTGAAGACAGCTTTTTCATTATAAGATTTCTTAATATACTTACCATTCTAGAAATACGTTATTGTGATATTATATTTGTAAACAAATTATGATTTATTGTTTGCGTTTTATGGATTGCTAAGAAAAATATACATCGAAACGGTCAGTGGAATAAAGACTGTAATGCTAGTATAAACAATTTAGTTTATTCAAGGAAGTACATCATTTTGAATATTTGTACAAAGTTGTCTTCATTGATTTTGTTTAAATATTCTCTGCTTTATTAACGATTGCTCAAGCACATGTGGTAATTATGCGACATATCGTCATAATGAAAAACACATGTCTGTTAAGAGAACTGTATACACGTGTCTGCAATTTGAATAATATACTGAAACCATAACGAAACGTCGGCCATTCTAAAACCACATAACCGAAATATTTAGTGTTTTAGAATATGAATATTAATGTATTTCATGAGGGATTTTGTTGATAAAAATGGTCATACTGACAAAATCTGTAATGGAATACATTCATAGACATATTTTTAAGCTGTAAATATCGCTTACAACAGTTTGTCAATGCGGTTCTGAAATTCACCCTGCGTTTCTTAATCCTTTCATATCCCATCATACTTATACATATCACGTGTTATTGGCCAAATGACTTTAGAATACTTTAAAAGTGTGAACGAATTAGTTGAACGGCGGTACTTCCCAATTACCGTTGATCGTTTTTCGTCGTGTTCTTTTGACAACGGAATAGGTTCCAATGCGATATATCTTAATTTTAGTTCTCTATGATAATTTAATCGATTTTAGATTACATTTCTCTCCCAACTTCAGTTTCATTTTACTACCGTCAAGTCCATGTGTATGAATTCATTAGTTTACCAAGGCGTTGGCTATAACATCAGAATGGTAAAACTGCTGTTTTATCAATTTAGTTAATACAGTTTGAATTTGACAAGCATTTTTGTTACGAAGAACCAGTTGTCAAATAAATTATTTGCTTTGCTAAGAATGTTTCCTGTTCTAAATTTTTATATTATATTACATAAATCTGACAACATATATTCCACTGAAACGTATATAAGTATATTACCAAGATATACATATTAAATCTTAATTGTCGATATGGAAATATGATTAAAATGTATTAGTCACCGCACTAAGCTTCAAGTTACTTCAGTCAGTATATAGCCCATCATACGATGTATACCTTTCTATCTATAACAAAAGCGAAATGTTCAAAAATTGAACTGGAATATATACACAAAGCTTTATTTTGAATTGTTTTAACAACAAAAATATTACGTTTTTAGTGTAAATTATTTTATTTTTATTAACATTTAATGCCAGAATGTGACAAAGATATAAAAGTTGTGAAATACATTTGGGAACATACATATTTAGTTATGGAACAGTTTCCAGTTTTTCAAACCACCGTACGCTTAACGTGGTATTTTAATATTTCATACATTCAAGACACCAATAGACTGTCAATCTTAACAAAATGTCAGTTTACCGTAATAACCAAATGTATTTGATATGAACACTATGAATCTATTAAAGATAATGAACAAACAGAATATCACCTATGAAAGTGTTACGGTAATAGAGTTTTCGCCAACTCGGCGAAGGACTGATCAGCAGTAAGAACTGTAATAAAAGTCAAATAGCAAATTCGGTTTCAAAAGTGTTATTCAGCGAAACGAAAACTAGTATCAGGTTTATCGCCGTAGTGGCGATTTATGCTACTGTATTTGTCTATGGCGGTGAAACTGCTTGCCATTTATTTTATAGTATGTGTGTTTGTTTATCATAGTATATGTATTATACCCGTTATTGAAAGGGTCAGCCACAATGGGCTTTTTGTTATACACAATTACTTCCTTAAAATTATCATTGCAAGGTGTCAGATTGTAAGACATTCGGTACCCATTAAAATAACATGCGGCTTAGTGAGCAACGGCCTCCATCAGAAAAAAACAAGTGCTTCCACTTAGATTCGAACCTTCGACCTCCCACCTCAGAGACGTGCGCCTTAACCACTAGGTCTATGGATATGATATTTTTGTGTATTTTATATTTATTGTAAATATATATTTTAAATATGATGATTTTGTTCATGTTGCCTCAATAGCTATGTCGTTTAGATAATATGTTGTCCGTTTCGGATATGTATTTTATTATTTTATTCCAGTTAGATATCCCACATCTTCCTTAGATATATCTCAACTTTTGTTTATTTAGAATATCACAGCATATTGTTTTCTTTGTGAGATGAATAAGAGGCAAGGTCTCACACAACGTTTTGATTGTAAACTCGCATGATTATCTAAATAAATCTGCGCTAATTCTGTAAAAGTTAGTTAAGTATATTTTACAATTACTTTGATTTGTTGACGTCATCGTATTGATCCAATGAGCAAACACATGATCGCGTAATGGAATCAACGAGTCATAGGGAGAAATTGATTTACATGAACTATTATTGTTTTATTGCCTTGCTATATTGAAAAGTATTGTAAAATCCTATAGTCAAACGGAAGGTAACGTCCGCGAAATGATACACTTGTGCAGATAAAATATACTCTATTACCATTTTATATCATTTTGATATTTAAACTAGTTGTAGAATAGTATTGAAAAAACATTGATATATATTATAACATCGGGTATTTTAAAAAGCTTAAAAGTAATCTTTGGAAGGTCTATGGCTCAGGCTTTCTTTTGCCAATAAAACTGGTTGGCAATATATAGCATTTGGTGTGAGAGCACGTAGTCCAGTGGTAGAGCAACAAACCCATGATCGGAGGATCGTGGGTTCGATCCGCCGCCACGGCTTTGTGTCATATACTTGATTTAGATTCTTTTTCCGATTATTTTTAGAACTGGTTCTACCCATGGAGACTTCGAACGTGATTTGTATCAGTTGTTATAACTTTCACAATCGATGTAAAATGTATAAGTTTAAACTAAAATTTAATGTGTTGAAAAATACGTTAAAACACAATTCCAAAAATTAGCAATAAAACTCATATAGTAAAGCTAATTTCGTGTATTGTTCCTCATATACATACCTTTTTAGTGTTAATAATTTATTGTTTTTATAATTTACATTATCTTACAGAAAATTTATGATTTCACATTTCCAAAGGTTAAATTGTTAATTGACTGTGGTTTTGCCGTCTTAATTGAATGTGTTCACATTCAAACCAATAAAATCGCAACAAGTTTGAACAGTGGGGCGCTGCTTTATATCCAGAAATAATACACAAAAATAGATAAACGGTAGGCACTTCTTAACCATGCGTTTACTGCAGTAGCTCGCCAGCAATTTTCGCATATTTTATAATCATTAATCATTCGGGAAGCAGATATACTACTAGTTTCCTACATGAAACAGTAGTCTGGGATGAAAACCAAAGCCCCGCAGCACTCATTAAATCAATCTGATTCTTGGAAGAAACAAGTAATTACAAACTTGACGGATTGCTTATGGCCATTTTTTAACATTAAAAGCGAAATGAACAAGGTTTTGGGATTGTCACTTTTATTTAAGTACTGAATATCATTTTCGGACGAAGGCTTGCTTTAGATTTATCCGAAACTGTATTTATCTGATTTGTTGCTTTATCTGAAAGCTGCCTATACCAAAATAATGTTGACGCGCTAGATAAAATGTACTTAAACATGAATATAGTTTGCATTAAGAAAAAAAAACAATTTTTATACTTCCATTATAAAGCACTCTTATGTGTCTGTAATGAATAGTATAAACTAACACCCGTCTGTTAATTTATTATAACGAAGCAAAGGTCCCAAACCAATCTAGTAATTGATACTTCTTTTATCTGATATCCTAAATGAAAATGCCAGGTTCCTCTTTTAACTGTATATTATCCGATTGACATGATGCTTCCGTTCTGTTTCACAGCTGTACGGATTATTCCCACACATACTGCAAAATTGTGTAAACGAACTTTTGTACCATTGATCAATAGGTCAATTTGTCAGTGCACGTGCGGTGGATTTTCAGTAAAGAAATGTTTAGACTATTAGGTAAGCTATCTTTATATATCATGAGCTTTACACATTCCGTTTGGCTTTATATTTCAAGTCAGTTTTACCTTTGGGTGATACACTATAGGCTTATCTGAATCTGAACTATTGGGTAAATTGACATGTCGACAGTGCAAAGATCGAGGTTGGAATCATTAAATATACATATCCAATATCCTTTAATAGGATCTGTCATTGTCTTCTTAACTCGTTTATTTACTCTTTCCGTACGTCTGTAACTTTGTTATTGTGATATCAGATGAATTGTCTGTCTCTGTTTTGTGACGGCTCTTGCGTTCTATGTTTGTCATATATTTTCTGTTGAGTTATCAAAATCCAAATCGATTCAATTTTTATGATAAAATGTCAGATTAATCACAAAAACTATTTTTATTCAAAGCGTCAATATTAGGCGGGGTAGTGGCGTATGCCTGAATTGGTGGTATCGATCATACACTCTTAATAAATACATATATATATGTGTGTGTGTGTGTGTGCGTGCGTACGTGCGTGCGTGCGTGCGTGCGTGCGTGCGTGCGTGCGTGCGTGTGTGCGTGTGTGTGTGCATTTTTTAATGGCACTTTCACACCCTGCAAGTGAATCATTTGAATGGTTGTGTTTTTGATATTGATGTATCATCCAGCACATGTGAGGGAGAGTTCAAAGGTTTTGCATTACAAGAGATCGCAGATATGATTTTTTGTTTTCGTTGTTTCCGGGTTATCTCTAAATATCCAAATAGATAATATATATGTTTATAAGATAACAACGTATCGATCGTACTTAAAATAGAGCTTCACAGATCGTTAAAGCAAAGTGAAATATAACTGCCAGAATCGAAATAGACACAATGTAGACATATGTGAGACTTTTTGTTTGAAGTATATTTTGTTGTATCGTTGAAAGTGCATATTATATTTTAAAACATGAACGCCGTAAAGATAACAGTAAGATTAGATTCTTAATACAATTTGCTGAAGTCTTATGCATATGAATATGAAGTGATAACAATGAGCTTTGTTTTGTCAGTATATCAGTAAATAAATGTTTTATATTTAAAAAAATGTATTCATTGTGTTACTCAAACTGGATGTTCTGAGTATATTGGTGCGGTTTTGTAATCAAGCGTTCGGTTCGTAATCTGATCTGGGTATGTAAACGTTTTATATCGTATAACAATATGGATATGTTAATAACAGAAACGGATACAACTAATGGCCTTATGTAAGTAAATTTCAAACTGATTTTTTACATTTTAAAATAAACTGATAAAATAATATACTTCTTTAATTTTGTTGTATATGACTTCAAATATATATTATTATGTATGCAATATTATTGCTTCCAACTATGACAATGGTCGTTTCCCTTTTCAAATTAGAAACAGAATTTCGGGTCTGTATACATGCATGGGTATTTAAATTCCATGTTCGCATTATTTTCTAATTTTAAAATCAAATTTTGTAAAGCACTGTCTTCTCTTTGCAACACTTTGTAAGCTGTATTGTATCTCTCTATGGTAAGTAGCATAGAATGTCAAAGACTCACATTTATTACCATTTTTACACTCGCCAAAGTACATCTTCCATTCATGGCAACTAACCTTGTTATTTATACACCATGAATTATTATCTGTTTTAACTACTTTTCGTTTAAAGTGTGAACATTTTTATACTTTCTGTCATTGCGTTTTTTCTTTGATATAGTACGGCAGTTATTAAATGAATTATATTCTTTCGAACAAAATATAACGGCGATTTTCGAGTTTGCTGTGTGTTTTTAATGTTTCTTCCACATAGTGTCCTTGCAAATACTGCATTCCCCCAAAATCTATAAAATGTAGTTCCAGCTAGTTGCACACTACAGCTGGGAAAGTAGTATACTAGAAGCAGCCCCTAGTTTTATGATAGTAAAGTAAAAAGTTGCATGATGAAGAAGTGTCTGTCTATAAAGTGTCTGTCTATTAAGTGTCAGTCTGTAATAGTGTCTGTCTATAAAGTATCTGTCTGTAATACAGTCTGTCTATAAAGTGTATGTCTGTAAAGGTGTATGTCTATAAGTGTCTGTCTGTAATAGTGTATGTCTATAAGTGTGCCTGCCTTAGTACATTCAGAGGCATAATCAAGTTCGGGTAAGAAAGACAACTCTTATTTAAGGAGAAAATACTATTACAAATGCATTTCCCGTTGAAGAATATACAAAAATGGCTTCAATATGTGCTAGTGTTCTTCTTTAATTTGCATATAGATCATCAAGACTATTAATATATGAATTGAAATTCACAATCACAAACACATTTATAAAAATTTCCACATAAAAATTATGTTTTTTTTAAAGATAAAAGAAACACTTCAAACACAGGGTCTTAGAAATAAACATAATTAACGTGTAAACATTCTAATTGAAACCGCCATGCTAATTAATTAAGCTAAACAAACAATCAAGAGTCGTTGTACAGAAAATAAACAATACAGATAAGTTGATGTTGTTTCAGCAGCTAAATTGGTTATTATCAACCGTGTGCTTCCGCCTCAATTATCGTGCTTTTGGTTTGCATGTAGAAACCGCACTCTCATTCAAATGAACTAAGTGCGAATATTAATGTGCATTTGTAGCTCCGACTATTTTTAAATGCTTCTTGAGTGTTGAGCTCCTAAATATTTGGAGCGAACATAATGCATTTAGTAAACTTCAGGTTATTGCAAAGCTCAAGATCATAAATCCTGAATGTGATATAGAAGGTACTTTGGAAATATCAATTTAAAAGTGTCCGCCTGTATGGTGAAATACCACAGGGCATCTGTACTTCGGTAATAAATTAAAAAGTACTTTTATATGCGTAGCTAATGATGTGAGGAATGCATGACGACGAATATATAAATGAAGTCGGAAAGTATATACAAATAACACTGAGTGATTAATCAGTAATATGATATAACACTAGGCTAATATAAAAATACATCCTTTGTGTATTACACTCCTGCACCGCATATTATGTAATACATAAGAGTACTGCTACAGGCAGTGATAGTCAAAAGTGCAAACCTTTCCAATTATTTGTGAACTTATAACACAACAGAACAGAACAGAACAGAACATATATTTTATTAGGATTGGTACAAAGTACATCATCATACTATATACAATATACAATCAATATAAACATATAGTCCCTTAGCAGCAATGATTAAATTCATTAGTGAATATAACGAAATATTTAATGAATGTTAATAAATGAAATGAGGATGAACACTATGCTTAAACAGTTAGCACTGTTTTTTTCTAATTTCTAATGTCTCTTTTATATATCTTGAAATATTATATAATATGGATTTATTATGTGAATTAAGTAATTCTAAAAATTTGAACACAGAAGGTCTTTGATAGTTATACTTTTTCAAATACTGTTTTCGTAAATTATTAAAACAGGGACATATACATAAGAAATGAAACTCAACTTCTATATCCCTTGAATTGCAACATAAACAATATATTTTATTGTTTGGAACATACTTACTCGCCTTTGTAAAGTAATATTTTTCAGGTTGTTTGGCTTTTATTAATGTAATTTACAGGTACATAATATAAATACGATATGAAAAGATCATTTTCAGTGGTATATATTTCTGATTGTTCATTCAAAGGTTCCGTCCTTCAAACGTTTGAATTGAAATTTACCAACCCAATATTGTGATATCTTAAAGTATTCAAATGAAGTTATAAAAAATGAAGTATTAAGAACTCTGTTCAACTGGCACGTGTTTTGTGTGGTATCTCTAGTAATGTTCAGAAACGACAAGAGAATTTTAAATGAAACAATGGCCCCAAACAATTGATCATTAGACTTAAATCTAGTTTCACCGGAACTAATCTAGCTATACAAATACTTGAAACCATCCAGAAATGTATACTCATATATTCATATACATCATCACCTTGTAAAATACACACACCGTTTAGTGTATGTTGGTGACACTCGGTCATATTTATTTTTAATGAATGAATGGACTTGTGAAATATTTGGGGCTCGTTTTTTGGCATGTTTATTTGGATACCAAAAAGTTGCTTAGGTAACAGTTATATGTACAACGGTAACACTTAGTTATACTTTATTAATAAGAAAACGTAAAAGTTGTTATATTCTTTGTGATGTGTTTTAGGCCGGACCAGACAACAATTAACCACTGTCTGGTAATTTCGGACCAAATAAATATAGATATACTAACAAGGTTAAGACTTGAATCGTCTTTTATATTTCCATGGTTATACGAGTAAACACTGACAACGGTATCTGGTGACCGCTACAATATTGGCATATACGTACATTTTCTATAATAAAACATTTCCATATTTTTTTTCTCCCTATATATGTCTAAAGGTCAATGAATATAAAAAGTGAAAAAAAACACGCTTTTTTATAACCTATTATTCAACACTCCTTTATTAGAATTTGTTCGCGATTTACGAGTATTGTTCTTTATTATTATTGTCAGTAACGTTTTCCTAAAATTTCTGCGTATGTGGAACTAAACTAGCTCAATATATGTTTAAATCAAACGCACATGTATTAGGGCATATATCAAAGTATTCAACTGCACTTACAATTTCAGTGAAATGTATTGGCGTTTTGTATATGTTAGGTTCAACAGATAAAATCAGTTATAAGCATATGAGGGACGCAAGGGCTTTCTTAAGAACACCCAATATGGATGCGGTGTAGCAGCAAACCCACAACCCCCTGATCCCGTGCTGGATGTTCTACTCTTTCTACTACCCTCTTTATATTATTTACAAAATGTCTTATAAATTTTGTAAATACTTCAGATATCAAATATACAACTTTTGTTCGGTCTCACCCAACTATAAATTTATACAACAAAGAAACATGATATCAATTGTATATGAATAGATGACAAATCGCCATAAGTATTTTCTCCTTATAACAATGGTCTAGAAAATGTTTACGTCAACAAGATTGCCTTCAAAACATTCTTGTTTTATAAGCATAAGTCTTAAAAAGCATGCAATGACACGACCCTCCATATTTCTGTAATTACATTTTGTAATGGAAGAGCGGACTATGTACGGAAGCTGATTTAACACGTATGTGCTTAATTCCTCGTTTTGATTGTTCAACGCTTTTTGATGTCATAAAATGATAACAAATATTCAGATATAACGTTAAAGTCAATTTACAATTTCAAGGAATGAAGTTTTGTTAGATTATAGATACGTTACCAGCGTTTCTCTCGGAATGCATTAAGGAATGAAATACAATGTTCCTTGGAAATTGTAATATTTTAATGTTGCCGAAGCACGCAGGAACTGCATACGTGGAATTAATTTTAAATGTCGTTTGGTTGAGATTCATATTATGATTCAAACACATTTGATGATGACTTGAATTGTGTTTAAAAGCAAACGTCGGAGTCTTTGTAATCATTGATTCTACAAAGTTGTGGAATGTATTATGCTTGTGAAATAGTTTTTTTTTTTTTATATATATTATCCTTATAAAATAGTTTTTCTCTAAGAAGTGTTTTTATAAAAATATCATTTCACTATGTACTGCGCTTATAAAATAGTTTTTCCTCTAAGTAGTGCGTTTATAGAAATAGTGTTTCTCTACTATATTGCGCTTATAAAATAGTTTATTCTAAGTAGTGTGCTTATAAAGATGGTATTTTATCAATGTATTGCGCATATAAAATAGTGTATTTTAAGAATTGTGCTTATAAAGATGGTATTTCTCAATGTATTGCGCGTATAAAATAGTTTATTCTAAGAAGTGTGCTTATAAAGATGGTATTTCTCAATGTATTGCGCGTATAAAATAGTTTATTTTAAGAAGTGTGCTTATAAAGATGGTATTACTCAATGTATTGCGCGTATAAAATAGTTTATTCTATGAAGTGTGCTTATAAAGATGATATTTTTCAATGTATTGCACGTATAAAATAGCTTATTCTAAGAAGTGTGTTTATAAAGATGGTATTTCTCAATGTATTGCGCTTATAAAATAGTTTATTCTAAGAAGTGTGTTTATAATGATGGTATTTCTCAATGTATTGCGCTTATAAAATAGTTTATTCTAAAAAGTGTGTTTATAAAAGTGGTATTTCTCAATGTATTGCGCTTATAAAATAGTTTATTCTAGACATTGTTCTTATAAAACAGTATTTCTTAGCGTGTTATAGCTATAAAATAGTTTTACTGTATACATTATGCTTATAAAAATAGAGATTCTCTATAAAGTGTGCTAATAACAAAATAATAAAATGTGCTTATTCCAAATTAACTTATTGATTGGCACATATATCATTTTAACGTAATTACCGTTAACTACTTGAAAATCTATGCAGCAGACCATGTTTAATATGATTATCAGCTTTTTTCTAAGTCTGCCAGATATAATTGGTAGTATTTATAAATATGCCCATATATAGGGTTTAATACTATCTTTAAAAGTGATTAATTAACAATTACCATAGTATGGTAATTAATGGAAATCGCTACTAGAATATGTAAATTACGTTGGCTGATCCATTTTGAAGGCTTCGTCTAGAAGCGCGTCTCCATATTTATGAACCATCTTAATTCAATTTGTTGGTTTTTCATTGAGCGCTATTTAAATACATTTTATTGATGCGTTTTTGTTTTTGAAACCAAACAGGATCTTAGTGGCGCATTCCAACATGTCTAAAGTGATTATTCAAAAGAATAAACATATATTCATTTTTTGATTAATGAGGTGATATATTATAAACACTGATGTTTATTTTTGAAAAAAAGAGTGTATTTAATGATATATGATAAAATAATATTTAGCATCACAGATTGCAACCAAAAACTGAGTGGTTGTGTTACACTACTGTTAACCATAAAACGTTTACGTTCCAGTGAGGATCCACAGATTGCAACCAAGTACTGAGTGGTTGTGTTACACTAATGTAAACCATAAAACGTTTACGTTCCAGTGAGGATCCAATGGCCGATGATTTAAGGCGCCGTCTCAAGGTCACTCACCACTCACCACGTATGTTGTAGGTTCGAGAACCGCTTGCTCCAAAACCAATGCGTAAAAGTTTGCTAGTTACTTGCGGAAGGACCGTGGTTCTGATTCATTCTGTGATCTTCCTCCACAAATAAAATTGGATATGCCATAAATAACCTGAATGTTAGAATTGGCCTTAAACCCCATAAAAAATCAAAACAAAAACATCAACATTCCAATTACACGATTGCATAAACCTCCACGGAAATAAACAAAGATAGTGCCGCTTTAAAATTGCACTTCATTCATCTCTCAGAACATGCTTACGGTTGGAGTATTTCAAAGACTTCATTACAATGTTTACTGCTTAAGTTATTATTAATGCATGTGTACCATTGGCGAATAACACTTCTCGTCTTTCATCTCAATAACTAAAATATAAAAGAAAATCCTTATCATTTACTGACGTTACACTTTTAGCGTAGAATGGTGTGTTAATGCCATTCTTTTGCAATTATTTGCTAATAAAGTGTAACAGTAACACTACCATAAAATTGACTTTCACAGGAAATTAATATGGTCTTAAAGGTAGCGCTCAACATTGTAACGCATTTTATAACACAGTAGTAAAGTTTATTTTCGATGTCCAGTAGCGACATTAAGCCTGACTGATGTACAATTTATACAAATGATAATGTGAAAGCAAAATATCTCCACCGGGGATACTGAACCGCCATACTCGGTTTGCCATTGAAAAAAACAAAACTATTTTTCTTTTTTTCTTTCTATCATTTGTATACACATGTATATAGTTTTGATTTAAGTTTCATAATAGTATACACAAATTTCAATCATATACTGAAATGGGAGAAATAATTAAATAATTGGTCCGATTGATTATCGATTTGATTTGTTAGATATGCGTATGACAGTTTGAAATGAATGCGTTCTGTCTATTTTGGGCTACATGCTATAATTGATCCGATGCAAGCTGTCAATCAAACAAGGCGATAATCCAATCAGCAATCGATATTGGTTGCTATGCTCAATTGTCCTTAAACAAGCTTATGAACTTCACACTACATAGTATTTACTTGGACAAACAATGCTACTAGGCTAATGGGGGGAGCGATTGTCCTACTCATATACATGTATATCAATTATGATAGTACAAGAGGTCAGGGAACCGTTTCACAAAATAACTTACAATAAAAATCGACGTAAGTAAATTTGACAATTGTTCCGTTATGTGTTCAAATTTTTATCGACATTTAAAATGATTGTATTTTCAGAAACTATTTAACTTTCTGCATCATTTGAGCCAATTTGGCTTCATTTGGATGAAAATTAAAACTATTATGAATAATAGCTGGTTTACGTTTACGACGATTTTTGTCGTAAGTTGTTTTTGGGGAAACGCACGCCAGGTCAATCGTAATAGGAAGTGTTGATGTAAATAAGAATATGGGATATGTTTTTAAAAAAGGTCAAACATTTCTTTTCATTTTATGAATGAAATCTTGTAGAAATAAATAGCATTTCCAACAACAGACATGTTTGTTTTAACGCTAATCAATTAAAGAACTTTATTATTTTAATGTAAAACTGATGACGTTATGAAATTGGCATTCAGTTAGATCCATGGTGAAATTATTTCAATTCTAAACCATGTCCAAAGTAAAAATGTTTCAATATATACAAATAAATAAGATTTAACTTCTTACTTTTGTAATTCTTTTTATATCATAGCTTTATCAAAACCAATTTATAAGAAATATAAACATGTTGACTATGACTTGCCATTTATGCTTACACTTTACTGCAACATTCATAACACATTTACTAAACTGATCAGCTACTCCGCCACCTGACATTTTATATACCTGATATTTTATATACCTGATATTTTATGTACCTGATATTTTATATACCTGATATTTTATATACCTGACATTTTATATACCTGATATTTTATATACCTGATATTTTATGTATTTTCTCAAAACATATCAAAGCAATTTCCTTAAAATTTTGACTTGAATAAGGAAGAACATTGATATATAAAATCAATACATAATTGTCTGTTCAAATCGTTTACCCATTTTGATAATGCTTTTCAATGTTTTCACGAAAACGTGGCTGGTAAGCTGTTCCGGTCAGTATATATAAATATATACTCTTTAAACTATTTTCAAAAAACAAACTCTCAGCACACGTCAGTCACAATTTATTGAAGATCATATCCAATTGTTTTCATGCTTAAACTGATACATAACATATTAGCAATACAAGATCAAATTTAAACGGCGGGCTTTAACTTTTCCTGTAACACGTCATCTGCTATTGACGACAATTGTTCTCTTAACCTGTCACGACAAAATCAGAGACGATTCTTTAAACTCGGCTCTCCCAAAACAGCATAATTTCCTTGTGTGTTAATTCTAAAATTTGCAACAAAACTACCAGAAAACGCGTCTGCGGAAGTGGTAAATTTCTCCAAACTCATTTTCTAGAATTTCAAAGTCAATGGAAATTGAATTATACTTTGCGTGTAAGTCGCACATTAGTGGTGTTTTTATATAGAAATACTCGGCTTTGTGCGGGGATTTTTGTATTGAAGCAGAATATGTTGATTTATTAAATTCTACCTTTCTCTGATAGGTGGCCCTGTGGGAGTCTACTTTTTAACGATTGGATTTTCTAAAAAAAAGTTACTACGTCTCAGAATAGAATACCTTTTATATAACGTATCGGGCGTTATAGCATTTTGTTATAAATAATGCACAAACGAGAGGTTGTGCAGCTGTTTGTATTTTGTAATATCGAAATATGTTGTTCAAAACTGTTCAAGGCACAAAAGTATTGAAATTTGCCGCCCCCTACGACTTTGGATATTTTTAATGTTTAACTGAGTTTGGATAAAACCACCCAATGGAAGCCGGTTTTTGAGTGTTACATGACATTTGATTTGTTTGTTTCAGGCAAATGCAGTTGGTATGAACCAAATAGTTTTCTAACCTCGATATCATACGGTCGCCAAATGTTTCAAGCAAAGTACAAAAGTAATGAAAACCTTCACATTGCACATTTGATGTGTTAGTATTAACTCAAAATGCAATTTCAATACATCTATTCTAGTCATGATTTCGAATGTTAACATACACAGTTTACATCCACGTGAATAACATTTGTGTACATACAGGAGTGTTAAACTACATAGACTCTATACTACGTAACTTTCATGCTATGTCACTTTGATTTATTGATATTTCACAAACATGAGTTTGTAAATTTCAAATTTTAATCTACCATTGAATGAAATAAATCATTTTGCATATTTTCCGTAAGTTTCATATTAATTAATCAAGCAATTTACAAGCTCGAACTTTTTGTAATGCACCACCACCAAGTCAAAGTTCACAATTATATCAAGCACCATGTATACACACCATTTGCAGGTATTTTATCTCATGGAAACAATAAATCTCTACAAGTAGCTTTGAATTATAAGTATCTTTCATGGGTTTGGGCATCGTCGGATACCCACGGGTTTCAATTCCAGTACTCTCCATCCATCACCCATGGGAAATAAGGCTAACCCTGCGGCGTTTTATTTGAACAGAATAGAACAAAATACAGCTTACAGTAACATTAACGTCTTATCAAAACGGCGTTCACATGATACTAACGTTGCGATTGGAAAATGTTCCCTTTATGAAATCGCGAAGGAACCAATCATATGATTGCATTGTGGCTCGGTAGAAACGACGCAAAGCTAGTGTAATATCCCACGGGTGATAAATGGAGAGTACCGGAATGGATTACGCGTGGGTATTCGACGATGGGGTATGGGGTGGGGACGGAAAATTCTAACTGAAGGATAACTGTTTTAGCGGTAACAATTCCCTGCCGAGTTTCCGTCAAATCAATTATCCCGAGGGATGGAATTTTCAATCCGCACTGAAAAACTCATTGAAAGTACTTCTTCTCGTACCCTAACTGTGTGATTTTTAAAGAGTTTTATAGTAGCGAAAGGATATCATATTATTTATGAATGGATACGTCATAGCACGAGGGTTTTATGAATGGCGTTACGTCACAGCGCAAGAAATTCATCTCGGTACAAGGGTAAGATAGAAATATTTAAGCCCGGTTAAAATGCAAATATTTTTCTCCGGTGTTCGAGAAGTATTGAAGTGTTGATGTTGTTGAGAGGTTAATGGTTCGAGCTGAAGATCGAACCCACAACCTATAACGTGAGCTAGTCTACTGCATCACCGCTCCGTTAAAGTGTGTTCTCTCTCTGATTTTGGAGGAGTATAGCTCTCTTGCAAAGTAAGCTCAGAGGTTATCGAGTCCACTTCCTGAGTAGAACCGGTATAGACAATCTCATTAAAATCAGATCAACTTTAGTTTTAATACTCTACGCACAGCAGATCTGACGACCACGCATAGGGGGTCACCTCAAATTGAACTTTTATGTAATATATATTCATAACAATTTAGCCAATCAGATTAATCGTTACTTTCAGAGTTGAAATTTACAACATGACGTCGATAGATACGTTCACTCGACATTCGAGAAAGAGAAATTGCATATGTAATACACTTATTAATCACATAGTGCTGTTTCCTGGGTGTGGATTTGGCTATCGTGATCGTCCAATGTTGTATATAAAAATGTACCGTATCGTCCCGGATTTCTAAAATTTCTGAAAATCATTTACGTTGATAATGGAAGTTACAATGATGTTTTCGTTGTAAAAATTAAAACGCGTGATAATCCACATATAGAAATTTCTTCGGTAAAAATAAACTTCTACTTCACTTTAAAAATCTTGAACGCAGTGCTCCGATTGGTTGGCGGAAGGGTCAATCTGAGGTAACCCTCTATGCAGGGTCGTCAGATCTACTGTGCGTAGATCTAGTTTTAATGAGATTGTAGTACTGAGTGTTGTTTAAGGGAGACAAACGGGTCGAGCTGGGACGAAACCCGCAACCTATAACGTGAGCTAGTCCACAATGCTTTACCACCTCATCTAAATATTTTCTCTCTTTTTTATAGGTGGGGGTATATTTGCGACTAAGGCTGCAGGAATTCAGACGATGGTTGTATGATAATAATGCTATGAAGTGATTAATTATGGAACTTCTTCCCTCGATAACAGGATCATTATTTGAGGTGTTATGGAACGAGTTATTAATTACACCTGCGGGGGAATTTGTCAGTGTTTAATTTATCCCAATTTACCTCTTGTACTGATATGTCACATTCCTCTCGTACGTATTGGGTAGAAATAATATGTACCCAGTTGCTGTTGCATTAAAGGGACAAATGGAAATGTTAAGGAAGCGGGAGGTCGATTTTTCTGATGCTCATCCCACAGCTAAATAAATGGATAGGCACCGAATGTCTAACAGCCAGGATAGCTTTCGGGAAGTGACGGTGTACAACATAAAGGTGTCTCATAAGCCCATTGACGATGGTTCTTTCAATAGAGATGACATCCTAATAAACACTACATTTAACTTTACCTTTACAAATGTTACACATAGGAGCATTTAACCTCCAAGATTTACTAATTAAAAAAACTGTAAAAACAAAAAATCACGCTAGCTTAACAGATATTAGTTATTACTCTTACCGATAAAAATTGATGGAAATAAAACATACGAGCTCGAATATATGAAATATGATTCCATTCGTTCATCAAGAGTTATGCCACAAGTATCGCAGTTACGAACAACACTCATGCTAGAGTATGAATTTTTGATTCCACTTCTGCATTTTGATATAGCTTTTAGTAATAGTATTAAGTCAAATGCATCATTAACTTGGCATAAATGTTTTGTATAATTAATAACAAAGTTTATTACTGGTTGTAAAATCGATGTTTTACACATACATGCGTAGAGTTTTATAATACTATATATGTAAGTGGAAAATCGTGCCGTGCGAGTGACACTTTTTCAAAAATTCGCAGGCAAGTGCCAAATTCAGAAATTGTCAAAGAGTCAGATTGATCGATTGATTGATTGCATATTTAGCGTCATTTTTATGCCATCGAGGGCTAACAGACGACCAGTTAACCTAACCACTTTTTCCTTGGATTAACCAGTACTCGAGCACACCCTATCTACGCAAGTAACTGATAACTTTCCCACTTGAATCAGTGGTGAGAGACGAATGATAATGAGACACAATGTCGTATATCAATCATCACGGAGACTGTTGCCGGGCGGGGAATTCGAACTCACGACCCCTGGATTGATAGTCAGACGCGTAACTGACTGAGCTAATCGGGCCCGAGTCAGACAAATATATTTAATATCTGCTCCCACCCACACTGTTATCAATTAGCCGTGACATGTTAATCACGATGTTAAACTCATATCAATTATCAGGTGATTATCTGCAGGAAAGTTGCAATGGCTGATACCCCTCGACCTGTTATATGTTTAAAGTATTTTTTTTATGAGAATATGGAATGTGTGGTCCAGTAAAAGAGTATCGGATACAACTTAAGCGATGTGTGGCTCCGGACCCAAGCCACTACTATTTGTTGTGAGAAAGATATACTACCGACATATGTCAGCAGGACATCGAGAAAGAATCGTATACGAATTTAAAACCAATATATTATAAATAAAACAGACATTCAGATAAATTATCTTTTCGTCAATGAAAAAAAGGTTAATATTAATTAATAATTTAAAAAGTTTCTGCCCGACAACTTCACATCATTTCTACAGCCGCCTTAATCGATTTGTTATGATGTTCGTTTCTGCACTTAGACACGTCAGAGATGTACTAGTGTATAAACAAAAGCGCTTTGTTTCTTGGGAATTAACAGGATCCACTGGAACATACCTTTAAGAATACGTTCTACACCTGTTTGTTAATGTTTGAAGAACCCATTTGTCGTGTACGTGTTGTGGAAGTTCGCGTGTTCACTTGTTCTCCACTCAAGAGTGGTAAGTAGTTGCGTATGTTTTTTCAAAAGAACACCAACCAAGAAAAACAGGTAAAACGAGTTCAATGAGAGGAAACGGACTTTACTTATATTAAATAGTTTTATTACTTTATATATTGTAACAGAGAAGTAAGATGTAAGATTCAGTTATCTATGTTTGTTCACCAAAATATTTTTCAGATTTTCTCTTTATAAACTCCAAATATTGAAATTTAAAAAACTGTGGTTATACATTTACATGGGTATTGATGATCAGCATACTTACACATCAAAGTTGTTTCATTAGTCAGTGATTATGTCTTGGATTTAGGGGATTTTAAATGAATTAAGCATGTTGACTTGGATAATCTCTGTCAATATTTGGTGCATAGAGGGCTTCGCAAATACTTGCAGATCGTATGTTAAAGGCAGCAGATTATATGCACATTTTTGAAGTGTGTATTAAGGTCCTGTTTAATCATAGTTAAGATTTGCAATCCGACATCTGAAGAAAGTTTATGCTAGCAAATAGTTCATAACGCAAAAGCCCAAGTAAACACGAAATATTTGTACAAAAAAAGAACTATTGTTTACGAATAATATTATATAGATGTATTTTCTCATCGTTTGTAGACGTACTGGGTTTACCACTTAAACCATTAATTCACCACACACCACTGGGCAATATTAACGATAAAAAAAATTAAAGTCGAGTTTACAAGTCAATAACTAGGAAGGCAAACATATAGTAAGATATAGAATAAATGACAATTAATGTTAAATCTTGTATTTTGAGGGGATAACACATATAAAAACTGTTACTCTTACTCTTACGTTTCAATTCTTCTTCTACATATATTGTGCAATAATTATGTACATTCTTTATTAAAAGATATTTAAACCAAATTTTATTTTTCATTGTTAACCTGCAGATCCACCAAATGTCATTATAAAGAACGAAAACTATAAGGAGAAATGGAACATAAATGTAAACAAGTTATAAAAATCGTTTCACAAATCCGATTTTAATTTAAACTATCTAAAACTGTATTATATATTCTTTTAATTACTCAAAATGATACAAATTGCGGTGTGTGTGCGGGGGGGGGGGGGGGGGGGGGATGGGGGGGGGGGGGTGCTGGGGTGGGGTCATGGGTATTGCTGTGGATAGAGTGTTTACCACTTGTGCCAGCAGTTGCGGGTACGATCCAAAGCTTCACCCGACAACAATATCATTTATTCTACCAAAGAATCAGATTCAAGGGCAGTTTATAGAAACTTTGAGCAAGTTGGCAATCGAGCATAAATAGATTGATGAAACATCAAGGACCAATAATTCACCTGTTTTATACGGGTAAGTTACAGCATACTATCATCATATCGTTAACGCTTGTATACACATATATTTTAAAAAACCAGTAATTCAATTCGCTAATAAGACTACAAATTTAATAGTGTGTTTTGAAAAATGAAATTAAAACATAAAGACTGCTTTTAGATATTACTGACATTTTATCCTTCTGTGAGCTGATAGAATTATGAACGAGATAATGATGTTTCCGTTTTAACGTCATGGTCATTTTAATCTAATTTAGAATGTCGTCTCTCTATGATTTTGTCATCCACAATCCTTACGTTTGGTAAAAGTTGTTCATGCGGTGGTCTCTTTGTTTACATTGTCGTTTTATGGTGTTGTCATGTAAAAGAAGGAGGATACGTGAGTTCGTTAACCAGAGTACCTCCAGTACTAAGTCTCTAGTTGCACATATAAGTGTCAAATTGCGGTCTAGTTGGACATATATTTGTCATATTGCGGTGACAGTGTACCTTCAGTACTACGTCTCTAGTTGGACGTACAATTGTCATATTGCGGTGACAATGTACCTTCAGTACTACGTCTCTAGTTGAAACTACAATTGTCATACTGCGGTGACAGTGTAACTTCAGTACTGCGTCTCTAGTTGGACATATAATTGTCATATTGCATTGACAGTGTACCTTCAGTACTACGTCTCTAGTTGGACATATAATTGTCATTCTGCAGTGACAGTGTACCTTCAGTACTAAGTCTTTAGTTTGACATATAAGTACTACGTCCCTCGTTGGACATATAATTGTCATATTGCAGTGACAGTGTACCTTCAGTATTACGTCTCTAGTTGGACATATAAGTAGTACGTCCCTCGTTGGACATTTAATTGTCATATTGCGGTGACAGTGTACCTTCAGTACTACGTCTCTAGTTGGATATAAAATTGTCTTATTGCGGCGACAGTGTACCTTCAGTACTACGTCTCTAGTTGGACACATAATTGTCATTTTGCCATGACAGTGTACCTTCAGTACTACGTCACTAGTTGGACATACAATTGTCATTTTGCGGTGACAGTGTACCGTCAGTACTACGTCTCTAGTTGGACATACAATTGTCATATTGCGGTGTTTTTTTATTGCGGTGAGTGTGCCTTCAGTACTGCGTCTCTAGTATGACATATATTTATGATGTTGTTACAGTGACTCTTGTTGGTTATTTTTCGACGTGAGAAATGAAAAACAAATCTTTATTGTATTACATATAATGCAAACATCATTTATTGCATATCATATATTATTAAAACATTTTTTTTATTTTAAGATTAAATAATGAAAACATTTTTTATTGCATAGTATATATAATGTAATCACCATTTACTGCATATTATGTATATTGAAATTATCATTAAATGCATATTACATGTCATGCAAACATTTGTATGGTAATTATGTATATATAATGCAAAACATCATTTATTGTATATTATGTATTATGTAAACATCATTTATTACATATTATATAATTTATTTTAATGCAATCAAGATATAATAATGCAAACATCATCTATTGCATGTTATATATTATGTAGGCATCAATTATTTTGTATCATATATAATACAAACATTATTAAGTGGCTTACTTTAAACTTCTATAATTTATGGACAACTTTAGATTAATTTTGCGGGAAATAAAACGTATTGCAAATACATTATAAATTTCCAGATGAACAAATCCAGACATCACCTTTATATTTTTATGAGTTAATCGTAAACCCTTGCTGCTGACATGACGTGGCATGTGACTCTCACAAGTTGTAGGCCGAATCAAATTTGACCTAACCTAGTCCCCTCGATGCTGTTAATTACCCCTAGAACGAGATAACTGTAACGATTCATGTGGGGCTAACGAGACTGTTTAATATTTAAACCGTACTTATATGCAAGATTACTATGTAGGAATTCCGTGCGGATTATCATTTGCGTTGAGAAAAAAAGCTTGCATAGATTATTCAATTAGAAGACCTAATTACAGACATGTGCTTCATCAACCCTGTAGAAATTCGGCTCTGATCTTCTGTACTGTCACTTGATTGTATGATTGATTGTAATTTAAACTGATGCATTGCGCATGCTTGAAAACACTGACTGATGCATTGAATGATATATATTTTAGTGATGCGTTTTGACTTGTTTAAACAGCAGCTTACAACTAAAACATGTCTTTTTTTAAAGCTGAACATAAGAAAGAACATAAGAACATATTTATATGGAGATAATTATTTGTGAATAACCAAGACATAAATGTAAAGATCAGGCTACGGCGAGTGCGCCTAGCAAAAATGCAAACCATAGATACAATATCAAGGCCTCTGCCAAACCAATACATTTGGTGTCAAACATGACTTATATACTATGGAATTACATGCAACACATCTGGACAGGGTGGACAAATTTACATACATGAAGTGATACCTTTATATGAGTAGGATCCAGTTAAGGATTCATGACTACTCACATGCTATATAAAGGACAGATTTATATATATATTTATAAGCAACAGTGTAAGTACCATTCAAATGTCAGACACCACCGCAAGAAATGACAATATATGTCACCGTCTTAGAAAGGACGCAACTGGGGAACTTACCACAGTGACGTACCACAGACCAATATCACATTTCTGTTCTGGCACAACTGTTTGAATCAATGTCAGAATTCAATAAGGTTGGTATGAAAATAAAGAAGATAAAATATGCAGTTCACTTATAACAATTATTGGTATATTAATCATGCTCATGACTGTGTCCTTCACGCGCAACGTATCTCAAAACATGTATAACTTACAATAATTGTACCTAAATAAAGATTCAACTTTTTGTTGTTGAAAGAATAATGTACCATCATTTCAACTTGTATGATAATGTATGATATATATGATAAAAACACATTTATGTAAAACAATACAAATCTCTCATGAACTTGATTGCGTAACACTGTTTGAAATGTCAAGAAAAACAATCTGAAATCAACATTAATGCAGATGTTTTACTCTGCTAATTCTATACCATGTAAAGCATACGAAGTGATAATCAATGAATCACCAATCACGTAATGGCATCGAGAAATCACATCAACCAAGAAATATCGGTTTACAAATACGGAGTGTTCGTAGTAGATTTTCACCTTTGAAAACATTTTTGCATGAAGAATAAATTGAACCGAATCGATTATATGATAAATTGGATAATGCATATATTGGTTCTGCATAGCTATAAATAATTTGTATTAAGTAACACGTGGGTTGAACGCTCTACATCACACATACGTACATAGATTGTGCTATGAGTAGCGAACCCATGTTAATATCAAAGCACGCTTAATATTAACAAATCGTATGAAAATGTACAGGCTGTTAATGAAGTCCGTAAACCTCAGGTGAAACCATACTCTGCCGTAATTGTCTACTCGAGCTAGTCAAATACTTATTAAGTTTAGTCTTTTGATTTAACAAGATACATTTGATCAAAACTGGAGGCACAACTCTCAAATGAAATTAAACAATAAAGATGACATGTGTAATATGAACGCTTGTATTTATGTAGGTCGCTATCTTACATAAAATAATTAAATAAGCGGTAACATTTAATATAAGTTCATAGAAAATGAATTGCGTCACGAATGCAAATGCAGTCAAACCTGTCTAAAGCATTGGAGTATAATACTAAAAGAATTGTATTTTGTTATTTTAATCCTTTATAGTTTGATTAATTGATTGAATATTTAGCGTAATTTTATGCCATCGAGGGCTAACAGACGATCAGTTAACATAACCACTGTTTCCTGGGAAATTGAAAGGTTAACCAGTACTCAAGCACGCCCAATCTCCGCAAGTAACTGATAACGTCCCCACTTCATCACGGAGACTGTTGCCGGGCGTGATTCGAACTCACGACCCCTTGATTGATAGTCAGACGCGTAACCGACTGAGCTAATGTGACCCGGCTTCTTTATAGTTTGAAAATTGTACTTGTTTATCTGTTAATACAGGAAATGAAACATGTATAAAAATACATCAGGCAGTCACGTTTGCTCTTTTCCATGTCTATCCTTCCCTTGACCGACTGCTTCAAACAGGATTGATGCTATTACAATTTGATTTTTTTGGTGCTTTAGCAGCCGCTCTCAGTGCTAACATGATTTTATTTTCAATACCGCAAATCTACAACCGTGTTTCGTGTTAATGCAAACCTAACAACCACTTATCAAATAGTTCCACCCCCTGATAAGCGCTCAAACTCACTATAAACAGTAGATTCGCCTATTTCAACGAAAACATTAATATTATAACATACAGCGACGATTTATACCTATAAACAATTACGTATCGTATAAATTCCAAGTTTATATTCTGTGGCATTAATCAGCACAAAGGAATTAAAGCGCATGAATACAGACGCGCTGAACTATGGTCACGTGACCAAAATATTACGCCATCTTGTAAATCAAATTCCAGGTCACGAACTATATCGTCAACATGCGCATTGAAAGAGTCGTATATTTCGGCAAGGACTACAGATAATAAGTACTTGATTCGGGAGTCTGATTTCGCTTTTTTCTATCATTTTAAAAATGTGTACGGTAACGAAACTTTTCTAGATCTGTCCTTTATGCCAAGGAACTATACTCCTTGCTTATGTCAATAAACAATCAAAACTCGTTCTAAAAATAGAGATATGCTATTGTCGATCATGTGACTTGCGGTTTCTCCCAAATGTTTAAAAATAGACTTGTATTCCTAAAAAGAATTCGAGATTGTCGATTTATGAATAATGTCAGTGCTGTTTTTTTTTTTTTTTGTTACTTTGTAGATATTTCATATATTTCCAATAATTGGAACGGTAGATAATTTCTACTTAAACATATAAGAGTTAAAGTATTTGTGTTTCCGTAGCGAAAATACGCAAACATTCAGATGTGTCTAAAAATCGGCGCTATAACATTTTGGTTAGTGCGGTACCGTTTACGGGGTGATATAGGGCCCTTAAAAATATAAATGTAAGAATCATTTATTAATGTCAAAATACACATTTCTACTTTTCATCTTTTAAACGAATTGTTTCACTGTTGCGCTAGAGAAATCAATAAAGAAAATAGTAAATGAATATACTCAAAGTGGAATTCATCGTGCTATATTCAGAGCACTTTGATATTTTATATATACTGTATATGATAGAAAGCTTGGTATTTCTGAAAATATCACGAGTTGAGTTGAAGATACAAATCTCATATAATTGAGTTGAACTAATATCTTGAAGTTGGACATTTGCCAAATTCAAGAGTTAATATTCTTACTATAGCAGAAATACACTTTCAAAATCAAACCATTCAGTTACGTTTCTGACATATTCGAGAAAAGAGTCAACGTTAAGCATAGAACACGTAGATTCTGTACCATGTATAAGAATCAAAGGTAATCGGGATTATTCTACTTCAGCGTATGCAAACTGACCTGTTTGTCTAAAACAATAGCGATATTTTACATCTTATATGCTCCGTCCCCATCAGCACTGCAGTGCTTTGATTCTTAAAGCAGCTCGAAACTGATTCAGTTGATACTACTAAACGAAACGTGCACATCCGAAATATTTGCGCCAATACTGCTTTCAGTTTTTTACCAATTAGTCTATAAAATCGTTTTGTGTTTTCCGTCTGGGACACTACATTAACGTAAGATTTGTTTCAGCACATCAAGTCTGTAAGCTAATTTAATAAACTCCTGACAGCTTCAGATATAACAGTTAGCAATTTCTGAAACTTTGCAACATAATATGGAACTGCATGCAATACTTCAAAGCTTCAAGATGCACATTGTTTATGAGGCTGTTTGTTTTTACTCAAAGTTCTAGCTTATCAATAGTATCGACCCAATCCGAGTCAAGCAGTTTATCCAATAATCATTATAACAACAAATAATAATGAAATTATACTTGGTAGTAATGCATCTTGATTTTCGCAAAAGGTATTTTGGGATACTTCGGCCTTGTGCCATTTACATGTTCAACCAATCAAACGGTGGATTAACGTAAGAAATTGTGAAAGAAAAGGCTATTGTTTAATTGATCTGTTTTACATGTATAATGGAACTAGTTGTTACAACACCGACACAGCCACCGCACCAGCATATAATCATGCTTCATGTACACGAAGGTAGAACCAGGATTCAGTTTAGATATGTAGATAACGTGTCTTGCTCAAGAATACCAAACAATGTAACGAGAGATCGAGCCTACAGCCCTCCAATGTTGAATCCGCTGCCACAACACTAGACTAACAACGTGTTCTACGTACCACTAAAAGCACACAACCAAATCTAATGTCTCAGATAGAAAGCAATACTCATTAAAGAGGTGCTTAACACATACAATACATAGGAAAACAGAAGCCAGTGTCTTAGAGACAGAGAGCGGCAAAACCACCTCTGGAAAATATAAAACTTGTTAAGTTTCAAGTTTTCTTTATTTCATTTATTTTTTTCTTTCTCCACCAGGAGAATTTAACTTTAAAGAACGGTGTAAACTATGTTTCTGTTTTCTGATTTCTTGGGATCATGGGGATCATTCAGTGTTTCGAATACCGTCTCATCTAGAGGGTCAATCTCATAAAAATCATATCCACAAAGACGCTTCGCTATAAAATAGGGCGACGACGCATTGAAGGTCACGTTCATACGACCTTTCCGCCAGCCAATCAGAGGCTTGCTTTAAATCTTTAAAGCGAAAGTAGAAATTAATTTTAACTAAATTAATTAAAAAATATATATTTAGCTTTACTCATGTGCGATTATCATGAGTTTATAATTGTTATGACGAAAATTCTATAATGGCTGTGCCCATGTTTTTTTTAATCACTACCATAAATGCTTATTACAAATTTTAGAGATGAGAATGATACTGAGACTTTTTTTATCTATACACCAAGATCACTATGGCCGAATACACACTTACATTGAAGGTTATGCTGAACGGCTGTTGCAACGAGTGCTCTGCTTAGTTTAACAAATAGCTCAAAGAGCGATATTGAAAATCCAGTTATCCTAGAAGAAGAATTCGAACAGATCTTACATTAAGGAACATCGTGTACTTTAGTCAGATCATCTAGAGGGCGTGGTGGTGTTTATGTTTCATTACATCTCATGAACAAACTTCATACAACTTTAATTGTTGTATCCTGCACCGCCGATGGGTCCTATTGCCAGACAGTATAAAAATAACCGTATATATCAATAATTAGTGTTAACCACTACAGCTTTCGTTTGATTAACTAACCCTCGCAGGACGTGCAAACTGGCGTTTTCTATTTTACATATTTTCCAATTGCAAGCAGAAATATACAGATAAAAAGTAAAGTTGGTATTATACCGTTGGAAAGGTCCCGCTAGAATAGTTCAGTTGAAAAGTACAATTAAAACAGCAAAGTTAGAACAAATGTTATGGTCAATTACAATTGATTGATTGAATATTTAGCGTAATTTCTATGCCATCGAGGGCTTATAGACGATCAGTTAACCTAACCACTGTTTCCTGGGATCCTGAAAGGTTAACCAGTACTCGAACACACCCCATCTCCACAAGTAACTGATGACTTCCCCACTTGAAACAGCGATGAGAGACGAATTGTAATGAGACACAATGTCGTATATCACGACCCCTGGATTGATTGGTCGATTACGATGGAAATACATGTTTATATGACTAAAACCACTTAAACCATTAAAACGCTCTGATATTTCCAAGTAACTTAACTAAAGTTTTACCCAATTACTGATTTCAATGCGATTGGCATACAATCTTATAACAAACAATATTAAATGTTATGCCGGATTGGTGTATCGATGGAAATGGCTCGTTCTCCTCCAGGATTCTCTATTACATTTTACTTTATTACAACTCCTCCCTGCTAAAGAGCTATTCGTTCATCTTTCCTTTACCTGTCTACAAAGTAATAAGCACGGGTAAAAGGGAATAATGCAACGGGATAGCGCTCACTGTGCACGCGGATTTATCGGAGTGATCAATCCGACTCAGCCTGCAGAATGTTTCTAATGGAGAAATAATTTCATCCGTTCACCGTGCAACCCCCAGACATGATCGACAATGGCATAGTGACATTAATAATTCATACATAAAAGCTTTATTCGTCTGTAACATCGCACATTTACGCAGGAATATAACAAAAAAGCTAGCGAAAAAAAAGCGTCCAAGTGTAAAGCATATATCAATTTCAATAAAATACCAGTGTGTAATAGATCTGCCCAGCAATGGAAGCAATTCATACGTAGATATTTTAAATGTATAATACTGTTTCGATGATAAGTTTAAAATTACAAATTATGTTTATAAATAACGTTGCAGTGGAAATAAATGGGAGCTATCTATATACACTTTACATTGTATACTACGCGCTAAAAACGTCTATCAGCTTTTAGGAAAAATAAGTAATAAAATACCTTTGATTTCTAGTGCAGTGCATGCTATCTGTAATTTTTACGCAACAGTAAGTTTCATGGGTTTTCACTTTACTAGGCAGGGGTCGATTAGCTCATTCGGTTACGCGTCTGTCTATCAATCCAGGGGTCGTGAGTTCGAATCTCCGCTCGTCTCTCAACGCCGATTCAAGTGGGAAAGTTATCAGTTACTTGCGGAGATGGGGTGTTATCGAGTACTGGTTAAACTTTCCGGATACCAGGAAACAGTGGTTAGGTTAACTGATCGTCTGTTATCACTCGGTGGCATAAAATGACGCTTAATAATCAATCAATAACTTTACTGGTTCATACAGTTTCTTTGAGTTTAACATTACTAGTTTATGTACTTTCTTTGTATTTAACTGCACATGCTTACCAAGGAAGACTTTGAATTGATTGCCTATGTTGTAAAAAAAAAGTTTCACAATAAAAGTTAAAAATTAAGTTTAAATAAAAAAACAAATTGCGTGTTAAAACTATCTGAAACTCTTCTGTTTAAAATAAGAGAATGTATGTCAAACCGAAGACGTGACAAACGAATGATGACACCATTACTACAGCATGTCAACACATGCTCAATAAATACTGAAAGGAACAGCTAACCCGCTACCTGACATTTTATGTTATTTCTCAAATAATACAGAAGCAATTTCCTACACGTGCAAAATAAGCATATGCATTAGATATTGTATAAAATTTCGCGATATTCAATATCGAAAAATTCGACGATATTGAAAATACAAAAGTGACGGACAATCAAGCGGTGCGGTAGTGTAATTGATAGAGTGTTGGCCGCTCACGCCAGAGGTTGCGAGTTCGATCCCGAACTCTACCCGATGCCTCTCAAAAACAACACTCAGGATCTTCCCAGCAAGCGGACTCGTGAGTGGTTCACATAAGCTCTGAGCTTTCTTCGCAATCGAGCTAAAATAAATTAGTATAAACTTAAAGTGACCGACTAGCTGTTCCCTTCAGTATATATATATAGAGTAGTCATGAATCCTTAACTGGGTCCTACTCATATGAAGCTATCAATTCATGTATGTAAATTTGTCCGCTTAGTCCAGATGTGTTGCATGTAATTCCATAGTATATAAGTCATGGTCGACACCAAATGTATTGGTTTGGCAGAGGCCTTGATATTGTATCTATGGTTTGCATTGTTGCTAGGCGCACTCGCCGTAGTCTGGTCTGTACATTTATGACTTGGTTATTCACAAATAATTATCTCCATATATTTATATATATACATATATAACTTAACGTTGGCTAAAATCATATGAATTATACAATCCTCGACAGTCATACTATTATTGGCTGTCGCAGACATTGTCAATAATGTTTAAAAGCACTTTAAAAAATAATAATGGCCAATAAATACCTACAGGAAAACAGTTTAATGATTGTATTTAAATATCTACCACATCGATAATATGATAAGGACTAGAACTTACATTTAGGCTAAGTTGACGGTGGCGGTATATAACTTAATCAAGCAAGTTATGAGAGTGTTTTGCAAGCGAAGTACGCCAACAGTAGCAATAAACTATCATCGTATGTGTCAAAATGGGATTTAGTTCCAAATATAAAAGTTATGAATTTTTCATCAAGGTTACGCAAACACTGTGGTGCTTGCAAACGACTCCTTATTGTCACTACAGTAGAACCCGACGGGAGTTTACAAACAGATAGCGATTTGTATCAGCCGCGTTAATGTATGTTACATAAAATATTTAAAAATGACATTTGACATATAAACTCACGCGCAGCATACGGTATGTTATATATAGCGTTAAGCTAAACATCAGCTGCCACGCAATTTAACTTCTCAATGAGATCGCGTATGCCGGATCACATGAATAATTCACACGCTTAAACGCGTCTCTAGTTCCAGCAAAGTTATTGTCCCGGTAATTGTGCGCGTAGGTGGGCTGTTGACAGTTAGAGATTTGAATATAAATAGATAAATGTTCTGTTGTAGACCATGTTTGAGTGCTCTCCCTTTAAATTATATTTAGTTTATACTAAGGAATGTATTTTAGCTCGAGTGAAAAGAAAGCATGTATCTTATTTGAATCTCTCTCGAGTCAGTTTTTCTTGGGTAGAACCAATACTGAGTAGTGTTGTTTTACAGGCATCAGACCGAGATTAGGATTAATTCAACATATCTGGTGTGATTGATCAATCCTCTACATTGAACCAAAGGTTTGTTTTCTCCTTATTCTTCTTAATTTTTGGTAAATTATATTCATTTTTTGAAAATTAAAATATGTATATATCAAGGCGTTGACCTCATGTTGTCACTAGCTCTGCATTCTCATATAGTTCTTTTTATGTTATAAAGGGCATTTAACAATTATCATAGAGTATACAATTATAAGGCTATTTGATCGCATGAGACTTGAACATTCTCACAATCAACACAGAGTTAACTCATATATCAACTTCTCTGAAGTAGTCAAATTGCGAAATTTATAATTGATCTTTACTTTTGGGATATTTTGAGTTGCGTGTGCAGAGTTTATGTACTAATGCGCATGCGTCGATTAAGCATAATTCGACTAAAGCTTATCTATTGAAATTAATTTACAGATAGAAGAAGAAAATGACCAGTTTGTAAATTAGTAGCTATCTCTGTGGTATTGAAATTATTTGGCAATTTGGCAAGATTTTGCCCTACAAACAAGAATATAGATGAATTTTTCAATAAGTAAATGATGTGCTGCATGTTTAACGGGTCCCGATAGCTCAGTCGGTAGCGCATCTGACTGTCAATCTAGTGTGAGTTTGAATTCCCGCAAAGACACAGTCTCCATGATGATTGTTATACAAGTTTGCGGCTCATTTGAATTCGTCTGGCAACGCTGATTCAAGTTGGAAAGTGATCACATAAATGCGGAGATGAAGTGTGCTCGAGTAATCGTCCAGGACTCCAAGAAAGAGTGGTTAGTCTTTTGATAGCCCCCAACGGCATAAAAACGACACTCACTTGTCATTAACTAGTCGATCAATTAACTCAATTAAACTGACAATTTGCGAACTTCAAATTAAATGATTTTATAATTAAACACATGTGTATAAAAAAATAGATAAAACTTTTAACGGTGCCTGTTTGAACGAAGTTATAACCGAACTAGAACAGTGTTATGAGCTTTTCTTTTCAATATTGATCTGCATTATGTAGTGACATGTAAATATTCGATGAAAAGTTGTGTAAGAATGGGTTCCGTGCTACTTGCGTTCAGATCTGAATGAGACAACTTTTATTTATATATACTAGCCAACTAATGAGAGACTTTTAGCACACGTCTTGTTTTATCATGTGAAGACAGAGGAATGATCGAGGCGGGTTCACCCTTTTACTAGGTGTAACCTCTACAGTCACGTGGCTTTGCTACTGGCCGTTTTAATATATATTAGTACTTCTTCTGTATCTGTATATTGCATCAATATTAGTTTAACATTTACATACATACAAGTCAGTTTAAGTATAAATATGGATAAATATGGATAAGAACAGAAGATGAAATCTTAGTTCTTCTCCATACACTATTAATGATTAGTAGTATAATCTAGTTTGATATATATATATGCATGTTCAATGCGATGGTTGTGTGATTTGAATGCAACTTCTTCTGTTCGACATATATGTTCTAATTTTCGTTACATGTGTCACATGTACAATACACAACCTGACTTTATTATTAGTATATGCATTCTTAACTGACCATTTCATTGAAAATATTACATCAGTATACTTATTTATATATCTGTATGTGTTGTATGCTTGAGCAAGACACTTCATACACATATGTTTAGTATTGGTTCCATCCAGAATAGCTTCAAAGCATGATTAGTATAAGTGGTCAGACCTTATTAAACAATTCATGTGAAACTAATAGTAATGAAAAGTATAATAAAATACAACCGGATACCGCATTTGTTGCTGGGGGCTAAATCAGTATTAAAGGTATTCTTTCTGTCTTAGTATACACGTCTTCCAAATATCACCTAACATTATATAGATTAACTCCATTAAAACCCATATTTTAGAATATGAGTATATTTTATCATATGTCTGCTATCATTTTTATCAGTTCATATATATTACAAAATCAATTCATATGTTAAGATTTTAGTTTTAAATTGATAAAATTGTTGGTATGAAATTGAAAAGAAATAGGTAAAACAGTCTTTTATTACTTGGTAAATTATTAATGTCGTATCTACACTCGATACAATATGTATACTTACGTTTTCAAAAGGTATTAAGTATATATTATAGTGTTTAATTGAGACTTATCACGAAAAGTGTAAGAAACCTTTTTTCATTTTTTGAAATCAAATCCGGTAATCAATATAATGTATCATAGCCTCGATCTCAATGTATTAGCTGAGTCGAGTATGAATGGTATACAATATAAACGAAACGTTGAACCGAGAAAAACGTTTTCACAGAAAACTACGTCGGAGTGAATTGATAACAATCAGACACAATTGTGTACTCTCCTTTGTGAATCTGCTATTCACCAGTGCATTGTTATCTAAACAGTCTCACTTAAAAATAGGTCCATTGATAAACATATCACAGGCTTTAGCAACTTTTATGACTTTCGAGTTTAAACCAGAGGAAGTTATGTATTTATGTGTCAGCAAATTTAGTGCTTTAAAGTCATACTGAGTTCTCTTAAATCGATTTGACATGTGTCCTGAGAAGTTGTGTGCTTTTTTTTAAATCGAGTTCAATTTTTATTTATCAAATTCAATATAGGTGCGCAAGAAATAAAAGTGTGCATACAATGAAAAGTTTCGTTTTTTTATTTTGTTTATGCTAGTTCAAACATGTATCATTGCCATATAAATACATATGACATTATATATTATGCATATACATCAAATATTAAACAAAATGGCCTCCCCATATTAGATATGGACATTCCTTTTCAATCATGTTTTACAACTTTCAATATGGTTTATGTAATCTTATATTGAAATTATATATTCTAACTATCAAAGCTTCGCTTAAGTTCTTTGAAAACTGTGTTTAGTGAAACCGACAAAGACAGTACACTTCTTGTATCATCTCTCCAGTATGTATGTGCAGCTGAACGAGAAAAAATGTCGGATAACATTTTCTGCACTAAAATTACCTGTATGTAAGTAGTGCGTTTTCAAAGTTCATGAGTTTATAGTTCGTTTATTTGTTCATGTTAAAATTGTGCCTCTGTTATGGTAGTGGCCATTGGATGCTACGTCACAGTGTACATTGAAAAGTAAAGATGTATATATCATTATTTTTTAAATTAATATCATGACCATTTAGTTAATTTATGATTTGGTTTATAAGACAACGCTCTGTTTATTGACAATCGATACAATTGCACGATTGATACGATGTGTCAAAAATAATGTCTTTGATGTTGCTTGTATATATAGATACGGTGTGTCAAATATAATGTCTTTGATGTTGCTTGTATATATATGAGTTTTTATTTTCTTAGTATAAAATGATCTATGTTAGGTCAATTGCGAAGAATGATCGGAGTTTATATAAACTGCACTCGAGTTCGCTACCTGCGTAGAACCAATACGGAGTGTTCTATTTAAGAGGTATTTTGCCGAGCTGGTGATCGAACCCAAACCTCAGCTGTGAACAGTCAACACTCTATCCACTACAATGTCTATCTGCCATATTTGCCTGAGTTCGTTGTCAACAATTTAGTTATAGTACGTGTTGGTGTACTTGAGTTGAGTCACATATATAACAAGGCCACCACGAAGTAGTATGCTATGGTCACATTGCACATACTATTACGTCACATAATGCTGACCCCAAACCTTAGACTTATAGTTTCAATTCCTTGCCAGTATTTCTTTTACCTCTACTTGAGCAAAGTAGGATATTTATCCGGGTTTTAAAAAAAAACAACTAAAAATCAACAGCCGCATGGCATGCGAGCTGGATATTTATGCAGTATGCAGCAAACCCACACCGTGATAGTAAATGCTGATCTTTGTCATGTAGACATGAACACATGAACATGTAGACGCACCAGACAGTAGAATAACTACATGCAAAAGTATTGTAATATCATTAACGTTCCGGTAACGTCAAACTGATAGCAAAAGCTGCTTTCAGTTTGTTTAATTAAAGAATCTATCGCAGTCATGCAGATGGATGTGGTAAGTGCGAATCACTGCAACGTTTTTTTTTTCTGGTTTTAATGAAGGCGAGATTGGTATATCACTTCAAAACCTTAAATCAGATGTCTGAGAACGAAAAGCACTGTACACTAATACCATCTCATTAGTTAGATAGTACGTATACGTTTAATGAGTTGTTTCAATTTGAAAGGTAGAATGGGTGGTATTTCTGTTAAACATGACATTCGATCACCTTGTCTAAATCTACCTACAAGAGGGCGTGTTCGGTTGCCAATTCATGTCGAAAACTGCAAATGTTTTTTTCACCCTTCCCCCACCGACGAAACAAAAAAAAAAAGGTAGTGCCATATCGTATACTATGCATTATTACTATTTATTATGTATATAGTTTAACCCTTAAGTGGCGGGTTTTACTATTTATTATGTATGCAGTTTAACCCTTAAGTAGCGGGTTTTACTATTTATTATGTATACAGTTTAAACCCTTAAGCGACGGGGTCTTGCTGTTTATTATGTACACAGTTTAAACCCTTAAGTGACGGGGTCTTGCTGTTTATTATGATAACAGTTTAAACCCTTAAGTGACGGAGTCTTGTTATTTATTATGTATACAGTTTGAGTCTTTAAGTGACGTTTTTTATTATATTTTTTATTATGTTTACAGTTTGAGTTTCCAAGCGAAAACTTTTACTTCTTATTTCGTCTACAGTTAAAGTAACAAGGTGACGTTTTTCAGTATTTAGCGTACATGTAAAGTTATGTTATTCCAGGCAATGCATTGTTTTTGTTATGTGTTCCGCAACATGTCAGGAGTACCGCCATTAATAAGTTTTTTCTTTGAAACTAGATTTGTTCTCATTTGTGTGGTTTGGTGAATACTGCCGTCTTTTGTATAATACTTGTCAATGTCAGTACTGCTTTCAGAACAAAATGATTGGGGACGAAGTTTATCATTATGTTTTTATTGCATTAATGGTACGATCATGTTTGGCTGGTGCTACGTCACCTTGTCAGTTCCAAGTGAAGTGAACCGTACACGTGCATGACTATGTCTCTGTTTCAATGGTGACACTGGCTTTGCGATAATGCCTTTAATCTGCCCTTTAATATCAAAATAGGAAAATGATTTAAAAATCAATCTAAAACAGTTAGATAAAAGAAGTAAATATAGGTATCAAAATCACATTTTTTTTTTAGTTTTCATCGGATGATTAAGGGTTTTAACCCAGTTAAATGTTACCGATAAGACCGCTTCACGAGCCTAAAACTAGCCTGATGATTTCAAAATTAAATTTAGTTTTTTTAATCCTTAAACATGTGTGCTGTAATAAGGAATTAACAAGCAATGCATCAAATGAATTTATATGTGAAAATATAAGAAAAAGCATGTAATCCTCAGGTTAAACGATTGCCTAATCATTGAATTTTTATGACCATGGTGAATTTCTTATAATACCTGTTATGTTTGTACCACTGTAAATACGGTTTACATAAAATTAACTTACCGTAACGTATAATTTTTTTATATTTATGAAGCGGAATGATCCTCGTAAAAGCAATAACCGGTAGAATAAAAAAAACACAAATGATAAAAACATACAAACAGCGGTCGAACTTTAGTTGAAATACGATGGGCCAGATCAAATTATGGTCTCAAACGCCGGTAATTGTAGTTATAAAGTTAGGTATTACACATCGCTCTTTGAACTGGGTAATCATAGGCACAGTTAATCTGCGGCTCTACAATGTACGCATACAGGGGGTATTCACCTGCATTCAATCAAATAACAATCATCATGCTAAAGGAACCACGTGTGTTTTTAGGTGTCTAAATATATACACCGCGACCTACTTGTTTGTTATGTTAGTTGTTTGTTAATGTTAAAAATTGATCTGATAATTAATATATATCATCATTTGTAATTTGAAACAATGAATGAAAAGTCGAGGTGTGTAAAAAAACCCAACAACTCGTGAACAACCTTTATAAAACAAATAAATACATATAATTTAGTATATGCTCGGTATTTCCTGTAAATCTACTCAACACAACCTACTTGCCATAACATCTGATTGACGTTAATAAGTCAACAAAAATGTCGTTATTTTGATATGTACACGTGATACGATGACTAACGGAAATAAATGTATAGGTAAAATCAAGTTTATAATTCATGTTATTTTATGTTTGCATATTTCTACATTATGCCGACTGTAATGAAACTTACATACACTACATGTAACAATAATGTAAATGTTTTGATATTATGTCGTTTTCTTATTAGCCGGGCAAACTGCATTCATCTGGTTATGACGTCTTAATCAAGCCTTGCAGAGTTTATCACCGCCAAAATGATCAAACGCGGCAGAGACTTCTTTTTGTTCATCGTATTGATTTTTATGTATTTGATATAATTATGCAAGTAACAACAGATCAAACCATAAAATCTATTTTTTTTGCCTATTTTTTGTCATTTTTTTAAAATACTGCATAAAAAAACCGCTACAATATTATCAGTCAACTAACAAGGCGTATGCATATTTAAAGCCCGGCTAGCGGTACTATGATTGTTATTCGGTCTGTGTGGCGGCGCTGCTTGAAGCCATATAATTGGTATAAAGTTACTACATATTGTAAAGTAGAGATTGCTATTGATATTTCCAATTCATAACCGAGATTAAATCCAACTTGTAGACCCAATCTATACAGTACATGTATATCTTATTACTAGCAATGTTGATGTTAATCTAAAAATATTTCATTCCTGACGTAACTCGCTCATTTATACCTATATATCATTTTACAGTGTATATCACCTAAGATTATTTCTTAGATTCGGATATATTTTACAATAAAAACAGATATTACTATACGTAATTATTAATCTTGTTCTGTAATATACCCGAATGCACAAAATTGGCGCGATCTTTGCTGTTCCATTGGCCGACTAGTAGTCACGTGACAAACACTTCGTCATAAACACTCGTCATTTATGACGTAATAGAGTTCATGACACGTTGGTGAAGACTGGGTGCACTAAAAATATGAATATAAGGATTGATCTTCATTTGTAGAACACTCGTGTAGAACACTCGTGTAAAACGCTCGTGAGATATAAACATGCGACGAGCAACGTTTATATGACTCCCGTTGATTTGGTACATCTAATTTCATATCTCGTGAACTTTCAAAGAATGAAATTCAAGCCATGTGTATGTAGTTTGAGTGACCGTGCACACCGTTCTTTGTGCTATTTTGTTTAACGTTTAGTTTAAATCAACATTCCCTGAGCCTTATGTAACAGTTACAGTTGCCTATGGGGCTTTCACTGTAAAGAAATAATGATGGAATGCTATCTAAATGGTATTAACATCATGCAATCAATTGCAAAAGAAATAAGTGAGTTTAATTTATGCTCATGCGTGTGCACTACGTATGTATAACTTACCCGAAAGCAACCAGAGAAATTCTTCGCAGTGGGACAGACATTTACAAAACCGCCGAAATAAAGGCACTGCAATAAAACAGCATTAGAAATATTTAAACAGATTAAAACATGATTGCAAAGTATTCTGTTCAACATCTGGTTGTTTGAAATGCGAACACGTAGTGAAATTAAACCCCGGAAGGTACGGTACGCAAGTGGTTGATACTACTTCACTGTATTCAGTACCTATCAGTTGGACACGAGGAAATGTCTGTGTTTAGGTTTCGAGGTAATTGTACGTTAAATATTTTCTTTTATGTTTTTTATTGTTATTTTACCTGGTAAATGTAAAATTAAACGAGTTTGATTTTACAATAAGTATCAAGGTGTTTGGATCTGGGAGATCTATTACTAAAATTATTCATTGACAGTGTATCCATGAACTATCTAAGCGTCATATTATGCCATCGAGGGGCTAGCAGATGGTCTAACCTAACCACTCTTTCCTGGGATCCCGAAAGAAGGTTGCCCAGTTCATGAGGTAACCCATCGTCGAATTCCATCGTCGTTTTCAATATGAAATGTATTGATATGGATTACCTGTGGGTATTCGCCGATGGAGTTCATCTATCTCCGCCAAAAAAAAAAAGATAACTTCACCACTTGACACAACGATAGAAGACGATTTACAAATGAAGCACAATGCCGTATATCAAATATCACAGGGCGACGATCCGAACTCACGGCCCCTTGATCGATGGTCAGACGCGCTACCGACTGAGTTAATCAGGATCAGGGTTCCTTACAATATACAACATATAAACGTGACTTGCATCTATAATTCTAACAGTAGAGGCTTGTTTAGGTTTACTTTTATTTGCAATGTCTCGTAAAATGATGTGATGCTGAGGAGGTTAGGTATACCAATAAACAAGGTCTGGGTCTGACCTATATCTATATATATATCTATATATATATATATTATACTTATAATACAAATCAGCACAATACGGTAACTGTACGGAATAAGGAAATGCAACCCAATATATTTCCGTTAGAGCATACACATACTTTAATATATATCATCGCAAAGAATTTTTTTCTCTCTTCCATATAAATTGAAATCATGAGTTTATTAAAGTTCTTAATATATATGTATGCTCTTGTAAATAAAATAGGAGAATTGTCGATTTGGGTGAACATGATATATAACCAGTACACTATTGTAAAGTTCGCGGAATCCATCCCCGGTCGAGTCATTCCAAAGACTTGAAAAATGGTCTTAGAAGCTTCATGGCTTGGTACTCAGCATATAGAGGATAGTTCTATGTCTAGTCCGCCTGGTGTTAGTATATGTGACTGGGTGGGGTGTCATACAAAGTGTCTGCGGTATGATGCTCCAGTGTGGCAGCGCTCATAATACTGTCTCTGGTAGTCACTGTTGCGATATAGCTTAACAATTGTTGAAAGCCACGCTAAACACTACACAACAACAGCAACATTGATTTGTCATAAACACTTACGTTAGTAACAAATGCTCCAAAAATGGAAATGTACAACTGAGATATCCTTCAGTGATTACTTTTAATATTACAACTAATTGAAATTGAAGCACTTGTATCAAGTATTATCATGTGCAACGGAATTGCGTTTTAAATCATAATACACTTTATTAACCCAAGTTAGTATCAGCACGTTTCCACGATGGCAATATTGACTTCTCGTTAGTTAAAGCAATAACAATAGTAGAAATATCTAAAAATCTAAATATAACATTTCATAGAAATGAACAAAGAATTGGCAAAATAAGATGCATCTCACACAGTACACGTGGTTGATTTTTCTCCTACATAAGTACAGAATATTGGGCAAAACAACACTTTGCATGTAAACTGTTTTTAATATTTGTTTTTTGTGTGCATTGACAATCCAAGCATGGCAGAATCGATGCAAATTGAATTATATATTTATGTTTCTGCTGTTGTAAGAACAGTATCTAGTGAGCGCAAAAATAACTTGCAGACGAAAATTGGTTACGATTAACGTATGAAATGTCCAAAAGCACATTTGTCTAACATTCCGTTGAATGAATAACACTATTTTAGTTTATATAACTAGAGGCGTCCTTTCCTGGCGTCTAGCATTTAGAGGACAGTTTTAAGTCTTGTAGGCTTACTTCATGATGCCAGTATAATTTGTTTTAGTTGGGTATCATACCATGTGTCTGCGGCTTGATACTCCAGTGTGGCAGCGCTTAAGATCAATTCTGAAAGTAGGCACTTTAGCGATAGGACTGACTGAAACCTTGTGACGCACTAATCACCATACAACATTATGTTTTATATTAAAGGGATTAACGATGTCTGTTTACAGTTCATTTAATAAGAACTTACACATATAACACGTGTATAGTAAGTGAACCCCGAACGTGTTTACGCAAACTTTGTTACCTGTAAGTTCATGTATCATGGAAGTGCAACAAAAACAGTTTTTTTTTATATTTGTACATGTATTATTAATGTAAGCAATTAACACCACCGCATCCTGTTTTGTAATTATATCGGACCAGCACAGCGGTAACTTATGTACTGCATTCTACTGTTAAAATAGTACATAGGGAACAATCTTGTAATTTTCAGAAAACAAAATGATTTTAAAATGGATATAAAGCATTTTATTATCTTAAATATATCAATGATTTGGTATTTAAAATCCACAAAAACATGACAAAAACGATTTTGATCGAATAGGTGAAATTAAAATGAAATTGCTAATTTAAAAATAGACAACACAAAAAAACCACCTGACGACCGTCGGCTCTTCATTCTGGCTATTCCCAAGAGGTAACACCTATATATTTATAAGTTAACCAATACGACGGCTCAAATATAAACCTTTCAATCTTAAGACGAAAATCTAGTTTAGCCTAACCGGGGCGCATAGGTCAAGTTAGAAAATATCTTTTCAATATATTATTTTTGCACGTTTAGATATATATCTCTGTGGGAATACGAGATCAATGAGTATATATAGGCATGGTATATCATTAAAAAATAATTTAACATAATTAATGTTAAAATTTTCATAAAACCTTTTATTTTTCGTTTAGAGTTGATGTACGGAACAACTGAAATCTCGCCCGTTTTTGATTACCTGTCTTGTTTTTTCTGGACGTAAAACTTGTAAGTAATTAAAGGTTTTGCTTTCATTATCAATTATCCATAAAGTTTTAATCATCAAAAACTGTGACAGCAGCTTTAAATGTCCATTCACGGGTATGCGTTCACAAGAGAATGAACGACACAATTCTATGTTTATTTATATTGATATATATATATTTATTTTATTTTTGTTTTACCTACACATAAACAATGACGTTCAGCTATTCCTTTTTGTAATAAGCAGTGTTTATGCAACAAGCCGAGAAAACTAGTATAACTACCTTTTATGCTATATTGGGTTAAACAATTTTAGCACTAAATCCTTCATGTGTGCTTCTATAGCACAACAACATTATATGTCAACATATAATAAAACGATGCAACACAATGCGAGTTATATTAATACCGAATGTTTAATCTTAAACGAAAACAATGCTATTGTTGTTTATTTATTTAAATTGAGAGTTAAAAGAAAAGAAATAAAGTTTGTTGGATGTAACTCCCATATCCGATTTTAACATTGTTAACATAATTTGCAGCGTTACAACATGCCTAAGCCGTTTGTTTAACGCAAATATTGCTCCCAAATTGGTCGTGAAACTGGATATTCTACCGATCAATGCATTTTAAATCTAAATATTTGTAGCAGGGCATGCGTTATTGCATGTAAACGCAATTAAATCTAACCAGAAAAACTTTTGAAAAGGGTAACATGTTTAGAAAAAAACTTTGATATAAAGACTTAATTGCCTATATTTTATGTCAAAGGTAATGTCTTAAAACATATTATACAATTACATTCGCCTACAATCGGTAAACAAAGATGCTACTAGTAGGCTGTGAGACCAACACAACGTAGACATATATAATTAACATAAAAAATTCACGACACCATTCAGTTTAAAACAAGAATTTGTCCAGCTGTGCCCGAAAGGAGACAAAACGAGAAAGCACTTTTCACCAGCGTACTAGATACACACATTGTATTTATTGATTAACAATCATGTTAAACCATACAGAAGAAACGACAACAAAATGGTCAATGCCATGGCAGGTATAATGGCAAAGTCGCATCTGCGGAGATCAAACATGTTAACACAACTGCAACATTTTCTCTCTATATAATGTCAGCATCTTTTTAGCTTTATTTCTTATTAATATTGTACATATAATTGCTTCTTTTTATTTTTGATATGTTCAAATCAATTTTGGTCCTATATACACGAACAAAGATTGTGGAGCGCGTGGTCTAGTGGTAGAGCACCGAACCCATGATCGGAGGGTCGTGGGTTCGATCCTACGCAACGGCTATGTGTGGTGTCCTTGAGCAAGACAGTTTTTTTCCGCATATGCTTTGTACTAGTTCTACACAGGAAGACTTTTGGTGTGATTTGTCTAAGTTGTAAGAACTTGTTTCACAATCGAAGTAAAATAAATAAGTTTAAACTAAAGATACTGGTATGCTTTATGTTCTTATACCTTTAAAGACAAGAAATATATAGAAAATGACCTTTTTTCGGCAATTGTAAAGTACTGGACGTTTTATTCACTTCGAAAAATATACTTTGACATTCAGGACTGGCCACTAGTTGTTGTTGATGATGATTAATGGATGATAGCAGGGTCGTTTATCAGCTCATTGATTACAAATTGCTCTATATAGTTCTTAATATACATTTGCAATATCTTTGTGGTGTTCTGGCATTTAAATGTTTGCTAACAACAGAAAATATGTTTCCTATCTAACAATATTCATGGTTTGATAACCTTTTATATGATAAAAAATTATAGGGGTTGTGTCAAATGTTCTCATTTTTATCCGCTGGTAGTTCTTGATTACAAAGATTCGTTGTGCGTTACTCACGTGCTCATTTGATGGGATATCGTGTAATGCTCTTTATCTTTTCACACTAGAGTATTACAATATTCGTTATATAATAAAAAAAATGATCTTTGAAAAGGGAGAAAGATATTAAAAGCAGTATTACGGTACATATATTTAACCTATCTGTGTGTATTCAAGACATGTTTTAGAATATACGCATGTGCATGTTGCCATGGAAATAAGCGACTTTTAGAGCGGTTGTCTTCTTTTACATTGTCTCGCATAATGACGTTGAGGGAAGAGTATGGCTAGGTGCACCCAATAACTAGTTGAAATCTGCCTATTGGTGGAACCACGTGGTGCAGTATAATGAGAGAATTGTGCCGTTTTTTTTTTAATAAGGCACAATACTTGGCACAAACAAAGTACAAGCTCAAAAGGTTATTTTAAGATCAAGACAAACCACAATAATTTAAAAAAACGGGGAAATTAAAGATGACCGCTGAATTGGCCAACAAATTTTGTATTTGTTCTTATATTTACAGTATTTTGTGACTTGTTATTATTCTTGATGATAAATGCTATCGAAATATATATTTATATTCCATGATTATAATTGTTGTTTTGCGAAAAAAATAGTCTAAGCGGTGTATTTTGCAATTGACAGTTCCAAGGCGATGACCTGTGTGTTGAAAAAACTAAGACTGTTTTAGATCCTACTTCTCCAGTTGGTTTCATACTAAGCCACATTTTTTTACCAAAGGCAAAGCCCTGGTTACATGGTCGGAATCAAGCTTTGCAGTGTTGATCACCGCCAAAATGATCATTTTGTCATTTTTTTCGTAATTTTATTTTAAATTTAATCAAGCAGAAACAAATCAATCAATAAAATATATTACACACACTGTATTATATCATTTTTAGAAAAAATGTTGCATACAATAAATCAAGCGCAATGATATAACAATCAAGACAATCAAGAAAGAAATGCGTATCAATACTTATTTAAGCCTGACTATCACCACTTTTTAGTACTTTGAGTATTATTTGAGATAGTTCAAACAATAACCTCAGAAAGACAGCTTTTGCAATGGAAAACTTAGACTTTATGTATTTCAGCAGCATGCTTATAATATAATCACGCATTCCTAATTACAAACGTCCCTTGTGTATAACACGCACACCGTTGCTTAGCATTTATACTAATTAAAACAAGCTAATTAAAATACTAAATTACACTCAGCAACTTTAGAAGATCAACCAACAACATCAGGGTATGTAACAGATCGGAGTAGATAAACGAGAAAAAAGGCATTACTGTTTTATCTTGAGCTTCTTTACGCATTTTAATTAGTACGCAATGCAGTATACGTTCGTCTTTATGTATTGTATCAGCGTAATACACCTGAGACTAGAAAACTAATGTCTCTTCTAAAAGTCCAGTGATCGACCTCTCTGATATCCAAACCCAGTTAATAAAGCATTATGATATACGATAAAGTTAATACAAAATGATAATAACGTATCTTTTAAAAAGTCTACGCACGTTTCAATTCCTTTTTGATTTAGGGGGCCTAGAATTTGTGCTTGAAAGAACTCTATCTTTGATTATTAATACTGTATTATTAATACGACGCTCAGGGTGTGGTGCCAATCATTTTGACGATTTACGTATATCATATCTAATGGCCCGAAACAGACTGAAATGGAGCGTGTATAAATGTTATTGGGTATATGCTGTAGTTTAGCTTCTCTTCAGGTTTTCTGATTAAAGACAAATTATATATGAATGTTACTTATTAAATATTTGATGATGATGAGGAAAACAAAGGTGCTGAGTTGTTTTAATTTGTTTGAAAATTAAGCATCATTTTAATGCCGTCAAAGGGCTTGCAGTGCATCACTTAACCTAACCACTTTTTTCTGGAATACTAGAAGATTAACCTTTACTCCAGCACATCGATCTTCACAAGTAACTGATAACTTCCCCACTTGAATCAGTGGCGAGAGATGAATTAAAATGAGGCGCAATGTCGCATAACAATGATCACCAATAAAGGAGACTGTGGCCGGACCGGGATTTAAACCAATGACTCCTCGATTGATAGTCAGACGTGCTGCCGACTGAGCTCACCGGATCCGAAGCAAATGTACAGTGGGTAATTTGTACAATAAATTGTCTGGTGATAAAATATCCAATGAGTATACTGATATATAGATCGGATCCACAGACTTAGATATGCACTGACATCTTCAGATAGTAACTGTTATATTTCTATGACTTAGAGGTCCTCCACAGCCGAGTGGCGCCGTCTCAAGATCACTTACCTCACACCGCTAAGATTGTATGTTCGAGACACGCTCGCTCCAAATATATTATGTGATGAAGTTTACCAGTTACTTGCGAAAAGAGGAGGTTTAACTCAGATGTATTCGAGGTATTCGTCCAGAGACAAAACTTGACATGCCATGACAAAACTGGACATGCCATGACAAAACTGGACATGCCATATATAACATGAACTGTGTTGAAATTCGCGTTAAACCCCCATTCAAAAACATATGACTCATACAATCTATTGTATGCTAAAGTATAATGACTTAGTTTTTTAGTATTTGAATAATGTGTACAATACATAATATGTTTGTAACGTTAACAGAAGACATTAACAATTATTGAAAAATAAAGAGTCTTAACCGTGGTATCAATATGCGAGTACGTCTACATATTAATGAGATATTGTGCAAAAAAGTTTAACATTAAATAATATAACAGCAACAACATAATTATTATCGATCAGTCCAACAGTCCAATAGAAACAGTTTTATGAGATATAGTTTTGTATTTTATTTCATTATTTATTTATTTATTTTAGCTCGAGTGAGAAGTAAGATGACCCGCTTTCGAGTCCGCTCATGTGTAAAACTAGTACTGATGGTTGTATTCTAGAGGCTAACTCTTCATTATGGTGATCGAACCCACAGTCTCTGCCATGAGCTGCAATCGCTATATCCACTACATTACCTCCCAACATTTTAGTTTGTTAAACTATTTCAACTTAACATTTATGTTAATGATTTGTCTCGCATGATTCAAATATAAGACATAAATATTAAAATATATATTATCTTGAACTTCATACGGATTATTAAAATATTAAAATGACCTTTTACGTGTAGAGTTATAATACTGTGACCCGATAGCGTCATTTTAAACATTGATGCCTAACACCATCGCTGTTGCAAGCGTTTTGATTGGGAATGCTTTCTTCAAGTGAATTGTACGCTCGTCTTAGCACACACGTTCCTTTCAACGCTTTTCTCAGGTGAATATCACTTTCATTCGGAACCATTGTGATGTGTAAATCATATTGTAATAAGGTCAGAAAAATAATATTAAGAAGAATACATAGTCTTAAATATTCCTTGTTTTAAAGATGCCTCACCTATAACAATGATGGAAAGTTTATTGAATCACAAAGAGGAAGGTCCCATATGAAGATTATGGTTGATTTCGTCCTTATAGTGTTTTCCTTATTTATGAGAAATTCGTTTATACGCAGGTCTGCATTTTCTGTTTTATTCGTTAAAGTTATAGCATAACCCGATACTGGCCAATGAGTGACTTTGTCGCGGGCCGCGATTCAGTATTTGGTCAACAAAATGAAATGAGTTAGCACTACTGAGACAAAATATAATAGAAATTATTGAACAGAATATCCAAAAAATGATATTTGATATAAATGTGCAATTTTACAGCTAATATCGAACGTATATGGGCAATATAGGTGAGGTTTCTTTAATAACGCTGATCTAAGCACGAGAATGTATTTTATAAACATTCATGTGTATAACAAATTATTTCCATTCGATAATTTGCTCTCAGAAGTATTATATGAAGGTTTCAATTTTATACTGGTTAGTTTGGATGTATTTACATTAAAGCACACTTAAATTAGCAAGACATTGTAGCAATTTGACAAAAAAAAAGAGACAGTGGCGGATATACAAGAAAATGGAAAAAGATACCCCGTTGGCAAACCACTCAAACTTTACGAGCAGTAAGGCGTTGTAGACTGTAGATAAGGCGATCAGCGGAAAGAAACCGCGCGGGTTACTGTATAATTGCATCGTTTGATAAAGTGTTATAACACCTGGATAAATATTAATAATGCACCATAGGGTGTTGTATATTAATACAGGTAATCACTTGCTAATTCTCTCCTATATGTAGATCTGAAACTCATGTTAGTTAATGTAAAGTACGATCTGAAAATAGTTCATGTTTATATCACGTCCGTATTATATATACATGAATGTTTCAATACTATGTGGATAAAAAGATAGTATCTACTCTACTCAAACTCCGAATGTTATTTATAAATTATAGATATCATTAAATGAGGTTACAACAAATATGATGCCTGTAAGACGAGGTTCGTACTCAATGTATGTATACTCGAAGCATTTTTTAAGTCAAAATATAAAAACCAATATATCAGCCTCCTTACGTTTGTGGTTTTCCTTTATTCTTTTCAAAACGAACTCTAATTAGTTGTATTTTCTAATTAAAGACATATGCCAGCATCAAGAGACACCAGAGTTCAATATTTTTTACCGATGAGCGCGCATTTATTTAATAAAAAAACTTTGAAACGGCATTAATAGACACCGAGGTACTCCAATAAGTGGTGTTGTGTTTTGTTTGATTTATATAACTGTACCAATATTACTTAATGGAGCCTTTTCGTACAAGTGATTTCATTTCCGTTTCTAAGCCAGTACATATTTTTTTTTTGTCTTGTATTTATGTAATTAAGTCTGGAAAGCGGCCCTGTTCTCTTAAACCTGTAATATTCTCTTCTTCAACCCATCCAATTTCGTCTTTAATAAAAAAAGTAACCGGATATGTGTGTTTTTTTTTCACAATGCACATCTGGTAGGGAGGTTATAAAATCTCTCATTTAATAATCAACCTAGTTTGGTTAAAACCAATTAATATAAATTCAGGTTACACTGAAACTACTCTGATGGGCATTTTTTTCTGAGTTTATACCATCGGACCTTGAACTGAAAGAAATAAAAACTGTTTTTGCTAATAGTTTACTTTATATATTGATTACATATCAATCAAAATTTTAAGCAATTTTAAATGTAACTTTTCCATTTTTCTTTTCTTCTATATCATTTGTTTCATTTAAGTTTAAAAATGCACACAAACATATTTTCAAAAAATTGCCTTCATGTACTCCTAAATAAAACATCACATTTGTATAAAATCCATATCTACATACGGAGAGAATAAGTCATTTTGATACGCTCGTATGGTTTATTCTGTAATAAGGCAACAACTTGTATTTTGCAACCTTCAGCAGTCTATCTCACATCGGAGTGGATTACCAAACATAATGATGATAGAAATGATTTCCAAATTGCAATATCTAAACGTCAATCACAACTATCGTATATAGTTTCCAAATCTCATTCGCCAAATTCAGCTTCTTTATAAAACTTGGCCTCCGGGCTTTGGAAGGACGATGTGAACTAGATTATTAGATTGTGTTTCTTTATATTCAGCTAACATGATTCAGTATGGCTTAAAATGAGATTTTCTGCTCAATCTGTGTCCATCATTCATCCGCCCAATTGTTGACTTTAATGCTAAAGTTTTTCATATTTTATAGGACATAAGCCAAGGATGCAAAGCAACCATAAATTCTAAAGTATACGAATATTTGGTTGAAGTTAATGACTTTAATGTATGTCTGAACTATGATCTTTGGATAGTTTACATGGTTTTGATATTGCAATCAAAATTAGCTTCGTCATAACCCTTAAATGATTTCTGCGATTAGTTAATGTCATTATACATGTCAGCGTTATAGCCCTTTAGATTAATTCCGTGATTTAGTATTACCATCAAGCATGCCTGTGTCATTGCGCTTGCATAGTTTACGTGATTTAGTATTGCAAACAAAATTGTCTATGTTATTGTCCTTGGATAGTTTAAATGATTTAGTGTTGTCCTCAAAAATGTCTGTTTTATTGTCACTTGATAGTTTAAGTGATTTAGTATTGTCCTCAAAATTAGCTTTGCTATTGTCATTGAAAGTTTGACGTTATTTGGTCTTGTCATCAAACAGCAAACTTAAGTTTATATTTTAAGATAATGTATTATAACCACAGTGTTACAGTAGCAGCTCTGTCACTAATTATTCGTCGAATACACTGACCTCATTTTATGCATCATGTAATACAGAAATTGTTTAAACTAAAACATAAACAACTATGCATATTATATAACGGGCGTATATAACATGCAATGCGCTATGTGGATGTTTCAATATGCATTATGGTCGGTTTACACTATATTCAATAAGTTGCATATTGCCAAAGTATGCAACTCCCGGAACAAAATTAATTGTGCTTTAGATACAAACTAACAAAGTCTTATTTGTTTATCACTAATTGTTTCTGTTAAACTCATTTGTTCTCAAAATAGTATAATTTGTAAATCCCGCTGAAATACCATTATAAGGAAAATGCTCTTAGAACAAGTGGACTCAAATCTAACGAGCTCTCTATTGAGAACTGAATATACATCACAAAATGTATACATAATTGAACATGTATTGATGCGTTATACATTAAACAGAAAGATTTGTTGTGTAATGAAAATGAATAGGACTATAAGAATATTACATGGGTTTGAGGATTGTATAGAAAACTGTTTTAGAGGGAACAAGGAACAGTTATCCCAAGGTTTGTGATACTGTATCAGAAAAAAAGCCTACAAAATACATTGAATAATTGTTTTACTTTTGATTAATATTAACTTTTACAACGATGACTTTAAAAAGTCAAGTGAAATATATTAGGGTATAGGTTTTAAAACGCCAAAAATTGTTCCAAAGTGATAACGGTAGGATACACGCGTGGAGAGGGAGAAGTATGAAAATTCTGTACCTGGTAAAAATACGAGGAAATCCTTGTACGGTATGAAATAACATAAAAACCTGTAGTCAGGTGCGATCAATAGATTTAACAGACAGCCTGACTAAAATGTGTTTACAAATGTTAAGCGTCAATGGTCAACATGAAATTTGAATTCGAAACAAATGATGGCACATGCTATTAAACATGTTGATAAAATAGAAGATGTAAACACCTCAGAAGTTCAATATTTGCTCTTTACCAATTTTCAAAGTTGAGTCAAATGAGAACACGGAATAAAAGAAAACATGTCACTTTATAAAAGAATTTAAACATGTTATATGACTTATAAATTTCCGCTGTAACTTTTGGTTGATAACCGACAATTTATCTGACAAACAAAAATGATAAGTGAATATATTAAAAAAAACAACGAATATGCTAAGAATCGCTAATGCATGGTTTAAAACAGTTATGCAATCAAACATTCATTACGTTACATTATGAAATTGACTTATCGACATTTTGAGAGTGAATTTAAATATGAATTTCATTTTTAGTCATTCAAAAGAAATTCGGGTATATGACATCATCCGGTCCATTATACACAATGTGTTAGGTTTTCAATGTGCAAGCACAACAAAAGGATTTTGTTGTTTTTATATTGTATTTGAATATATTCGGTATGATAAAAAAATAATACATGGTGGTGTTGTCCAAATACAAGCTTGGAATTGGTAGTCAGGCTCAGAAAGGTATATAGACCTCAGCGTTGCTTCAATCAGTATATCATTCTAGGCCTGACTGGCCGGTGGGAAAACTTGTATATGGATCTCATTACCATATAGCACTTGCTTAATAATTGGTATTTACAATTCGCCAATGACAAGAAAATCGTAAAATGGATACACAGAAAATAAATATTATTGTATACACGTATTAAAATAACTTTGTATATTTAATAAAATCAGTTCGAAACAATAGTTTGAATTATTAAATATGCTGTTACATACATGTAGTTTATAGAAACAAACTAATCGATTAACTGTGAATTTCGTTCCGATGTTCGAATTCTATACCGGAACCTATTAAGCTATTGGCAAGTCAATGTCCTGAAATTGCTATTTTTGTTTTGAAAATACGACAGGATATTAGCTATTTGCGGTAAACTCGTATTATCAATGTATTATGGTTAAATGCTTTTAATTCTGCCACGTGGTTTTCAGATCCGAAAATTACTTAATGCCTATGAATTTTGTGCGCTCGTAAACAAATAACTGAATGCATGTTTAGATAATACGTTTACACATGTTTGAACGGTGCACGCTTAATTAAGTTTTATACAGTCGTAAACACGTTGCAGAAAGGCAATCTGACATTTATCGGAGATAATGTTCTATAAAATTGAGATTTAAAATCAACGTAAGAAGCTGATCAACTGTTATCAAAATGGTAGGAACGAAGTATATAGTGAATAGAGTCAATAATGTTGAAACGTCAAAGATGAGGTTGGGGTTGCATACACATTATATTCTATGATACAACATGTTAAGGCAAATGTAATGCCACAGCTATCTTAGAAATCAGATGTCTTAAAAGTGTCTTATCTTGATATATTTTGTGATAGAACATTATCAAACTTGGTCATGTATGATATGTTGATGCAGTTCAAGGGTGGTCAAGTCTGCTTTAAAAGACAATAATGAAAAATAACTTCCAGAATGATTAGTATTACTATAATTATACATGTTCAATGATTTTTGAAACCAGTAATAGTAGCTTATTCATAGTAGTTATGACATTGAAGCTTTTTTTAAAATATAAAAACAATTTAAATGAACCATTTTCTGCTGTATATTACAGGACCCATTTCATATTATAACATAAAAAGAGAACGTAATTATTAACATCTGATAAAAGACCCTTTAGAAGTACATGGCGCTTACAAGAAGAGAAAGTACCAGACCAGGTCCCTGTTTCACGAAATATGACAACTTAAAATGTATTTAACTGCTATAACTGCATTTTCATATGTTCATTGTGCACATTATCCTGTACCAGTCAGTTAAAATGTGTTATTACTTCATATATGTATAGGCATTCAATGTGTACTGAGTACAAGTATTCGTTTATAGATATTGAGAATTTTGAGTTGAGGAAAATCTTCAGGTCTCTGTTTCACAAACACATTTAAGTAGATACTAAAGTATTTAAATAACTTAAATCGTAAAAAAGCAGCCATATGAACATGATTTTAGACCGGTTTCATTAAAACTACATAGGTTTCATTGATGTTGATTATATAAAAATACAGATAACCAATGGCAATTTAAGCCATTGTTTATGTATTTAAGTAAATATAGGTGAAACGGTAGCCCGACTTTATTTGATCTGTTCGTGAATTACATATATACAACATGTCTCACACCCCCTATCACCGGCTTGAGAGGTTTTATTATTTTAGGAAATAATATACCTGCTATTAGCATTATTTTACTGCAGCATATGATTCTAGTCATTTTATTCTTTATTAATACATACTAATGCGAGCGGTTCGAATCCCGGTGGAAGCACTTTTCTGATGCGGCCGGTTGTTTACCCAGCAGATAGCTAAATTGAGGAGTACTAAATGTCTAACAGCCTGACGTCTGGCAATGTTAGCTTTTGGGAAGTAACTGTGTACAGCATCAAGGGGTCTCATAAGGCCACTGTGACTAGTCCTTTTCAATAGGGGTTACAGTGACACTATAATCAACAACGTTTTTACTTTACTTTGACTTTTATACATAACCAAGAAGGACTGACAACCCAAAGTCGTGTATAATTTATTTTTAATTTTACATATGATAAAAGTAGTATAGCACATTTAAGGCAATCAAGTGCTTATAATGAACACACTGTAGATGCCTTGTTTTCACACATGTTTTACAGCAATGATAATCATGGCGAAGTGCAATGCAAATAAAAATAATAAGCTATTGCCTCTAGTATATAAATTGCTGCTTAATGGCTTTCGAAACAAACACTTGGTAAACTAAAAAAAAGTTAAAATCAAAGTTATTTAACAGCAACGTACCTAAACAAAGTCAAACAATATAAACACGCTAAAACGACCACCAGCAGATTCAACTACTGACAGGGAACATTCGTCAGAAGGCGATGACGTTCTACGTGCGGCCACCGTACATATATCTGCCAAAGTATAAACTATAAATTTTAAACTGAAAGATAGCATGTACGTGGCAAATGGTTCTTTTGCCAAAGAACGTGACTTTACTTAACATTGAATATGTGTTATATCCTGGATATCTTGTTAACATGAAGGTATTCTTTATCTTGTAGATATTTCCAAATCGTCTATTCGTACTGATACAACGGTCCAAGCGATAATGCCGAAACTTCGGTAAGTTTTTATACTGTATTTTATTTCGTTGATGCATGGAATATGTCCATTGTAATCTATTAAGTGTATTTCGTATTTGAAATATTCAATTTTGAGATTTTCATTTGAGATATTTGAAATGTTTATCCTTAAACAAACGATAATGTATGTGTTTGTATGTTCGCGGAAGAGCATTTTAATTGCAATTATGCATCATGGTGTATCTTTAAGTTTGCAGTAAAAAGTGTTCAAATGTACCGTTAACATGTTTATGAAATTCTTACAATGACCGAGCGTTTGCTGATTAACATTTTTTTTGTAATTACAATGTCTACATTAAAAAAAACACTACATTATTTTTTAAGAAATGTTCGCGTTCAATTGCAGCATTAAAATCGATGATTTTTCACTTTTTTTTTACGAAATAGTTTGTATTAAGAACGTGTGATGCTGTGCATTTGCGTTTTGCTTTCTGTCAAATGTTACTGGAACGTTTTCTGTTTGTAATTTTATTTAATTGAAGACATAAAACATCAGATAAATCAGAGAAAAAAATGAATTTGCCAAATCTTCAGGTCCTTGTTTCACCAACATATTTATCTGTATACATAAATAAATAACTTAATCGTAAAAGAAGCAGCCAAATGAACATGATTTTAGACTGGTTCCATTAAAACTGCATAGAGTTTCATTGATGTTGACTATATAATATACAGATAACCAATGGCAATTTAAGCTATCTTTTATGTATTTAAGTAATTGTAGGTGAAGCCGAATCCATGATTTATTTGATATGTTCGTGAATGACATATAAACAACATGTCTTACGCCCCCTATCACCGGCTGGAGAGGTATTACTATTTTAGGAAATAATATACCTGCTATTTGAATTACTTAGCTGCAGCATATGATTCTAGTCATTTTATTCTTTATCAATATATACTTATGCGAGCGGTTCGAATCCCGGTGGAAGCACTTTTCTGATGCGGTCGGTTGTTCACCGAGCAGATAGCAAAATTGAGAGTAATGTCTAATAGCCTGACGACTGGCATGTTCGCGGGAAGAGCATTTCACTTGCAAATATGCATCGTGGTGTACCTTTAAGTTTGCAGTAAAAAGTGTTTAAATCTACGGTTAACATGAATTCTGAATGAGAAAAAAAAATGAATTTACAAACGTTGAGAAAAGTGTGGTCACAATTAAAATGACTTGGGTATGTGTGTTGGGAATATTACGTTTGAATTTTAAATGACAGTTTCTTATATATGGCGCTGATAAAAAGAATTGTCTCTCGATAAATGTATTCTTGCTTTTGTGAAGACTTTCCGGACCTGTTTAGGAAGAAAACCAAATAATATTAACATTTTGCCATAATTAGATCTGTTCTTTTACTGAAGAGTTGATAAGTGTATAATGTCTGAATATATTGAATATATTTTAGACAGATATAACACAATGGAAAAAGAACGTCATTCCACGTGGAACAGTGGTGATCATGAATAGCTCTGTTTTTGTTCTTCTTATTGTTTTTAAGGTCATTTTTGTAATAATAATGTCATTATAAATATGTTAGGAAAAATTTGCATAGTCAGCGTTCAATTGTAAATTTATGGGAAACAAAGTGGGAGGATAAATGTCACGTTCAAGTTGTCAACAGTGTTCAAACTGAACAAAATCACATTTTCTGGATGAAAATTTACGATTTTCTGATGATATCTAGCACAGCAGATGTACAATAGTAAGATGTAGGTCTTTTCTTGTGATATTTGGCACTGAAGATGAACAACAGTCAGATGTAGTTCTTTGTTGGTGATATTTGGCACTGCAGATGTACAACAGTAAGATGTAGGTCTTCGCTGGTGATATTTGGCAATGCAGATGAAAAACAGTAAGATGTAGATATTTGTTGGTGATATTTGGCACTGCAGATGTGCAACAGTCAGATGTAGTTCTTTGTTGGTGCTATTTGTCACTGCAGATGTATAACAGTCAGATGTAGTTCTTTGTTGGTGATATGTGGCACTGTAGATGTACACCAGTAAGATGTAGGTCTTTGTTGGTGATATTTGGCACTGTAGATGTATAACAGTAATATGTAGGTCTTTGCTAGTGATATTTGGCACTGCAAATGTACAACAGTAAGATGTAGGTCTTTGTTGGTGATAATTGGCACTGCCGATGTACAACAGTAAGATGTAGGTCTTTGTTGGTGATATTTGGCATTGCAGATTAACAACAGTCAGATGAAGGTGTTTTCTGATGATATTTTGCACTGCAGATGTACAACAGTAAGATGAAGGTCTTTGTTGGTGATATTTGGCACTGCAGATGCACAACAGTAAGATGTAGATCTTTGCTGGTGATATTTGGCAATGCAGATGCACAACAGTAAGATGTAGGTATTTGTTAGTGATATTTGGCACTGCAGATGTACAACAGTAAGATGTAGGTCTTGGTGATATTTGGCACTGTAGATGTACAACAGTAAGATGTATGTCTTGGTGATATTTGGCAATGCAGATGTACAACAGTAAGATGTAGGTCTTGGTGATATTTGGCAATGCAGATATACAACAATAAGATGTTGGTTTTGGTGATATTTGGCACTGCAGATGTACAACAGTAAAGTGTAGGTATTGGTGATATTTAGCACTGCAGATGTACAACAGTAAGATGTGGGTCTTGGTGATATTTGGCACTGCAGATGTACAACAGTAAGATGTAGGTCTTGGTGATATTTGGCACTGCAGATGTACAACAGTAAGATGTAGGTCTTGGTGATATTTGGCACTGCAGATGTACAACAGTAAGATGAAGGTCCTGGTGATTTTTGGCACTGCAGATGTACAACTGTAAGATGTGGGTCTTGGTGATATTTGGCACTGCAGATGTACAACAGTCAGATGTAGGTCTTTACTGGTGATATTTGGCACTGCAGATGTACAACAGTAAGATGTAGGTATTTGTTGGTGATATTTAGCACTGCAGATGTACAACAGTAAGATGTAGGTATTTGTTGGTGATATTTGGCACTGCCGATGTACACCAGTAAGATGTAGGTCTTTGTTGGTGATATTTGGCACTGCAGATGTACAACAGTAAGATGTAGGTATATGTTGGTGATATTTGGCACTGCAGATTAACAACAGTCAGATGAAAGTGTTTTCTGGTGATATTTAGCACTGCAGATGTACAACAGTAAGATGTAGGTCTTTGTTGGTGATATTTGGCACTGCAGATGCACAACAGTAAGATGTAGGTCTTTGCTGGTGATATTTGGCAATGCAGATGCACAACAGTAAGATGTAGGTATTTGTTAGTGATATTTGGCACTGCAGATGTACAACAGTAAGATGTAGGTCTTGGTGATATTTGGTACTGCAAATGTACAACAGTAAGATGTGGGTCTTGGTGATTTTTTGGCACTGCAGATGTACAGCAGTAAGATGTGGGTTTTGGTGATATTTGGTACTGCAGATGTTAAACAGTCAGATGTAGGTCTTGGTGATAGTTGGCAATGCAGATGTACAACAGTAAGATATAGGTCTTGGTGATATTTGGCACTGCAGATGTACAACAGTAAGATGTAGGTGTTGGTGATATTTGGCACTGCAGATGTACAACAGTCAGATGTAGGTCTTGGTGATATTTGGTACAGCAGATGTACAACAGTCAGATGTAGGTCTTTGCTGGTGATATTTGGCACTGTAGATGTACAACAGTAAGATGTAGGTATTTGTTGGTGATATTTGGCACTGCAGATGTACAACAGTAAGATGTAGGTATTTGTTGGTGATATTTGGCACTGCAGATGTACAGCAGTAAGATGTAGGTCTTGGGGATATTTGGCACTACAGATGTACAACAGTCAGATGTAGGTCTTTGCTTGTGATATTTGGCACTGCAGATGAACAACAGTAAGATGTAGGTCTTTGCTGGTGATATTTATCACTGCAGAAGTGCAACAGTCAGATGTAGTGTTGGTGATTTCTGGTGATATTTGGCACTGCAGATGTCCAACAGTAAGTTGAAGGTCTTTGCTGGTGATATTTGGCACTGCAGATGCACAACGGTAAGATGTAGGACTTCGCAAGTGATATTTGACAATGTAGATGCACAACAGTAAGATGTAGGTTTTTGTTGGTGATATTTGGCACTGTAGATGTACAGCAGTAAGATGTAGGTCTTGGTGATATTTGGCAATGCAGATGTACAACAGTAAGATGTAGGTCTTGGTGATATTTGGCACTGCAGATATACAACAGTAAGATGTTGGTCTTGGTGATATTTGGCACTGCAGATGTACAACAGTAAGGTGTAGGTCTTGGTGATATTTAGCACTGCAGATGTACAACTGTAAGATGTGGGTCTTAGTGATATATGGCACTGCAGATGTACAGCAGTAAGATGTAGGTCTTGGTGATTTTTGGCACTGCCAATGTACAACAGTAAGGTGTAGGTCTTGGTGATATTTGGCACTGAAGATGTACAACAGTAAGATGAAGGTCTTGGTGATTTTTGGCACTGAAGATGTACAACAGTAAGATGTGGGTCTTGGTGATACTTGGCACTGTAGATGTACAACAGTAAGATGTAGGTCTTGGTGATATTTAGCACTACAGATGTACAACAGTCAGATGTAGGTATTTACTGGTGATAATTGGCACTGCAGATGTACAACAGTAAGATGTAGGTATTTGTTGGTGATATTTAGCACTGCAGATGTACAACAGTAAGATGTAGGTATTTGTTGGTGATATTTGGCACTGCCGATGTACACCAGTAAGATGTAGGTATTTGTTGGTGATATTTAGCACTGCAGATGTACAACAGTAAGATGTAGGTATTTGTTGGTGATATTTGGCACTGCCAATGTACACCAGTAAGATGTAGGTCTTTGTTGGTGATATTTGGCACTGTAGATCTACAACAGTAATATGTAGGTCTTTGCTAGTGATATTTGGCACTGCAGATATACACCAGTAAGATGTAGGTCTTTGTTAGTGATATTTGGCACTGCAGATGTACAACAGTAAGATGTAGGTCTTGGTGATATTTGGCAATGCAGATGTACAACAGTAAGATGTAGGTCTTGGTGATATTGGTCACTGCAGATATACAACAGTAAGATGATGGTCCTGGTGATATTTGGCACTGCAGATGTAGAACAGTAGGATGTAGGTCTTGGTGATATTTAGAACTGCAGATGTACAACAGTAAGATGTAGGTCTTGGTGATATTTGGCACTGCAGATGTACAACAGTAAGATGCAGGTCTTGGTGATTTTTGGCACTGCCGATGTACAACAGTAAGATGTAGGTCTCGGTGATATTTGGCACTGCAGATGTACAACAGTAAGATGTGGGTCTTGGTGATATTTGGCACTGCAGATGTACAACAGTCAGATGTAGGTCTTGGTGACAGTTGGCAATGCAGATGTACAACATGAAGATATAGGTCTTTGTTATATTTGGCACTGCAGATGTACAAAAGTAAGATGTAGGTCTTGGTGATATTTGGCACTACAGATGTACAACAGTCAGATGGAGGTCTTTGCTGGTGATATTTGGCACTGCTGATGTACAACAGTAAGATGTAGGTATTTGTTGGTGATATTTAGCACTGCTGATGTACAACAGTAAGATGTAGGTATTTGTTGGTGATATTTGGCACTGCAGATGTACACCAGTAAGATGTAGGTCTTTGTTGGTGATATTTGGCACTGCAGATGTACAACAGTAAGATGTAGGTCTTTGCTGGTGATATTTGGCACTGCAGATGTACAACAGTAAGATGTATGTATTTGTTGGCGATATTTGGCACTGCCGATGTACAACAGTAAGATGTAGGTCTTTGTTTGTGATATTTAGCACTGCAGATGTACAACAGTAAGATGTAAGTCTTTGCTGGTGATATTTGGCACTGCAGATGTACAACAGTAAGATGTAGGTATTTGTTGGTGATATTTGGCAATGCAGATGCACAACAGTATGATGTAGGTATTTTTTGGTGATATTTGGCACTGCAGATGTACAACAGTAAGATGTAAGTCTTTGTTGGTGATATATGTCACTGCAGATGTACAACAGTCAGAAGTAGGTCTTTGTTTGTGATTTTTGGCACTGCAGATGTAAAACAGTAAGATGTAGGTCTTTGCTGGTGATATTTGGCACTGCAGATGTAAAACTGTAAGATGTAGGTCTTTGCTGGTGATATTTGGCACTGCATATGTAAAACAGTAAGATGTAGATCTTTGCTGGTGATATTTGGCACTGCAGATGTAAAACAGTAAGATGTAGGTCTTTGCTGGTGATATTTGGCACTGCAGATGTACAACAGTAAGATGTAGGCCTTTGCTGGTGATATTTGACACTGAAGATGTACACAAGTAAGATTTAGGTATTTGCTAGTATATTTGGCACTGCAGATAAACAAGTAAGATTTATGTCTTTGCTGGTGATATTACAGTCATTCAACTGTAATATGTAGGTTTCCATCTTTAAATGGATATTCTTTTCTAGTTGATTTCTGTCGAGTTTTGTGTGGAGCTTGTAATCAAGTGGTACATGTAGAACATTGGGCCTAAGCTCGTAGGATTATGGGATCGAGCCTCCGCCACGGTAGTGTCAATGAACAAGGCAATTTATCCGCATGTGCTTAGTACTGGCGAGAAAGCCTGATTAGTCTAAGTTGTAAGAATGTAACAAATTGTTCCAGGATCGATATGAAATTAATAAATTTTAAACAATGGAATTTTACAATATTTTGAATGCATTGCCATAATGTTCACTTGATCAACATTGTACAAACTGAACAGAAATAACTTTGTGGGATGAAAAATAAAATATTTGGCAGTGCAGATGTAAAGATACAATGAATTTTAAATAGAAAATAGTTTTTTATTTTATGTATTTCAATTAATGACAACCATTTAAAAATATTTAATTCACTATACATATTATATGGAAAACCAGTGGTGGTGTTCACTTTTAACAACATTGTGCCGCGTGTTTTTCACATTTAGAATGTTATTATTATTATTCTTTTCCTTTCATGATGAAAGCAATGCATGGAATAAGCAATTACGGTTAGGCCAAAACAATCTTTACTGGCAATGTTTAGTATATAAGCCCCACCAAGTCATCTTATATTGTTTAAACTTCTCTGGCTGTTCCATGTTTGTTTAGCTCAAATACCTCTGCTATGCACTTTACAGAGTCAAAGATAAACAATTGCTAGTGCACCGAATTTAGTGCACAAACAGAATGTTCATGCTGGATCATGGTTAATTTATTCTCCAAATGATTGATAATTTGTACCATTTCGAACTGAAATATAAAAAAAAGAAAATGCACCAGCTTTGATAAGGAAAACAATGACACATTCTAAGTTTACGGGGATAGCATTAGATATTAATAAATAGCTCTGGCAAATGAATATGTTTTGTTTATACAAACTTATAATCCTATTCAGCTTGAACAAAGAAGAATGTGTGCTTTATAAAGCACTTAATTTTAAGAAATACATTGAGAATAAATGCTTGTTGTAGATCATCGGACCCGGGATCAGAGGATCTTGGTTCGATAATCCGCCATGGTCATGTGCAGTGTCCTCGAGCAATTGTCATGTGCATTGTCCTCCAGCAATACATTCATCCGCAATAGTTTGATTTCATTTGACTGACTCAAGGCGGGAGCTACGGTGAAAACTGAGATGAATGACGTTTGAAAGTTTGCTAAAGCCATTTCTAAGCATAGCTTGCGCGGCGTTGTAGTTTGTAGATGATTCGTTCAGAATTGAATCAATTAGTAAATAAAAACGAACTTAATAATTAAATAAGCTGTTTTAACAAATAAGAGCGACACAATTTGGGTAATCTAAGCGATTCCATTGGTTTTTAGATGAGGTTACACACTATTTAGGAGTACCATTTAGATTCCATTGGTTGTGAGATGAGGTTGCACACTAATTAGGAATACCATTTAGATTCCATTGGTTGTGAGATGAGGTTACACACTAATTAGGAGTACCATTTAGATTCCATTGGTTGTGAGATGAGGTTACACACTAATAATGAGTACCATTTAGATTCCATTGGTTTTTAGATCAGGTTTCACACTAATAAGGAGTATCATTTAGATTCCATTGGTTGTGAGATGAGGTTACACACTAATAAGGAGTATCAATTTAGATTCCATTGGTTGTGAGATGAGGTTACACACTAATAAGGAGTATCATTTAGATTCCATTGGTTGTGAGATGAGGTTACACACTAATAAGGAGTATCATTTAGATTCCATTGGTTGTGAGATGAGGTTACACACTAATAAGGAGTATCATTTAGATTCCATTGGTTGTGAGATGAGGTTACACGCTAATAAGGAGTATCATTTAGATTCCATTGGTTGTGAGATGAGGTTACACGCTAATAAGGAGTATCATTTAGATTCCATTGGTTGTGAGATGAGGTTACAAGCTAATAAGGAGTATCAATTTAGATTCCATTGGTTTTGAGATGAGGTTACACGGTAATAAGGAGTATCATTTAGATTCCATTGGTTGTGAGATGAGGTTACACACTAATAAGGAGTATCATTTAGATTCCATTGGTTGTGAGATGAGGTTACACACTAATAAGGAGTAGCAATTTAGATTCCATTGGTTGTGAGATGAGGTTGCACACTAATTAGGTGTATCATTTAGATTCCATTGGTTGTGAGATGCGGTTACACACTAATAAGGAGTATCATTTAGATTCCATTGGTTGTGAGATGAGGTTACACACTAATAATGAGTACCATTTAGATTCCATTGGTTGTGAGATGAGGTTAAACACTAATAAGGAGTATCATTTAGATTCCATTGGTTGTGAAATGAGGTTACACACTAATAAGGAGTATCATTTAGATTCCATTGGTTGTGAGATGAGGTTACACGCTAATAAGGAGTATCATTCAGATTCCATTGGTTGTGAGATGAGGTTACACGCTAATAAGGAGTATCAATTTAGATTCCATTGGTTTTGAGATGAGGTTACACGCTAATAAGGAGTATCATTTAGATTCCATTGGTTGTGAGATGAGGTTACACACTAATAAGGAGTATCATTTAGATTCCATTGGTTGTGAGATGAGGTTACACACTAATAAGGAGTAGCAATTTAGATTCCATTGGTTGTGAGATGAGGTTGCACACTAATTAGGTGTATCATTTAGATTCCATTGGTTGTGAGATGCGGTTACACACTAATAAGGAGTATCATTTAGATTCCATTGGTTGTGAGATGAGGTTACACACTAATAATGAGTACCATTTAGATTCCATTGGTTGTGAGATGAGGTTAAACACTAATAAGGAGTATCATTTAGATTCCATTGGTTGTGAAATGAGGTTACACACTAATAAGGAGTATCAATTTAGATTCCATTGGTTGTGAGATGAGGTTACACACTAATAAGGAGTATCAATTTAGATTCCATTGGTTGTGAGATGAGGTTACACACTAATAAGGAGTAGCAATTTAGATTCCATTGGTTGTGAGATGAGGTTACACACTAATAAGGAGTATCATTTAGATTCCATTGGCTGTGAGATGCGGTTACACACTAATAAGGAGTATCATTTAGATTCCATTGGTTGTGAGATGAGGTTACACACTAATAATGAGTACCATTTAGATTCCATTGGTTGTCAGATGAGTTTACACACTAATTGGGAGTATCATTTAGATTCGATAGTATGAAATATAGATTCAGGTGAAACACATCTAGAAAAGACGCAAATGCTTATTCTAACAGGAGGCCAAATATTCAACAACAGCACTTTGATGAGCAAATGCATTTACGTTTATTTGGCGGGCAGCGAATGAACTTTCAATCGAAGTTTATGGACTTTTACCTGAAAAAATATCTGCAGTAAACTACGATTGAAACGTACTTGATTGTGATCTGCAGTATGATTAATGGAATACAAGAATAGTGCCTCTGCTCACAAAGTTTATTAGGTTCGACACGAATGTAAAAGCTATGTTGCGTTGTATTGTATTTGTCTAGGTAAATGCAGTCACCCAGTATTCGCTATATATTATGTCTATCTGCGTATTATTAGTGTGTTTAATAAATACACCATTTTGATATATCTTCAACATTTTCCATATAAAATTTGTTTTCAACACATCTAAAGCCATTGCTTATATCACGATTTCGAGACTTCTCTGCAAATATCAGATTTGCCGATGTGTGCCGTGTGACTAATGTCGAATCCGATATTATGTTGGGAGCTTTTCTTTTTATATGTCGTACTACTAAATACTTGACACTTTTAAAAAAAACTGCTTATGCATGTCCACCCCACTGTTTGTTCTGTCTGACTGAAATGTCATCATTTAATAATATACTCATAGATTTATCAGTACTGTACAATATACTGAACCGAACAGCTAAACCGCCACTTCGTATTTCCATTATTTTCGTCTAATATTGAGAATCGTTCTCATTTCAATAATCGTGAAATTATTCCAATTACCGTCAAATTTGATAATACAGAGTTGGTCATAGCTATCCTAAATATTCTCTCTTATTCAACTTTCAAAGCAATTCATATATACATAAAATGTCAGGTGGATGGTTTGCTGTTCTGTTTAGTTGAGAAAATGCATAATATGTCAAGTGGAAGGTTTGCTGTTCTGTTTAGTTGAGAAAATGCATAACATGTCAGGCAGAAGGTATGCTGTTCCGTTTAGTTAAGAAAATGCATAATATGTCAATTCGAAGGTTTGCTGTTCTGTTTAGTTGAGAAAATGCATAACATGTCAGGCAGAAGGTATGCTGTTCCGTTTAGTTGAGAAAAATGCATAACATGTCAGATGGTGGGATTGCTGTTCCAATCAGTATAGTATAAACGTGTATATGTCCGTAAAACAAATTGCGTGGTTCAATATGATGCAAGATGACAAAATATGAAATACATGATTTTTTTTTACTTTTATACTTTTTTTGAATTAAAAAATTAAAAGTGCATGTTGAAATAAAAAGCACTTTTCTAAAATTCTATATTGTGTCAGTTATTCGTCAGTTATTCGTCAGTTTTCGCAGATGAATTAAATACAAAACAACCGAGATATGCCGCTTGGGATTTCTCCAGATTCTTTTTTTCCCTATTATGATGCAAATTTGACGTTGTCATGCCCTTGTCATCTAACTGGACTTCCGATATTAATGGCCAACCTTTCTATTTTGAAACAGACGACATTCGTCAGTCATTCCCTGGACTGGACTCTAGCTTGCTCGTTTAATTGCCTAAATTCATCAGGAAATGTCGTGTCACCAGTCTAACGATGTTCTCGATAATCAGAGGGACAATTACGCTCTGATTTCGAATTTATTTCTGACGTAAAAGTGTCATAAGTTGGATACTGCGCATTGATTTTTGCTGTCTTATTTCAGATGCTTGTATTCCATTGGTCACTTGGCCTCCGTATAAACTAAGCTGAATGTAATTCCCGCCGAGCGCCATACAACTTATCTTAGTTTCGACTGATTAATTTTAGTAGTTAACGTGCTCGAAAAAATGTCTCTTAGATGATTTAGAAAGTATTTCAATGTTGTTGTTTTTTTTTTGTTTTTTTTTTTAATTTCTATGAAATTAATTAATGTTATCTTCACAACGAATACGCAGCGAGTAAGATTTTGTATACATCAATAACGATTTTGAAATATTCATTAAAATCATTTTGAATAAGGTCATGACCCGAATAAAGACGAAAATGTACTATTCATTGCAAAAACTGACATACATAGACCGTGTTTCTGATTTAGCAGAGTTATATCCCTTTATATGGTTGTCAGATAATGTGGACTGAAGCTATACATTAATTGTGTTAAAATTATAATTACTAGTTTGATTAATTTGGACACTGTATTTACCTTTTTATTTGTTGAACGAAATATTACATATTATATATTTCGATAAAATCAGAGGTAATCCAAATTCTGCCATGTCTTGAATGATCATGTTCAGGTACAGTAAAGGCATGACTTGATTTTGTTGTGTACGGATTTCACCCAAACTTTGTTTGTTACATGTAAGTTAACATCTCACGAGTGTTCATCAAATATCGTTTATTTCTTGATATATGAATGCGCTCGGTTAATACCGTCGTGTGTCGGATTTTTAGATAGCACTAAGCGGAACAGCTAACAATCCATTTTTGTATTTCCAATATCTTCGTTAATACATTGAGTAGCGTTATTTGAATTTGTATACGCCATTAACAGACACTTATGTATTGATTTTACTAGTTTTTCTTATTAAAGTTCAAATTTCTAGAAAATTGCTTTGAAACCTTTTGAGAAAATACATAAAATGTCAGGTACATAAAATGTCAGGTACATAAAATGTCAGGTTGTGGGTAGCTGTGCCGTTCAGTATAACATTATGTTACTGTTAATGAACGGAGCGGACATATGTGAGCCTCGTGTTCACGACATGTTGCTACAGGACGCCAAAAACAATTCTAAATCTCGTTAACGACGACTTTACCGAATTTGAAAATGATGCCAGAGCTATAAGTGACTAATCATAAGCAGGTGTTCAAATTCTATATTATGTTTAAAGAAGTCATCAAATAAGATATGTTTTCGTGTATACAAGATAGTAAATACTCTTACGCCTACCTATATACGTAATTAATGTATTCTGACACCATAAGGTGTTATTTAAGATTATCTTAAAAAGAGATATTGTCTTACTCAAACCAAAACATATAATTAACGCCTCTCATAACGCAGGTATTTGTATTTATCAAAATAAGACATGGTATAAATACTCGACTTCAACATACTCGTACAACTTTCTTACCTTGGTTTGCAATGTTATGCAAACAATTTCAGCTCAGTAAATCACAAAATTAACAAATTAATTGTTTTTATATGAATCATAAAATAACAAAATATCTGGGATAAAAATATACTCAATATTCAAAAACTTCCATTTTTTAATACGTTAAGTGAGGGGTGATCAATAAGTACTGTTAAATTGGTAATACAATAAAAACAACACTGATACTGAAGAACTTGATTGTCATTCATTCTTTATTATTTTTAAAATAAATATTTATATAAGAAGGCACTGCACTGGTATAAAGGTCAAATAAAAAGGAATTGACGTGCTTCATATTTCCTGTGTATGCCAATATTTTGGTCTGATTAGTAATTTAAATAGACAAAATCTGATGGAATGCGTTCTAGTACTTATTTAACGTTTATCATATATAGAGCGTGTGGTCGAGCTATAGATCATCGGACCTATGTTCCGAGGGTTACGGGTTGGAGCCTACGCAATGGATATGTGTGGTGTCCTTGAGTAAAGCAATTTATCTTTATTTATTTAATAACTTGTTCTACAGTCGATATAGAATAATTTAGTTTTAAAATGCAAATATATGATTTAACCATTGCCTCATATGCAAAATATAAAATAATGGTGGTATAATTTTGATTCATTTTTTTCAAAATTTTTTCGTACTCATTTTGAATTTAAACACTAAAATACACTTTTCACAAAGCTTCGGTTACCGGTAATATTGATGTGAAAGATGAAAAAAAGCACAATTAACATGAACACTTTACGATATTAATTAAATTCTTATAGGATATCTAGGTTAGCTTTTCCTTATTAATTTCAAAATGTTATTCTATAAATAACATTAATGTCAGACTCACATACATGTATGACTTATGTAATATTTATTAAAACAAGATAACACATCATCTAAAGTCTATTTTTGAAAGGATATAAAGGGTGATCGGTGATCGAGCGTTCCAAATCGCTGTCCTTAGTTCACCGCTGGGTCTTGGGCTTGAACCCAGTTCGGTTAAAAAATTGTGGGAAGTATTGACTTTATTCTTTCATTTTGAAAGATAAAATGTTTTTGGTGCTAGCATATACAATGCATAGCTTTTAAAATGTTTGATTTCAACAATCACAGTTTAGTGTTTCATTACTCCAAATGACTGTAACCACTGACACGGATAACGGTATAGACAGACGTGAAAGTATAGACTTGCATTAACTGGCTCATGAGACTTCTAGTTAACCAATCTTGGAATGCCATTAGTTGTGCAATCAATTCGGTAATTTGGCTCCCCAGAGAGTCTTACTGCGCGCATTTGATAAAAACAATGAGTACCCCAGCCGCAGACTATATTTATTATTGATAGCGTTAATAAAGACTGATCTTTTGATACGTCTGACGCGAAGTAATATTAGCGTATTTGAGGAACTATTCAATAGTGAACCCTTCCAAAAAATATATGCTGAATATCAATACCGCTAGAGTCGACTGACTTAGAACGGCTATTGTGAAGAAAAATACGTGTTAAAATGGTCAAATTGAGAATGAACATTGCTCCTAAATGAATGTCCAATATCGATACCGCCATAATTGACCTACTTTTATAACTATAGAAAAGTAAACGAGTATTTGAGTACATTCCTGTGAAGTCAATGTTGGATATCAATACTGCTAGTATATATATATATATTGACCTACTATTACGACTCTTCTATAGTAAACGTGTATACAACTGATGGACATTCCTGTGAAGTCAATGTTGGATATCAATACTGCTAGTATATATATATATTGACCAATTATTACGACTCTTCTATAGTAAACGTGTATACAACGGATGGACATTCCTGTAAAGTCAATGCTGAATACCAATACGGCTAGTTGATATTGACCTACTATTACGACTCTTGAATTGTAAACATGTATACAAAAAATGGACATTGCTGTGAAGTCAATAGACTTATAATTGTGCGAGCAGATATAGACGTATACTTGTGCGAGCAGATTTAGACATATACTTGTGTGAGCAGATATAGACATATACTTGTGTGAGCAGATATAGACGTATACTTGTGCGAACAGATAAAGACGTATACTTGTGTGAGCAGATAAAGACTTATACTTGTGTGAGCAGATATAGACATTTACTTGTGCGAGCAGATATAGACTTATACTTGTGTGATCAGATATAGACTTATACTTGTGCGAGCAGATATAAACTGTTACTTGTGTGAGCAGACATCGATATTTATAAATGAATACACTTATACTTGTGTGAGCATATATCGGTATTTATAAATGTTTAGACTTATATTTATGTGAGCAGATATAGATAATCATAAGTGTATAGACTTATACGTGTGTGAGCAGATATCGATATCTATCAATGTATAGGCTTATACTTGTGCAAGCAAATATCGATATTTATGAATGTATTGACTTATACTTGTGTGAGCATATATCGAAATTTATTGATGTATAGACTTATACTTGTGTGAGAAGATATCGATATTTATAAATGTATAGACTAAAACCTTTGCGAGCAGATATCAATATTCATAAATGCAAAGACTTATACTTGTGCGAGCAAATATAGAAATTTATAAATGTAGAGACTTATACGTGTGAGAGCATATATCGGTATTTATAAATGTATAGACTTATATTTATATGAGTAGATATCGATCAACATAAGTGTATAGACTTATACTTGTGTGAGGAGATATCGATATTTATAAAAGTATTGACTTAAACTTGTGTTAACAGATATCGATATTTATAAACGTATTGACTTATACTTGTGTGAGCAGATATCGATATTTATAAATATATTGACTTAAACTTGTGTGAGCAGATATCAATATTTATAAATGTATTGACTTAAACTTGTGTGAGCAGATATCAATATTTATAAATGTATTTACTTATACTTGTGTGAGCAGATATCGATATTTATAAATGTATTGACTTAAACTTGTGTGGGCAGATATCGATAGTTATGAATGTATTGACTTATACTTGTGTGGGCAGATATCGATATTTATAAATGTATTGACTTATACTTGTGTGAGCTGATATCGATATTTATAAATGTATAGACTTATAATTGGGTTGGCAGCTATTGATATTTATAAATGTATAGACTTATAATTGGGTTGGCAGCTATTGATATTTATAAATGAATAGACTTATACTTGGGTTAGCAGATATTCATATTTATAAATGTATAGACTTATAATTGGGTTGGCAGCTATTGATATTTATAAATGTATAGACTTATAATTGGGTTGGCAGCTATTGATATTTATAAATGAATAGACTTATACTTGGGTTAGCAGATATTCATATTTATAAATGTATAGACTTATAATTGGGTTGGCAGCTATTGATATTTATAAATGTATAGACTTATAATTGGGTTGGCAGCTATTGATATTTATAAATGAATAGACTTATACTTGGGTTAGCAGATATTCATATTTATAAATGTATAGACTTATAATTGGGTTGGCAGCTATTGATATTTATAAATGAATAGACTTATACTTGGGTTAGCAGATATTCATATTTATAAATGTATAGACTTATAATTGGGTTGGCAGCTATTGATATTTATAAATGTATAGACTTATAATTGGGTTGGCAGCTATTGATATTTATAAATGAATAGACTTATACTTGGGTTAGCAGATATTCATATTTATAAATGTATAGATTTATACTCGTTTGAGCAGAGATCGATATTTATAATTGTATAGACTTATACTTGTGTGAGCAGACTTTTTTTATTTTATTTATTTTTTTGTGATAATATATATGTCATAAATACAAAGATACATCAAACACATTAACATACAATAATACAGAAGCAATAACATGCATTTTAAACAATATATTAAACTAGTGATTATCTAATATAATATATATCAGATATCACAGGTTAATATTTTATCTTGTTACAAAATAATAATTTTGAGAACATATATTATTTCACAGGATAACCCATAAAGTTTACAACTTATTTCCAATGGGGTCCTTCTTAAAAATAATATCATGGATAAATATATTGGCATTTATTACAAAACTTATGAAATTATACTTTGTTATACATCAAATATATTTTAAAAAATGTATCGCAGCTACAAATCCACATAAATAACAATAAAAAGATTTAAAAAAAAAATAATTTAATAAAAAGTGAATTCACATTTCTCTTCATTTTCCATTTGCACGAATTGATAATTCTTCAATTCTTTTTTAAATTTATGCATTTTTCTAATTTCCTTAATAGTATGGGGTAATTGATTCCAATCCAAAATGCCATTATAAAAGAAAGTTGATGTTGTAAAACTATTAACACATGGCACAATAAAATTAAAAGTACTTGCTCTAGTTGTATGATGGTGTGAATAAGACACCGTTGTAAAATTTCTTGAAGATAAGATGGACAAGAATTGTTAAAAATCTTATGAACTTGATCCAATTTTAATTGTCTATTTTTATTTTCAAAGTCAAGTATTCCAAGATCTTTAAATTTTGACGTAGACAAAGTAGCTTTACTATGGTAGCTGAGAATAAATCTAATCATTTTATTTTGAGCAACGTGTAGCTTTTTCTTTAACGTTTTTGTAAGACTACTATACCATGAAGAACATGCATAATCAAAATGACACTGTATCAAAGAATTACAAAGAGTCTTTCTAAGGGATAAATTTAAGTAGTGTTTGTGTCTATACAAAAAATTTATTCTAGATTTAACCTTTTTAACAATATTGTTCACAATGGATGTAGCAGACAAATCATTATCTAACATTGCACCGAGATATTTGACTGGTGTTTGTGCTTGTATGGTGTGACCATTACTAAGCACTGAAAATTGTTTCACTTTAGCAAGCCTGCGTTTTGACCCAAATAATATACATAATGTCTTTCCCTGATGCAATGACAGTTTGTTGTCTATTAACCATTTATTACAATTTTCAAGTTCATTGCCTAAAACTTCACTAATTACATCAGGATCTTTATGTGAGAAAAGAATAGCACTATCATCGGCATAGAGAATAATTTTACATTTTTGACTTATACTAATGCTCATATCATTTACATAGCATAAAAACAATAATGACTCCAAAATACTTCCTTGAGGAACTCCACTTACAATATTTTCAAAGTCGGACATGGTATTGTTAATATAAACACCTTGTGTTCTACCGGACAAGTACGATTGAAACCACTCGATTGACTCCACGCCCATCAGTTCTAACTTACGACATAAAATGTTGTGATCAACTGTATCGAATGCTTTTTGCAGATCAAGCATAATCTTGCCAGTAAATAGGCCTTTTGCTTATATCGATATCGAATAGTGTTGATTGACTTATTATCGATATTTGTGAGAAATAAATTAGTTTCTGAAAAGGATAACCGTTGTTAAAAATAGCATTCATTTTTAAAAGTTGTTGTAATTGATACTTTTTTTATATAACGAATATAGGGTGACCTACTATTTCGAATTGAAATGTGTTTTACTCAATGCGAAAATACCAAATCCGTTGGTATAGATTAAAATTTAATAATGGCTTCATGCAATGGGAAATTTAATTATATTTTTAGCGCAGTAAATCTGTTCAAGACTAGTCCTCGTAAATAATGAATAACTAATTTAAAGTAGTATAAAACGAACTTTCATTACGGCTGATGCGATAAATAAGTGTTAACTGAGAACTTTATTGCTGCTTAACGACGAGCATCTCTTTAAAAGCAATGTCGTATATCGATACAGTTTTAGTCTAGATTGACCTACAATTAAAACTAATATGGAGTAAATAAATATTTTGAGGTTATTGAAATTTGTTATTTCTGGCTCTAACTGAGTGTCACTGTCATTTGCGTAGATTGGCGTATTATTACGGCTATTGCTGGGTAATTGAACGTCTCACACAAGAATTAATTTTGTACTGTTCTACATATAGAGATATGCACTTCTGGAACACTGGATACATTACCAATGGTTCTAAAAGTGACTTGTTCCCATAGAAAATCAAGTGTTTGTCCAATTATGCAGAAAAAAATATGGGGTTGACCAGGTTGATTTTTCACAATTTCGATGGTCTGATGGCATCCCTTCATTTTTGACAATTCTGCCCATTTATTGCAGTGCATCACTACGCATATTTAAACTGTTATAGCATCATCAAACAAGTCCCAATGTCATTCATACTTTGCAGAAATCATGAAAACGTTTCAATGTTCCCATATGCACAAAGAAATATGACATTTCATGCATGTTTAACAAAATAATTGCCCAACCGCTTTACGCAGCTCTAATTTCTTTGGCGTAAGAATCTTAACGTCATGTAAGGGAGGTAATTCTTAAGTGAGACCTTCAGGTCATACGTTCAGGTGAACGTTCCTCCTAAATTACGCTTGATTTTGACACCGCTTATGTAAAATAATCATAAAAAGAATTAAGATGGTCAATGTCAATCCTATAATATCGAACATTGGAGATTTGTTTTTATGGAAACATATCAATTATTATCTATAATTGTTAATTCGTATATGTCAAAGAACGCGTTATAGCAGGTTTTTCTAGTATTATATATTTTTCTGTGAATGGTTGTTGTAGAAATGAAAACAATGTCATGCAATGCAATGATTCTCACTGACATATTGTATATATTTTCACTTAAGTATTAAAAGGTTCAAAATCTCCACGCTAGGGACCAGCAGTCACTTAGCAGGGTTGGACACGCTGATTGATCAGTCAATATGCCTTTGAGGAAACCTTCCCGATGTGACAGGTATGAATGCTTTAACGGTTGTTGTTGATTTTAATAGATCACTGCAAATCATTACTTAAATAGAGATTGTTTTCTTTTTTTAACCTTTAAACTTTCAAACATAAGAATCTGAATGTATGAAATTTTGTAGCGGTAAATATAAAAAACATCCGTCATAAGTGTAATTGATATATTCCAATTGCTCTATGTATTGTGAGACAGGCATGTTTGTCCCTGCTCATCATTGGGGTATAAATACCTGATATTAATCAGTTTAATATCTAAAAATATCGTATTTTCAATCACAGTCCTAGTTCAATGTTTCAGTTTAGTTTGTTTAGAACTGATGCTTTTAATTACACCGTCTCTACATTCTCACTCAGTTGATCACTTTGATTGATTTACATTTTTAGTTTCTTAAAATATATTTGAAATAGACTATTTTGCATTAACGCAATAATTACTTCTTATTTTCACACTGAATAATTAAATAAACTACAATTTGATAAAGTATTCAGATGTTAATTGTTCTCTACGGCTACGAGAAAAGCCGACAAAGGAACTTAAAATGTACACTAGAATAGACACAAAATACGGAAGAATAATTAGCAACTATACGTGCCAGTATTCAAGCTACCATTAACAACAATTTGCATGAAACGTCGTACAAAACGCTAGTCAGAATAAAACACGAACTGTAAATTTGAAATATGTATGCCAATACCAATAAGTAAAATGGAACGGAATAGCAGTTTTCAAGACTGGATCTTGAAAAACAACTTTAATCAAAGAACGCGAGAGTACTGACAGCCGGTTTTTAAATACAAATAAATATTCATAGGTCTTCCTAGATTGGTGGGTTTTCTTGAAGAATGACTTAGTACAATATCCATAACATATTTGTATTGTTCAATTTGTTTCTGGGTTTCTTCATTTTTTAATATATTAAAAACATTAACAAATGAAATTAGAGGAATTAAAAGCAGTCCCTGTCGCGGATGGTCATTTTGTTTGACCACTTCAAATCTGGTTTGTGACGACATAAGCAGGACCATACCTTTGGCATAAAACCGGCTAAAATGTGCTAATCATTAAATACTAGTAGTACATATTCTGTTTTTCAGAAGTACAGATCGCCAACCTTCGAGCAAATTGTATATAAATACGTTTACAAAATAATCAGTTAAGGACGTCTTGTTACAATGTGACAAAATGTTTATGGTTATATAATGTATTCAAAAAGTATAACTTTATTTTAAATTTGAATATGATTTATTTAGGTTGTGTTAGTTTCTTGAATATTTCTAATGATATTGTCCTCTTTTATTATTTTATTGTCAAATTTCACTGGTTTCCTTTTTAGTTTTGTAGTATTTAAGATAAACCGAACGATAAAAAAGGCCGGGTGAAGTTCAGGGGTTGTATTCACCAACCATTCTTGAGAATATTCTTAGACTTAAGCATGAAAGTTCAAATTTCAATTTTAGACACTAAGTTTACCATCACATATAGATTAACTGTGGGAGCTTATTGCACTATGATATTAGTTGTGCCTACTTGCATGAAAATGTTGGTCTCAAGTGTTGTCTCTAAGTCTGTTTTTCAAAAATCATTCTTGAGGTTAAGTCGAATATTATTAAGAATGGTTGGTGAATACCGCCTCTGGTCTGCCTTCACTGTTGAATTGTGTTCCGTTTTCTATATAGAATAAGGTCTAGAATTTCTTCATTAAAAAGAGAGAGGTTATATCCATAGCAGGAATGTATCCGCACTTAAAATGCACAATAAATGGTCGGTTGACCAGCTTGTTTTTTTAATTTTTAAAGACAGTGCTGTGATACACTAAGATAATTATTTGAAGAGAAAATCCTCAAAAGATCATAAATCCATGTATTTGTTAAAATCCTATAAACGTCACATTATTTTAACATTATTGATGTCTTATTGCAGTATATGCCATTTCTTTGCATCTACTGCAAGTAATTACAGCACAAGCGAACCATTTTGAAAATATTTAAAACCAATTTACATAGGACTTATTTCTAAGTGCAATAATCTTTCTACGTGTCAAAAATGATAACTATGAGACGTTCGGAGACACGTTACCAAGCTGTTGTAAGCGAGTGTTAACAATATTTACAGTTTTATATTACATAGGTAAATGTATTTCATTAATGCTTTAGTTGATAAGATCTTTATTATTGACAAAATCATTAATAAAGAAGAAGAAGAAGATTTTTTTATTGATTTAAACTGTTACCGTTTCTCATCGTATAAAGACATAATATACAAAATATTTACATGACACATCAATGCACACATTTTAACAATTACAAACATAGCTCTCAATCTCATTTTTTAGTATGAAGTTAATTTTATTAAGTAATATTTTGATAATAAAACATCAATATTAATGAGATACCGTTACATACATATTCTAAAACTGAAAAAAATCTTACAGTCGTTTGATAATGTGACTCAGAAATAACTCAGCATTTCTAAAACTGAAAATATTGCTTACAATCGTTTGACAATGTGGCTCTGAAATTACTCAGCATTTCTTTGTCCGTTAAGCCTACAATGTTTGGCTCTATGAAGATTCCTGATAACAAACTGCTGCTAGTTAATGAATCCTCACAGAAATTATAGTTAACTATGCACTGGACGTCTTACGGTATATGTTTATCTAACTGATACTTCGGCGCTTCTGATGTGTCAGTAGATTGTGATCAATTCCCAAAGGTCAACTTAATATAATACGTATAATCCTAAACTGTTTAGAATTCAATTTGTACAAGACTGCAGTTAAACATTTTAAAAAAAGTAGAACTTTAAATGCTTTTGCCAGCAATGATAGTAATTATAATAACGTAGAAAAAAAGATAATATAGAACTCGAGAATATCATTATAAGCATTCACGAGAAGTGACAAAATGGTTATCACCTAGGAACCATCAATAGTAAATCAACATGCGGGTGGCCTAACATGGACAGTTTAGAGTTTAGTTAAAAGTATTAAGGTCAAATTATCTAAAATTATTGAATATATAGAGTGGAGAACGGGGTCCAGTAGTAACGCACCAATGATCGGAGGGTCGTGGGTTTGATCCTCCGCCAAGGTCATGTGTGGTATACTTGAACAAGACACTTTGTCCACACATGTTTAGTACTGGTTCTATCCAGGAAGACTTCTAGGGTAATTTGCCTAAGGTGTAATTACTTGTTTTACAATTGAAGTAAGATAAATAAGATTAAATAAAAGATTATATGACTAATATTTGGTAAAGTAATATTTTGGAAGCACGCGGTGCGTCCAAGGAAATAAGGAAGCAGAGTCGGTAATATACGTAGTACACGACTCGACACTGTGTAACAATTTAATCCAATAAACAAAATTGCACAATGCATTTAACACAACGAATGGAAAACATTTGTCGTTTACTTTACTAGTTAGACCTGTAACTTCCTGTTCTCATACAACCACTGACACTGGTTGTTATTTATTTCGAATAATGCAAGCGACATTAGTTTGAATTGTATAACACGGCACTTCAGGACATTCTGTATTCTCCGGAGAGTTAATTCCAATTTTGAGATTCATTTTACACGTCATTTTGGAAATCGAAATTGTGGCAAAAATACGATTAATGTAACATGTACCAGTGTTTGCATTAATTCTGTAATTCTGGCTTATATAAATTCCATCCGTTCCATTGAACAGACAATGCCATCTACCTGCAGGGGAAAAATTATTATTGCCGCATTTAGTTCCAACATCAATGTTTCATCAGCCAACACACCGAATTATAAGCCTAAGTTGATGCCGTTTACCAGGTTTAAGTTACTTATCTACAGACAAAACAGAAATACCATGGAGCATATCAAATGATTGGCTTGAACTACTGTCTCGGCGGGAATACCTTTATTTACATTGATCTATTATATGACGATGGCGGGTAGGGGATGATATGAGAAGGCATTTGGATGCACCCGTTAACCGATTACCTTGTACTATCCTTGTAGCCAGGACTACTCCACACCTACTCATTTATCTTTCGATTTGGAGTTAATGCTGTATTTGAAAGTAAAATCACATATATATATATATATATATATATAATGTATATACTTTAGGTTATAAACATTAATACACATATACGTAACAAACTCTTAACCGCTGTAATATTTGGTTTGACAGTCAAACTATTTCTTTGCTGTAGGTAAATCACCAGCACGCGATGCTGTACTTAAACTTCGTTCGCTAACTGTTTCATCTTATAGAACGGCAAGAACGATCAAATTTTGTTCACTTTTTTTTTAAAAAAAGGTATTCAAAAGTGGATTTATTACTTTTCTAACACTCGCTAAAACAGAGCTGCCATTCTGAGCTACTGACAATGTACTTCTTATTTTAGCTTCCTAATGACTTTTTTTTCTACTGACCTGGGCCTTCCAAGACGGTGACCCCTGTGGTCACATCTTTATCTATGTTTGTATTGTACGTAGTATAGTTATATTGTACTCATTTTGATACTGCTACTCTGCTGCTGTGTTGTTATGGTGCTGTGTCGCATTTGATTATATGTGTTCTTATGTTCTAATGTGTATTTATGTACTTGTGTACTAAATTTCAGAGCCATATTATCAAAAAAGTGTAAGTGCTATTGACTGTTGTAGAAAATATTTGTTAAGATATTCATTTATGATTGTCACTATATGATCGTTATTGTTGACAAAATCATTCATAAAATACCTTTACATACAGATTTTAAAACTGTACGCATAATAATACATTAATTTGATAATGTGATTCTGACGCATTACTTTATCCTTTCAGTATAGGCATAAGCATTAAACGAGGTTTAAGAAAATACAAAACATTCAATTAATTCATGTCAAAATATGTTGTATATTTAACATGTGTATGTCATCAAAAATTAAATATCAATTTGATGGAAGTGCAAACGTCACAGTGATAAATAAGAAACATATCATAATATTTGGTTCCGAAATAAGGAATCCTTTCATGGGTGATCTTTATACAAATGTTTTTGATTTTCTCTATTTTGTTCAATCTTTTGCTTTATGTGTGTTTTCATTAAGCACATATTGTCATCTAAACTATTGAATGTATGAATACTATCCCAACTGACATTTTAAAAGGATAAGTGAGCTACCTTCAGTTTCCTGAACATTTGACTGAATATTTGATAGAACAATGACTGAACATTTGACTGAATATTTGATAGAAGATTTGACAGAATATTTGACTGAACATTTGACTGAAAATTTGATTGAACATTTGACTAAACATTTGACTGAACATTTAACTGAAACAGTTGGTTAAATATTTGACTGAACATTCTTTATATAATAAATGTCAATACAAGCAGATGTTGTAGTACTGGCACACGTTCAAATTATGTTCAATAGGTTGTTTTTCTTCGGTTCATTGTTTTAACTATAGTATAGACATGTACGAGGGGGGATCAGAAAGTTCGTAGACTTTTGCCATAACTTTTTTATTTATCATTGTATTCTAATAATTTTCAGGGAGCCGGTGCCGCTACATATTTGAAGTAATTTTGCAAAAATTTGATAATTTTTCATCATTAGTTTATTTTCTATAGTTACTATGGAAACGTCGATTTACGTAGTCGGGGCAGTTTTTGTTTTTTTTCCTACCTTTACTATTCAAACAAGTGTAGCATTGCCAAAATGGGTTTTAATTTTAAATAAAAAATATCAATGTGTGCGGTTTCGTATGCTTGTTTACATCCTTTTAAAAAAATGCCACCAATTATGCCCACCTCAACATGACGTCAATATTATGATGTTGTATAATTAAACTGATTTCAACAATTTATACATTTACAGTTACACCGACATAGAATTGCTGAAAACCAGTTTCCTCTTTCTACACCATGTCGAATGACATTTTCCAGCTAATGTAAAATATGGCGGCCCGTTCGTAGTTGTAGAATGGCTTATCCATTTCCTCTTTCGGCAGCATGTCGAATGACATTGTCCAGAGTAAAATATGGCGGCCTGCACGAAGAATGACATTGCGTGCTTTACGCAATTCCTTTTTCTGTAGCATGCCAAATAACATTTGCCAGTCAAAGTAAAATACGGCGGCCCGCACGTAGTTATAGAGTGACATAGAATACCGTACGCAATTCCCTTTTTTTTCTGCAGCATGCCATATAACATTTACCAGACAAAGTAAAATACGGCGGCCCACACGTAGTTATAGAGTGACATAGAATGGACTACACAATTTCTCTTTCTCCAGCATGTCAAATGACATTTTACAGCGAAAGCAAGATATGGCGGCCGGCACGAATTTATAGAGTTATAAAACACGTCGTTATTCAATATAGCTTACTCTTGGATCCCTGAAAGGATATAATCACATTTATCCCGTGCATTTTAGTTTTCGGAGAAGAAAAATACGAAATGACAATGCTTTATTTAATTAATGAAGACCATTAGCGGAAGAATATTTAATTATCTTTATGTTGTTAACGAATAATCTCCGGGAGATTAGACAAGTGCTCGTACTGATGTTGGAGGGAGTCCATGTTTTACTAATATTGTCTGTGGTGATATGTATATAGGTAGTTTTGCAGTTAAAAGCAATATTAAACAGAAGCGCGTTTTCATTTTTTGTTCCTATTTGTAATATGTTTGGTAATGTTTTAATATGATTATGTCATATAAACATAAATTCTGTTTTCAATTATTGGGTTATCGGCAAAGCAATTCAATTTGAATGGCGTTCTGGCACAAACTAATTATCAAGATTATTTAAAGAAACCAATATAAACCACTCAACATCATATTCAGCGACGGTTCTAAGCGAAAGGACAGTGGAAAACCCTAAAGAATATATGACATTTCAGTAGTTAAGATTTAAACACTAGTTTAAATGTTCAACTATTTTTATCATCGTAGTGTATACATCTCTTACCATTTTTGTTAGTTTACTCATGAACAAGACAAGAACACAGAGAGTTAAACCGATCTTTTTGTTATTTGTAATTTTTATTGTTTGCGTTCTGTGGCTCCAAAGTGGTTGAAAGATGAATGGTTCGTACCTGGCCTCGATGTTATAAGTATTCCTTAACCTTTGTAAAATAGAGCTCTTTTAGTGTTATCTGCAATAGAATATGAGTTAGGCTGATGCTAGGCGTTTAAGGGACATTGCATATTTCATTGCCCCTCATGTATAAACATACTGAATAGAAATTCTGCTGTTATTTTTTTGTTAGTTGCGTTATCTGTTTCCGTAAATTATTTTATCAGATATTATTGGTAAGTGAAAAGTGCATACGCCGTTTACTTTTATACAACCAATTAATACGTAACATAACCCTTTCCATCGACTTTTTAAAGTACGTCTAACCTTAACTGAATATTTTGCATATTTCTGATACTTGGCGAATTCACTGGTTACATAAATTCAAAACAAGATGTATGCTCTGTGAAGTACATAATACCTTTCTCCAATTTCATCTTCAATCCCGAAATTCAGTTGACTTAAGGTTACGTTCTTCTAAGAAATAAACGTCCATTTTGTTAGATTCAATTGGCGTTTTGCATAAGAAAGGGGCAGCTCCGAGATCTAATAATCTCGATATGCCATGAGTATTGAGCTAGACATTATTTCATTAGTATGTTTTCAAAGGACCACGTCAAAATCTTTACTCAATCAATCACAGAGATACGAAACTATGCGATACCGGAGACGTTTTAATCATTCTAGCCGCTGTCAAGTAGCCTCGGGTCATCTTAGCTGTGTGACAATATAAATATCCGGGCGTTATTTTAACCCTTGGTGTGACATCATTCAATTATGAGTAGCTTGAAGAACGTATTATTGGCACTTGAGACGAACAGTTTTAAATCCTTAACTACCGGCTTATCTCTTCTGATATATTAGATATATTAACACACTATATTGAATAAGATTTAAGTTTTCTTTCATATTAAAAGACTAGATCTTGCCTCATATACAGGTTACTTCTTATACGAAAAAGAAAATGGGCGTAAAAGTGAAATATATATAATGTGCACAATATGTAATTACGTCTTTTTTAACCAATAATGTATATACAAAGACTGTTACATTTTATTTATATATAAATATGTTTGAATAATTTTAAAAAGTAAAAATGATGTTCGAATCATTGTAAAAAGTAATAGGGTGTTCCAGGACCAAGTGGTCTAAGCCGCCATCTCGAGATCACTGACATATATCTCTCATCGCTGGTGTAGTAGGTTCGAGTCCCGCTCGCTGCAAAAACTTTATGAGAGAAAGTTTGCCAGTTGTTTGCGGAAAGGCATTGGTTCTATTGAGATTTAAGCTGAGGAGTTCCTCCACCAATTAAACTGAATACCCCATATCTGGCCTGAAATGTGTTGAAAATGGCGCTGAACCCTATTTAAAAAATACTTTTTGAAAATATTGGTCATCGTACATTTAACATGGAGACCCAATAAATCGAGTATGCTATATACTGCCGTTAATTGCGTTCTGTGATTCCTAAATATTCTTTATCAATTCGTTTTGACTATAACAACCGTAGTCTAACGTATTAGTGGTGATTAAGTAATACGTTGATTTTTTTTATAGCTTTTGAGCGATATGCTCCATTTATTGCATATTAAAACATGACAAAGTTTACTAATAATACATCTTGAATAAATGTATAAAATTACATTGTACCATCATATGTAGGTAAAAAAGTTGACTATTATTTAAGACATATCCGCGATCGCGGACCAGTGCGACGACGTCCATTAAGCCGAGTTGTTTTTCGATTGTAACGCCGAAACGTTCATGACTTTTCAAAGTAGCGTTCCTCGAGCGGAATGTGCCATGATAATTCTGTGCTTTAACTCGGAGTTAGTATTTTGATTCCTTATATTTGTTATTTTTGGCTGCATGGTCACAGAAATCCTTTTATCCGATATTATCCGATATAATGTCACATTATATATTATCCGATATAATGTCACATTATATATTATCCGTTATAATGTCGCATTATATATTACCTGATATAATGTCACATTATATATAATCCGATATAATGTCACCGAATATATAATCCGATATAATGTCACATTATATGATTAAACTTATATATATATATTCATCGAAAACAAACCCAGTAATGTTAATGCTAATTATAAAACTATATAATATAATAATTTATGATTACAACTGCGCATGATGTTCATTATCTGATTGTTGATGATGTATGTTATCGGTCTTTTTAACATTTATTATTCATTTAGATTAAGAACAAGGTTGTGTAATTTTAGGTTGTATTTTTGGTTTGTTAGCGCAAAGAGCATTGTTATACACCGAAATACTTTGAAACTTCACACTCAGATAAACTGCAATAGAACATTGAGTTTTTTTATCATTTTTTAAATAAACGGAAATCCTACTTAATCATACTACTAAACCTGGCGGTCAGCATAATGAAGTATAATTTTACTGGATAAGCTATTATTTTGAACGAAGCAGACGATACGAGTACACGACTACCCAGACTGTGTCAGTTTCAAGTGACAGACTGGGCGCCGCCAGGTTTAGTATTATGATTCAGTAGGGTTTCCGGTACACCGTTTAAAATTGACATGATCGTGATATATTTGACACATGTTGACCGGAAATCATCATAACAAATATTTTATTTGTTTATTCAATACAAGTTTAAATACCCAACGAATTCGTACTGCAAATATTGTCAATGTTTTCAGTTTGTAGTTGTTCTAGCATCGGTTTAAAATCAATATGAATCAGATGCTTCGTAAACACTTTGCAGTTCTGGTGTGTGTAAGCTTTAATGACACCACTAGTGAAAGTGAATAGAGTTCAGTAGAACACCGATGGCTCGAAATCGACGGTACTGGACAAAATATTTCGACTTAAAGGTTGTTCGACATCATACCATACATGCACATACATCGACATAGGGATTCGGCAGGATTCAGATAAGTGGTTCGAGTTATATGTGGTATTCCAACCATCGGTGTTCAAACCAACGAAGTTCTACTGTATAAAAAATGTGATGATTAGTACCACATTGGAACGATCATTTAAGAGAATCTTAAACTGGTTACGGTTTGCATCATCCTCGCTCTTTCCCTGTACTTACATTCTTATACGAGGCAGTGTAAAACAAACATAGCTCTGCGCGTCGCCAGACTATACTCAGATTGTATGACACAATAATAACAATAATAATAATAATAATAATAATAAATAATGAAGTGTTTATTTAACGAGAACACTCAATTGAGTAAGTCGATCGTCCATAAGGCCCTTAAAAAAATGTGATCGCAACATATATGAATACCATGCTGTATCAAGCGGCTACCTCTAAGATAGAATACATGCCTTGTCAAAGATGAGTCAGACTATCTATATAGTATACTGGTCATACCTAATACCGCGAGTCTAAAAAAAATTCAACCATGTAAAGAATGGCATCAATACTAAACAGTAATAAGGTTATATTATGTGTGCTGAGTAAAAAACAGTTGCCGATACGAAATGCAAACAAATGCCAACGCTAAAGGAAATTGGAGCTTTGCGCATGTCTTTCCAGATTGTTATTGTACGTGCATTCGCGGTAATAGGTATATTGCGGTATTAGGTATACAAGGGATACTACACTTAGTCCCCGATATCACCAGATGTTGATATATAATGCAATCTCAAGCACGAGAAGCTAAAAGAAGCATCAATATACTCTTGCAATATACGCATTATAGTACTTAAGTATCCAACTAGAATAGCTTTTGTTTTGATTTTGATTTTTGGTCGGAAGAACTCGAGGAAGATAACATTTTGAATTGTACATTTTGAATCAATAATAAACCAAGCTGCGACAACATAATTCATTTATACTCGGAATAGATCATCTAACCCAGAAGTTACCACGTGACAGTACACTATGTAAAAGTTTATAAGATCCAATAACTTTTATATTGTACACTAAAAATTCAAGATGGCGATTAAAAAAAAAAGGAGACCAATTTAGTAGAAATTTCAACGATAAAAACAAACAACAAATAAAATGTTCCAAATGACGATGACGTTAAGAAAATCCAAACGTTACTGCAGCTTCCTTCGTCTGCTGCTTTGAACTCCAGGTTTAATTTTGATTTTCCTTTACTCCTTTGATATATTTCTTCCAGGTTCAGGTATAGAACGGCATCTCGTCTAATATGGTTTTTACCACAAAACATGCTCGTATAATATTTTCCCACATTGTACGAAACACTGTAAAATAACCTATTAATATATTGTTTGTAGTACGCCCAGTTGCATTTGTACTTGAACACTCATTGTAATAATACACAATGTTCTAATATTTCGCTAAAACAAAACGTAACGCTCTTAAAGTGTATCTATAATGTATAAAAAACACTATAAATGCAAGAAATGTCTGCAACTCGAGAAAAGCTCTTTAATGATTAATATGCAAAAATAAAACATTCATTAACGGTATGCGTATGCTGAAAATCAACTTTTATACATGCATGTAATAATAGATCAAGTCGCTAAAAGTATCATTATTGTTCAAATCGATTTAGGTCGTTTTCATTTTAACACAAACTCTACATAATGCGTTTCTGGATCATTGTTGAGTAATGCCTAAGAGAATGCAACTGTCGGGAATTTAAATCTCTTAGAACTCAGAATGACTGGATAACATTAAGCCCCTGAAGTTGAATCAACTAATAATTGCGTACAAACTGACAACATTGTTTGATATATTAGTGGTCGACATTACAGCGGAGCAGGCATAATTGATCTTTTATCAATACACTCGTGTGTATATAAAGTGTGTTTTCTAACCTTTTTCTAAAGAGAATGTACAGCGCGTTGGCGAACAAACGTAACCTAAATTAAATGGTGTAATAATCTGGCAGAAAGTGCGCACTTCATGTAACATACTTGTAGATTTATGTAACATACTTGTATATTCATGTAACATACGTGTAGATAACTTTCTTAATATTTCATGATAGCTCACGTCTCCGTACATAGATGAACCATCGGTACAATCAAGAAAGTTGCAACATAAATCTCATATTTTTTCGTGAATTTTCATGAAATATTAAGAATGTTATCAGTAAATATGTTACAAGAGGCGGAAACGTTTTCTTCCATTTTTACACAGTTCCATACCAATTGGCCACATGTGTTCGTTACCGTGGTGCACATACCACACTGAACTGACAATATGCGATACAATACAGACAAACAGTTTCTTTTGTTAGTGTTAATACATCATAGTACAGATCATAACAAAACACAAACAGTACTACAAATATTCAAGCCTCTTCTAGCGAATAACGACGTAATACATGCTTATATTTGTATTTGTATTGGTATCTTTTCTCTACAGCCTCTCCCGTGCAAACAATTAAGACCCTTTTCTAATAATCTTAAGTAGTTTTTATATAAATTATGTATATGCGATTTTTCACTGTTATACACTTCACCACTTTATCAAAAAGAGGTTTACATCCGTATTTCAGAAAACTTTTACCGCCAGAGAAAATACTACATATATGGAATGTGCTTTTGACCATGCATTCCTTACAGATGCTTTAACTGACATAATTGTTATTGACTGCAAAGGTCAATAAGAACAAAATGTGCACCACTTTTTAGAATTGGTTTCATGTTACAACGAGATGGATTTCATGTTCGGTCTTTCGCCAAATACACAGAGTGATATCATCAATGCCTTCTATAATACTTCTGATACCTGGACGATAAACATAATATTACTGGGTGGCAATCAGCAAATTGGTACATCTATTAATTTTAGAATCATAAACACAAATCCTAAAAAAGAAAAGATTTCATTTTAAACAGTTATCCCCCTCTGACGTTAGTAAGATATTATAGAAAGACAATGAGTTTTTCTCGCATGAAACGCTATACGATTACACAGTGTTAAAAACCATCATACTTACTACAAACGATAATGACGTCATTTCCTTTAACGTCGTTACAGACACATTTTGAATACCACCTAAACAAATAAACAATGCAAAATCAATTAAGAATAGTTTTTTAGAAACCTGTGTGCAAATAATTAAAACAAATGCATTTCGAACATGACTTTTGCCAATAAAACGCGAATTTGCTGCTGAGAAATGGGCGTAAACAGCAAATTACGTGAATTTATAATAGTGCCGTTCATTGCTGTTGAATATTTGTAAATATATAACTAATCAATTTGCATGGAATACGAGAAATTGCATGAGTTCAGCTCGTTTCATTGTCCTATTAAAACAAATCTTGAAATGTGTAATTTTTAATGTTTTTTATTAGGTTCTAGTGTGAATTCCAGAAATTGAAATTTGTTGTGGAATTATGATTATATTGAATAAATAAACTACAAATAACTCAGTACCTGATATAATCATATAAACATCGATATATTATTGAAGTGTACTTGTGTTTAAAGTAAAATGTTATTTCAAAGTTTTACCACCCGCCGACATTGGCTTAACTACTTCAGTATGTATTGTATTGTGGGGTGTGTTAGAACGTCTTCAAAATACTCAAAATACTCATATCATTTAGTTAACACAGCTGTGTCTGATAAAAACAGTACAATAGTCACCGACACACTGATGAATACAACGATAATGACGTAAAAACCTAAATCAGATATCTGAAATAGGAAAATATATGCCAAACAGGAACGTAGCATTAACGACTCAACAAAACCATCAATATTTCTAATTTTCTCTTACATTAGATCATTTACGCGGGTTTACTCAGTAAGATGGACAAGTTAGAGCAGAACAAAGAGGTATTCAATTGATGAAAAGGTTAGAACAGAACGAGGAGGTGCTCAATAAGGCGGACATGTAAGAACAGAACGAGGAGGTACTCAATTGATGGAAAGATTAGAGCAGAACGAGGAGGTACTCAATTGATGGAAAGATTAGAGCAGAACGAGGAGGTACTCAATAAGATTAAAATGTTAGAGCAGTTAAGGAGGTACTCAATAAGATGGAACGGTTACAGCAGAACGAGAAGGTACTCAGTAAGATGGAACGGTTAGAACAGAATGAGGAGGTACTCAATAAGGTGGAACGGTTAGAACTGAATGAGGAGGTACTTAATAAGATGGAACGGTTAGAACTGAATGAGGAGGTACTCAATAAGGTGGAAATGTTAGAGCAGAACAAGAAGGTATTAAATAAGGCGGAAAGGTAAGAACAGGACAAGAAGGTACTCGATAAGATGGAACGTTTACAGCAGAACGAGGAAGTACTCAATAAGAATGAACGGTTAGAACTGAATGAGGAGGTACTCAATAAGATGGAACGGTTAGAACTGAATGAGGTTGTACTCAATTACATTGAAATGCAAGAGCAGAACAAGAAGGTATTCAATAAGGCAGAAAGGTTAGAGCAGAACGAGGAGGTACTCAATAAGATGAAAATGTTAGAGCAGAACGAAGAGGTAATCAATCAGGTGGAAATGTTACAGCAAAACAAGATGGTACTCAATAAGATGGAAATGTTAGATCAGAACGAAGAGGTACTCACTAAGATGGAAAGGTTAGAGCAGAATGAGGAGGTACTCAATGAGATGGAAAGGTTATATTAGAACAAGGAGGATCTCAATGAAATGGAACAGTAAGAGCAGAACGAGGAGGTACTCAATCAGATTAAACGGTTAAAGCAGAACGTGAGGGTACTCAATCAGATGGAAAAGTTAGAGCAGACCAAGGAGGTACTCAATAAGATGGAAAGGTTAGAGCAGAACGACAAGGTACTCAGTCAGATGGAAAAGTTAGAGCAGAACAAAAAGGTACTCAAAAGATGGTGAAGTTAGAGCAGAACAAGGAGATACCAAATAAGATGGAAATGATAGATAGATAAGCGAAGATACTAAATACATTGAAAAGGTTAGAGCAAAACAAAGAGGTACCCATTCAGGTGAATAGGTTAGAGCAGAACAAGGAGTTACTCAATAAGGTGGAAAAGTTAGAGCAGAACAAGAAGATACTCGGTAAGATGGAACAGTTAGATCAAAACGAGGAGGTACTAAATGAGATGGAACGGTTAGAGCAGAACAAGGAGGTACTAAACAAGATGGAAAAGTTAGAGCAAAACGAGGAGGTAATCAATAAAATGAAATGGTTAGAACAGAACAGGGAGGTACTTAATAAGATGGAAAGGTTAAATCAGAACAAGGAGGTACTCAATGAGATGGAACAGTTAGAGCAGTACAAAGAGGTACCTAATGAGATGGAAAAGTAAGAGCAGAACGAATATGTTCTCAATAAGGTGGAAAAGCTAGTGCAGAAAGACGAGGTACTCAATAAGATGGAACAGTTAGAGCGGAACGTGGAGGTACTCGATAAGATGGAAAAGTTAGAACAGAACGAGGAAGTACTCAATCTGGTTGAAAAGTTAGAGCAGAACAAGGACGTACTCAATAAGATGGAAAGGTTAGAGCAGAACGAGGAGGTACTCAATAAGATGGAAATGTTAGATAGATAAGCGAAGATACTTAATACATTGGAAAGGTTAGAGCAGAACAAAGAGGTACCCATTAAAGTGGAAAGGTTAGAGCAGAACAAGAAGGTACCCATTAAGATGGAAAGGTTAGAGCAGAACAAAGAGGTACTCAATAAGGTGGAAAGGTTAGAGCAGAACAAGAAGGTACCCATTAAGATGGAAAGGTTTGAGCAAAACGAGGAGGTACTCAATAAGATGAAACGATTAGAGCAGGACAAGGAGGTATTCAATAAGTTGGAACGGTTAGAATTAAAACAAGAGATACTCAATAAGGTGGAACGGTTAGAGCAGACCGAGGAGGTACTCAATAAGTTGGAAATATTAGAGCAGAACAAGAAGGTATTCAATAAGATGGAACAGTTAAATCAGAATGAGGAGGTACTCAATGAGATGGATCGGTTAGAGCAGAACAAGGAGGTACTGAATAAGATGGAAAAGTTAGAGCAGAACGATGAGGTACTCAATAAGACGGAACGGTTAGAGCAGAACAGGGAGCTACCCAATAAGATGGAACAGTTACGCAAAACAAAGAGCTGAACGTGGAGGTACTCAATAAGGTGGAACAGATAGAGCAGAACGAGGAGGTACTCAATAAGGTGGAAAAGCTAGAGCAGAACAAGAAGGTACTCGGTAAGATGGAACAGTTTGATTAGAACGAGGAGGTACTAAATGAGATGGAACGGTTAGAGCAGAACAAGGAGGTACTAAATAAGATGGAAAATTTAGAGAAGAACGAGGAGGTACTCAATAAGATGAAACGGTAAGAACAGAACAGGGAGGTACTTAATAAGATGGGAAGGCTAAAACGGAACAAGGAGGTACTCAATGAAATGAAACAGTTTGAGCAGTACAAAAAGGTACCTAATAAGATGGAAAAGTTAGAGCAGAACAAGGAGGTACTCAATAAGATGGAACGGTTAGAACTGAACGATGAAGTACTCAATAAGATGGAACGGTTAGAGCAGAACGAGGAAGTAATCAATAAGATGGAACGGTTAGAGCAGAACAATGAGGTACTCAATAAGGTGGAACAGTTACATCAGAATGAGGAGGTACTCAGTGATATGGAACGGTTAGAGTAGAACAAGGAAGTATTCAATAAGACGGAAAAGTTAGAGCAGAACGATGAGGTATTCAATAAGATGGAATGGTTAGAGTAGAACGAGGCGGTACTTAATAAGATGGAAGGTTAGATCAGAACAAAGAAGTACTCAGTAAGATGGAACAGTTAGAGCAGAACAAAGAGGTACTCAATAAGATGGAATATATAGAGCAGAACGAGTAGGTACTCAATCAGGTGGAAAAGCTAGAACAGAACGACGAGGCTCTCAATAAGATGAAACTATTAGAGCAGAACGTGGAGGTACTCAATAAGATGGAAATGCTAGAGCAGAACAAAGAGGTACTCAATAAAATGGAACGGTTAGAGCAGAACGAGGAGGTACTCAATAAGATGGAACGGTTAGAGCAGAACAGGGAGGTACTCAATAAGATGGAACTATTAGAGTGGAACGTGGAGGTACTCAATAAGATGGAACAGTTAGAGCAGAACAAAGACGTACTCAATAAGATGGAATAGTTAGAGCAGAACAAGTAGGTACTCAATCAGGTGGAAAAGCTAGAACAGAACGACGAGGTACTCAATAAGATGGAACGGTTAGAGCAGAACGTGTTGGTTAATATCCGAGACAATCCCTATACAGTCATCATCTTTTGACAGACAAGTCAAAATGTCAAAGTGACAGAGGAATTAATTTAATATTGATTCCGAAGTGTAATAAAATAAATTAAGACGAGTTATTCCCCTTCTTTTATTTCGGATGATACAATATATTACGCTATACTTTCTGTAATTTCGTGTGTAATAATCGAGTGTCGTGTGTATTAGTAGAATTATGGGATTGGTATAATTGTGTTTTACTAACGCTTGGTACAATATTCCATCTCGTAGTAGCAGTATACTTTATCTCCAGAATAGTATACATGTATATTTTTATATGATTTTATATATATAATGACATATATGTGTATGAGGTCAAGTGTGTGTGTGTGTGTGTGTGTGTGTGTGTGTGTGTGTGTGTGTGAAATAGATATAGATACATGTATTGAATAATGCATAATGTAAACACGTCATTGACAGTTAAACTATGATTCAAAATCATTTACTTAAAAAGAAAATAGCATCAACGCCAAGTTGTCCACATAACTAAGTTATGCATCGATGAGATAGCCCAGAGTTTTGGTGGTAAGCTAGTATACAAGTATAAAAGTATAATTAACACTTTTTTATTGGTTGATTAAATAATAACATCATAATCTCTGAAGCCATTTTTTAAATAAAATTTCAATTATTTGTTCAAATTTTCTGCAGTTTAGATACCGTGAATTACTTTGCATAAGTCACTCTTTGAAATGGACATTATTCAACTAACCATAGGTTATACAGTGCAATGGGATTGGAAATTAAATTTTGGAAATATTTGGAGGGTGTATACAAAGTATTGCAGCGAGTGCTGATAGTCTCTTAATGGTGTCTGCCCGTTAGACAAATTAAACACGTAAATATTGACAATGTGGGGATATACCAAGAAATATGCAGACTAGCATAGAAGCTTGGGAATAGAGTCATACAATGCAATATAATTTTCAAATAAGCTACGTAAGATTGTGCGGCATATCCTATTACTGGAAGCTAGCAATCCGTTTTGTGTCTAGCTTCTACTGAATAATTGATCACAGAAATCAAGAAGCGGTGTTTCCATAAAGTTTAAAGTAGAAAGAGTAATAATGGTAATTGTATAGTATTGTATTAGTTTGTTCATATTCGTCCCGACGTATTAATCTTCCTGGTATATATAAATCGGTGAACGATATAGGTCGATTATCATACTGTAAAGATGAAAGTGAGGTCGGACTAGGGTTTTATAAGGGTTTACATGACAGGCAGGTCGAATTAGCTATATGTTTAAAGAAATGTATATGAAAGACGGATCGAATAAGAAATTGTAATGATGTATATGAAATACATTGTCAAGTTGTGTAAATATCTTGAACTTAAAACGGGATAATCTGTAAGACAACTGTTTCTTCGCTGTATTAAGCTGTGAAACAGCCTAACTTTAAACAATGTTTAACACTTTTGTTCAAACAATATACTTAATAAATTTTCCTCTGGCTTCTTGCCTCATGATTCGTAAACTACAAAAAAATGATTCTTTTATTGAGAAATCACACAAACAAATGATCAAACCTATCATCTATATACAATATAATGTTTCAAACCCTAAAATGTTGGACTAACTGTTGCTCAACGCTTTTTATATGATGAGACCAGCTGTTCTGACAACGTATCTAGACAGCGTATTTTTATAGACTTGTTTCAAATTCAAACCAAACCTACATGCTTGGACACAGTGCTTAGTTCCAGCATGTAATACATTTACACTGTGTCAAACCTCCATCTTCGAACTAAGCTAATGAGCCTGAAACAAAGCCCAGTTTCAGCACCAAAACAATTAAACTGATACGTTTGAGAACGGTTTCAAACTAAAATTATCAAACCAATGTCAACGAATTATCAACTAATGTGCATAAAACAATTCTCAGTTCCAGCACAAGAGTAATTCCAATGAGTCCCAAACAGTAAAGCCTATGCCAGAAATAATCTTGGTCGCAATGTACTCTCCCATAAACGCGATTAAGCTCCTCCGAAAAAGAGGTCGAGTTCCAAATTAGGATGTTATAAAGACGTATATAACAACTACGCTTAATTAGGGATATGATAAGGATGTATACGGAAAACATTTCGTATTAAGATTGTATAAAGATACATATATTATAGCAAAGTATATGAAATACATACACATACTATAGGTTTACATATTTAACAGTGTATGTTAAAATTCATTTTACATTGCGGACGCGGTTACATACATTTCAGGGTTTGAGTTTAAATAACTGCAGTAAATACCTTCTTTATTTAAATGTGATATTTCGTCAGAGATTCGCTCATTAGTAAATTTTAATAAAACGTCAACAATAATTGTTAAAAATATGCGTTTTGCTTTGATATTCCCGCATGCAATTGTGTTTTTTTATATTGATTCCATGCAACTCAAGATTTAAGAGAACAATTACATGAACTAATATAAGATGTAATACAATATAATCATAGTTTTGAATTGTCAATTTAAACGGTCTCTAGTTTTACTGGAGGAGAAAACTCCTGATGTACAACCAGGAATCTGAGTAGAACCACTGCCTGTCTACAAGTTTCTGACATACTTTTTCATATAAAACATAACATTAACTTTAGAAAATACACAAACAACTAATATAAACTACGGGTCCATGTTCACACCACACTGCCTCATACTTGTAAACAATGAGTTTGTATTCATTTAACATTCTATTTTTACATTTTATTATAAATAATTAAACATTATAGATTTTGTTACCATCAATAATAGTCTCGTGGGCGATGAATACCATCAACTTGATTGTTATGTACTGAAGAATTCTTACTGCGTGTTTATTAAAAAGTCAGATTGAATGAACATGGTGCTACTGGAAGTGTTTGTTTTTTGTTTTTATTGCTGCATGGCATTTAGACACATGGTACATGTATGCTACCCACACACAGTCACATCATACTGACGACGGGCTGACAAGGAATATAACTGTCCTCAAAATGCTGAGCGCCAAGTGAAGAAATATCTAATACCATTTTCAAGTCTTCTTTTGACTCATGCCTTTCCATATGCGAAGCGAGCGTTCAAACCCTATACCACCTCTGCGGTTGAAGTATTTGTAAATATTATAAAACGTGTTCCATTGTCTAAATAAAGCAAAACATAATTCAAATTATATCTTATATGAAGCTACTTACTTGCGAATGATGTCACTGACCAATGAGGCGACTCATATTGTCACTTTTCTTTTATGTAAGAATTATTCTTATCACGACTGACTTGACGCGAGCTGTCAATCAATCATATTAATAATCTTATAAGCGATCGTATTTGGTTGCTAGGCCGTCATTTTCATTACACAAGCTAACAGTGTATAAGTAAACACGACATTGCATTTACTTGGAAAAACAATGCCACGTGACCAGTGGGCGCAGTGAGTCTCGCACGCATCAGGTCCATTGCTTTGTGCATTTTCGTGCATTTCCTGCAAAAAAACCCATTCTAAATGTTAAAATCATACACATGCCTTACAATGATGGTATGTCGTATCGTCATCTAATCAGAGATTTAAATCATTAAAACTCCTAGATTTATATAAGTACTTGATAATTACAATTATGTAAATACCATACACCTCATAACTGTTCGGACGAAAAATAAAATATCAGTTCAAGATAAACATGGGCTGAACAGATTTTGTGAAATACCACGGTCAAGAAAAGTACACTTGTTGTCGAAGTTGGTTCTGTGTTTTTGCATAGACTTGCGTGCGTGTGCTGCTTTTAATTCATGAAGCCAAAATGTCACGACCGTCGTGTTGTGTTTTGAGTTTTTTGTTGACGTTTTCTTGCCAATGATAAATAAGCACTAATATCCAGTAACGTATGCGGCGGTGACCTGCTCAATCAACGTGCCAGTGTCACGCAATAATTTAATACAGAGTGATCATCAGATGTGATTATAGATACCATGGTCTGCTTGTGATCATCCCCGGGGACTTCTGTGATCAGTCTGTTGTCAGAAAATAGAGCTCAATGTGTCCTCAAGTATAAATTAGTCCTGACTAACACATTCGGATTTATATAGTGTACAGAAGGACAGGTCACGAAACGCTGGTAAAGATTTAACTAAGTTGCCCGGTGAAGATAATATTATGCGATATATGATTATTAGTTATACAGATAACATAAACTGTCTGACTAACCATCTGTATCTCTTTGTTTTTTCAAAGAAAAAATGATATAATGTAACTTCAAAGTTGTCTTTATAAAAGTATCATCAGAACAGAATACTGTTTTCGAGCACACAAATACAAGAAAGCACGAAATAACGATATCCAACCTATTCACTGAAACAGGTATTTACCACGAAGCATTTTTATTAAAAAACGTTTGACGCTGTAGATAGTTTATAACACAAAGTGAATTTTAATTTGTTTTGATGATTCGAATTCTTGAACATATCAGTATGCTTATCTTTGTACATGTATAGAATGAAGGTTAATATTTGCAATTCAATATCAAATATATATGTTATTTTCTAGTGCATTAAACAGTCTTTCAATCAAAATGTTAATAATATAATAATAATATTTTGACTGCAGTCATTTACGTTATGTGTATTTAACGAGACATGTATAAGTCTGAAACATCATTTGTTAATCTCATCCTATCTATTTAATTAATAAATGGATATTTATAAAGGCTCCACTACTGTGTAGATTTATACATTAAATGACTGTCATACGTTCCTTGTCTAGATATGCATTCTTTAATCTGGTAAATATATATTTCAATAGTAAGTTATAAATCTGCTCATCTATTTGTTTTCTGTTTGTCGGTACTCTAAATCATAATCCAGAAATAACAGAGGCTGTTGTTTTATCAAGTTATTTCAGGCACTCGCTGTTTACATCACAAATTACGTCACTTATTACGTATCATCATAGAGTTGCATCACTTTTCAAGTTATGACAGGGTAAATTTTGCGCCAACTGTAATTTACTTTGCTATATTTTCAAAATATGTCAAAGATATATTGTGGTGTATTAATGCAGAAGAAGAGCGCAAAAGATTCATCCGTAAGACGCTACTGCTTCTTAAATGTAATTCCATTAGATCTAACTAGCCAGATGTATATCAGAGCAGGTGAGGATTTTTTTTAAAAACAATAACTTAGAGGTTTTATCCGATTGTCTTAAAAATGAAATAGTTATAGTTATACTTGTTATTTATGAGTGAATAAATTCCAGCTATGGAAAACGTTCAATTTAAACTGTAAGCGGTCAATTATTTTAAGCAGCCTCTTGTTTTAAGCATATACATTTGCTATTTCTCATGTCTATACGTTCAGTCCAAATTAACCTTAATTAAGCAACAACCTGTTTCAAGACGCCACTTGTGCTCCGTCCCTTTACTTGCCGCTTCAGACCGGTTTTAACACTGTAATACAATGTAACGAGCTAGACCTGGTTTTATATAACATGTTGGCAGTTAAAATGTTTGGTGAGACTTGACTTTATAGGAAACATTTTCTTACAATCAACAAAACTAAACAAACCAAACGTTCACTGTATTGCTACCACTAGTAATTATTGAGATCAATCTGAATAGTAGCTCTATGCTTAGCCTATAATAAAGGTCTTGCAGTTGATTTTTGTATTGATTCAGCGCAATAGAATGTAAGTAGCCCTTGTCAGATACAGTTTTATGAGACTTCGGAAAGGTCTAGTGACTATCCTCTCTTGTGAGTATTATCGAGACATCTTCAGTCACGCAAAGATGTCTCTGCGTGCCTTCTAGCGCTATCGTCTCGCAAACACGAGCGACTAATAATTGAAACTTGTTCCTTGAGGGCACTTGTAATAGAAATCATTTCGCTATATAGAATACAAAATGACTTGTCACGTGCATAGGTTATGCAATGTCAAACTCAGAAGAGTTAAAAGGTGATTGTTAAATGACGCTGGAAATGATTATTTGCATAGATTTTTATTCTCAAATTATGTTCATTGACAAATATTACAAACTTTGCTGTCAGATATATTGTGTTTAATTCATCAAATATTAGTTTGTTATCACCAATTATATATCATGATACCAAATCTCTTATAAGCTCTCAAAATAATGCATTTGAGATAATAAATATTGTTCCACTTTTTGCTGATTATAGTTCACTAACAGTGTCATCATCTAACATAGAGCGTTGGTGGTACTGTAATGGATAAAGTGTTGGCCGCTCACGCCAGAGGTTGCCGGTTCGATCCCCAGCTCGACCAGATGCCTCACATAAAACAACAATCAGTACTGAATCCCCATCCGCCCACCACCAAAAACGAAAAAAAAAATATCTTTAAATAATCTCCTGCGACGATCAAAAATGTTTCTGTATACTTGTATACTATTCAGTTAACGTCATTGCATAATATAAGATATATCTTTAAATAAACAAAATTCGGCTACCAAGTTTTTATCTTGACGATATTCAGTTGACTATTTATTCAGCACTATATGTCTTTACACATGGATAGGCTTATATATATATATAAGTATAAATAGATATGCATACGGCCATTGAACACAAACATGTGTGCATTATTGTTAATATGACATCTGTTTGCTCATGGTCACTTGTGACTTAATGCATATATTCATATGAAACGGTTAATTGGAAATGACCTCAACCCTTATTAACTTAATCGAGGAATACAAGCTTAGTCTTCATCTTAAGCATTTGGTTTTAACACAGAAACAAATCGAAAAGTGAAATATACACACGCACTTAGACACTATAGTTGATCCCGTCTCAATATTTCTAGGATCAACGTTTATTTTATATCTAAATTTTTTTAGACGGTTGTGTAAATTAGGACACAAAACAAATTAGAAAAAAAACTCCAAATACGAGTTTGCTTGCATTGTAACAATCGAATCTCGTTCTGCTTCAATTTTAATCTCATAAAAGAAATATGTTGGATTGCATTTTCAGATGGCAAGAAAGTACAAAAAAATAACTTAAAACCAAATGAAAAATGGTTTAGTTTTATATTTTGTACTTGCGTTCTTGTAACTGTGGCAATTATTAATCGATTTATCCTCAGAAAATGGGATACTTTTGAAATATTTTCAGCAAGAACAGTTTCGTTCTCTTATTCAATTTTACCATCGTCAAGTAAACTATGGAACAAAATATCACCCAATATGCGTGATTCTGAATCACTTGGTATTCATAAAAAATAAACGTAATTTCAAATAACAAATATTCTAACATACTATTCATTTGGTACCCTATCAATCTTTCATGCTCGTTTACGTAATGGGTGTAACGATTAACATAACGACTTATTTTTGAATAAGCTATTTAATTCCTCTTAAATTATCTCTATACCTACAGATGAAGGTGGTAAAAATGGAACTTTTGTTCTCTTTTTCTTCTTTTTTAGGACGTTGTATTGCAGGGATTGTTTTTGACTAACATGCGTTAAATGGTCAATGTATGTCTTTTTTCCTTTATAACCGCATTCATGAACAAGTGAAGAATTTGAGGCCAGACACATACTCAAGATATTGATTTTTCACTTTTCACCGTGTTTTGGACATAAATGTTACAATGGAGCCCTGTGAGAAATGTAATAGTGGTGTGAGACGTTAAGTATCTTATTCAGGTTAGTTATCTATAAAACTTCGCACATAATTATATTGACTTTCATACCTCCATCATAAAATTATATTGACCTACATACCTCCATCAAATAAGTATATTGACCTACATACCTCCATCACATAATTATATTGACCTACATACCTCCATCACATAATTATATTGACCTACATATCTCCATTATATAATTTTAATATATGTTAAATATCACAGTTGAAAGTGCCAATTATTTTTTGTAAAAGTAACCGTAGTGTGATTTTATAATTAGCCATTTGCAATTGTTGGTTATAATACTTTGCAATTTGGTTTGCAAAACCATTACATTTTCAAATAACTAAAGATAAATTCGTTCTTTGACATGAACAAATATTTTTTGTTCTATTCCAGAGAAGTTTTATCATTTTATTATTAATATAATTATTATCGAACATATATTTTTTGCAATTAAAAATACAATCCAACGGAACTGTGAATACAATTATAGAATATACATTTCCGATGACGGGTAACTTGACTTTGATAGGAAATCGTCAATGTTTTTGTGTATTATTTCAATGATATTTGATAAAAGGAAGGAACCTATTACAACTCAGGCAAAACTAACAGTTGTTGTTCTTTCTATGTTCGTGTGTGTGTGTGTGTGGGGTGGTGGTGTGTGTGTGTGGGGGGGGGGGGGGGGGGGGAGGGGAGCAATAACGTTTCCAAAACCCCTAGAGCCCTAGTCTTCGACTTATTTACTTACAAGCAAGACAGAAACAACATCACCATTGTTTATCACAAATTGCATATCGGATAAGATTATTTGCATTTTGATATATTTACATGGTTTAGCTAACCCATGTTTTGATATTTCTATCTTATTCTTATACATTGGGATCATCTTTAATGTGACATATAAAAAGTATAAAAAAATAGATTATATAATTTAGCGTCATAAATAATTGAAATATTTATAATAGAGAACAAAATCAAACTAAATAATCGGGGATTTTTGTGTGCAAGGAAAAGAATCTTGCATGGCTTTTTTCGTTCGGATTGAAAAATATTTTCAATTGGATAGCAGTTTTGCGGTTATTGCGGGAACTCGACTTTTATTACCGTTGTTTAGCTCAAATCTTAGCATCAGTCTAATGGATGTATACTTGCCAAGGTTTCACTAGAATTATAAAATAAACAATGTATTAATTGTGTACGATAACATACCAGAAACCAAATTAACTGCAAATATGTTAATTTCATCTGAATTATTGTTAAACAGAACAAATCATTGATGATATGTGTTTGAATATTTATATAATAAATGCTGTAGTATCATAACGTATTAGCACAATAAACTGGCGAAAGGTTTTTGGCAATTTTCTTCATTGGCAATTGTATCAAAATTCAACAATTGTTTTTGACCCATCATTCAATCAGATACAAATTTTGGCAATAACTCTTAACGAAAATTCAATGAAAGCATTAATGTTGCATATATATTACTTAGTGCCTCTATAAATCGTTTCCAGGGTTACACCAAAACAGAATGTCATTTTGAGGAGGCCATCGGGACCTAATACGCAACCTCTGGCGTGACAACCTATCAACGAAACTACCGCCCCAGTTTTAAAAGTATATTTGGTTTTGTTAATGTTCGATTGGATATCTTTAATTTACATTAGATTACTTTTCTACAATACCTTATAAAATATTAGTTAAACCGTCATATAAAAAGAGTATAAACACAGACACTCTATATTACTTTAAATCTTAAACCATATAATTGTCTTAAAAATAGTTTTATACTGGATAAAAAAGAAACTATACCAACGAACTTCTTTACCCATTCCACGAAAAAAAAGGAAGATAGTTTACAATTGCTCTTTGTTCACCCAGAATGTACGGCTATTTGAAGTTGATCATCTGAAACACTAACTACTATTTTACAGTGAATTCTTATCGTTAAAAAGCCAAAACCAAGACAAGAAAATTACATGTATTTGGAATTATTGCCGACTATCACGATACCTATGCTGCCTGAACGCAGCTATTTAATTATTTTAATGATGATATATTTTTATATTGTTGATATTAAGGAAGTATTTGGAAACAAAAAGGACAAGTATTTAAATAGCATTTCTGAGAAAAAAAACATTGTTTTACACATGTACCTAGAATCAAGGTCTGTATAGATATATAATAGTGTAAATATCAAATAGGAAAACTATAGATATTTAAATAACATTTCTGAGAAAAACAGAAATCGTTTTATACATATCCCTAATAATCTATGCCAGCGTTATATTGTTTCTGTGCTACCATTATTTATTCGTATACACACATGTTGGCTCGCACGCACGCACGCACGCACGCACGCACGCACGCACGCACGCACGCATTCATTCATTCACTAACGCACACAAACACGCATGCACACACGCACGTGCGAGTATAGATATGTAATAGCATTATATACATTTAGACATTATTCAGTATTATATATTCAACATTGTAAATATCAGAGACACACACATATATCTGTACGTTTCAGCATTATACTGCAAATCAGTTCCTTATTAAACTATTAAACTTAAAATGTTTCAAAGTTACTACAATGTTTGTCTGGTTAATATATTAAAAACAGCTAATAAACGTGACTCACAGTCTGCTGAGTCCAGGGCCAAAATTCATCAATGATTTGAGTCTGAGAATCAGACTCCGACTCAAAGCTCAAATCTTACATTTTTATAAAACCCTTTATACATACAATTATGAGTAACAAAGGTGATCCTGTGCATTTTTCTGTTAAATAATCATTAGAACTACTGATTCAGCAAATAAATATAATGATTTGCTTGTTCAATAGATGTTATTTGAATCTTAAAGTTTTGACATTTTGAGTCTTAATCTCAAACTCAAAATATTGATGAATTTAGGTTCATTGATAGTACACCCAAGAATAGCCAACCGTAAGTTTGATTGCTACCCTACCACGGACATATGTGGTGGTCGTAAGCAAACTACTTCATCTATATGTGCGGAAGACTGGTTATAGCCAGGAAGAATTTGAATGTGATTTTTATAAATTTAATAAAACCTTGATTCACAATCGATATACAATCGTAGGTTTAAACAAACCTTCATTATTCAAAGACATTTTTTAAAGAAAGTATTTGCTATAAAACATACTTTAAAATAAATGCCCAAGAAAGTGATTTTAAAATCCTGAGGCGGACATTATTAAGAAAAAGACACTAAATGTGTTGCTGACGAGCCACATGTTTCCCCAAAAGAGATGGAAACATCATGTTTTTGCAAATAATAAATTGCAAACTTCGTGTTTTAAATGACATAAAGATTACTTGCAAAAACGCAAAAGGTCATAAACATCAATTTAATTTGCTTTTGCGATAAAAGCGGAACCAAAATGTCACCATACTCTCGAACAAGCAGAGCTGGCTGATCGGATACAGATCTCATGCAATTGCAATATTATGCCTTACAAAGACGATCACTCAATATATGCATTGTGGCAGAGGTCGTTGTCTGTTTAATAGGTGCTTGAGATCGTTACCCACTTAATGTGTGATATATTGCTTTCGGAAAAAAATGTATAACTATAGTTACTGTTTTGGAATAATGGTGTGTATCAGTATACAGTGGTTGGTTCTAATGCGATTATATGATAGCTAAAGCACTATCTCTAGAATTATAATGACACATCATATACGTTCTTTTTCTGAAAAAAAAGATTGTCTTTATCTTGTACAATAAAATGACAAATACTTCATAAATTCATCATTATCTGTTAAGTGTCATTACTTATAGGCATTGCTATAGGTTTTCAAATTGTTTGTAAGCAATGTAGATGAACAACCATTTGTCAGCAGTATCCATTTGACGTCTATTTTTACCCATGTTGATGATGTCATGTTCGTAAGAAGATGGCATGACGGGAAAACTACTTTATATACTATTGGGGGAAAAGAGCGAGGTTGGAATATCCGTAAATTTGGTCGCTGTATTACCACTGGCCGTTCAATTATAGTAACCCAGATTTTCACTTTTTTTTGTGTGTATATATACATCGATATACATATATTTTGATCATTGATTTATTTACGTTTTGTTTGTGTTACTGTATAACAGCGTTCATATGTATATATGTAACTGGTTATTCAGTATACGAGTAAATATATGTGTCTGATAAGGTCATATCCACGAAATTAACATTATCATTTAATAATGACTTATTTAATATAGCACAGGTCATATTTGAATACATTCACAAAACGTTATTGTAATTATGTAATTTGTTATCAAATTAAAATAATTTATATATTTTTGAAGGATTGAAAGTAAAAAATTGTCATATGAATCAATAAATTCTTGATAGGCTAGATACTAATCAAAACACATTGAAGAAAACAAATTATAAAATTAAGTAGTATTATTAATTTAATGAACCCGGAATAAACATAATAAAAAGGTTATGCACAAATGACAATTACCTTCAATAGGTTATTATCAACTTAATTTTGGGAAGAGAGTATAGTATCCGTCATAATTAACATATTACCTGCATTTTTGTTCCAACTAATATCTGCAAATGTTTGGTTCTTGACCTACAATTTCATCCACATCAACTAATTCACAATCACATGAAACAATTGGTTATCTTGGTGTTGGCCTATTTGCAGAATAAGATGATGCTTGGCCAGCAGATTAATTGGCATCTTATATTATTGATGACTTCAATAACAGTCGTCTTTTGTGTGAGGTCGTTTGGTTTAATGTCCAAGTTACAAAGCTGATCAAAACATTTAAATTTGTTTGAAGTTTGCTTTACAGAAAGCAGATTTTTATTATATACTGTATGTTCTCAGGTAAGTGATTTTCAACTATTGAAATAAGTTCATAATTTGATAAATCTATATTTTAAAGGTCAATTTATAAGCTTGTATTAATATTCACTCAAAAACAGAAAATACAAAAAAAAACAAAAAAATCTTGAATTAGAAAGCTCAAATTATGTATCATATTCTTTAGCCGAGCTAATTACTTATAACTTCATTCCAAACATGTGAGTTTCATAACGTGTTAAAGTTGATTTGAATTAAAAAATAGAATATAGTTTTATACTAAAGAACTCAAAGAGTTTTAATATCAAAAAACTCTAATAAACGAAATATTTCTACATTATGGAGTACTAAATAATCTAAATCACAACTGTTTCGTGTTGAACTGATGCTGAGGATTGCTGCCAAATTAGATAAATATTAGCTTTATCTCAGGATAATTTGATTTTTCACACAAAAATAGGATCTAACTTGTTCATTATTTAAGATTTAGGCTGTATGATAACAAATGTTAAGATATAAATTCTAATAAATATTTGCCAGATAAACTCAAACTTCAAGTTGGTTTTATGATAATACCAATTAAACTCCAGCATGAAACACATATTGCATCATAGATCACATTAACTCTCTTAAAATTGTTCTTATATAATGCGGCATGTATGATGCAATACATAACAAAATAGTCTAAGTAGGTATAACATTTGGTTATGCAAACATACACCTGGATGTGATTATAATTATAAGATCTTGTATTGGTATAAGACGGGAACTTATCATTATTTCTTTTTTCATCGAAATTTAGTAAACAACGCAGCGGTGGTCCAGGGGTAATGCATCCGCCTTGCATATGAAAGTTGTGGGTTCGATACCCGGCGTTTGTTCTAGGTATGTTTGGCCCGGTGTAAGCACAATGTGACCGGGTGGGGTATCATGTCATGTGTTTGCAGGCATAATACTAAGTCGTGGCAGCGCTAAGTGAATTATCGTAAGTAGACACCGTCGCGATATGACGATAAAAATTATCAAAAGCAACACATAACACCATACAAAAGCAACAATAACTCAACTATTTTGATAAGACAATTGACTACACAGGTGTCATTGGCAATTAACATAACAAGTCATGTAAAACAATAGCCGTAATAAATCAGAATAAATTTCTACAAGCTCACACTTTCATATTACGTGCAGTACACATTATACATCAAACAGACATAATTGAATTTTTAGTCGCATTCTATAATTGAATATAAAAAAGACAAAGATTCTTCTTTATATGTACCAAAGTTACTGTATGTGTATTATCTTTTTGACAATATATGTCAATAGTTGTTCAAATGTAACTGGTTTATATAAAGATAAATATACTTTGATCTAATAATTCTATTTACCGGGCAACAACATAAACACTGAGACTGCTTTATTTCGGTAACTAAACATACACACTTTGTTATTTTTATTAATGGTGTTAAAAGCCCTCCTGAAATCTCTAAATGTTTTTTTGTATAATCCTTGTTGAATCAGAGTTGCAACGTATGTAATTAGGCAGTTTATTAAATGCAACCAGCTGTAATCGATAATGTCTCATAAAAGGATCAATTGAAATCGCAGAAACTAACCAGGAAAGGCAAACAGCACACATGGTTTAATCGAGTGATTGTTCCCGTCTCACTACACATTTGCGCCCCTTGTGTTGCCATGGTCTTGATAAAACGTTCAATGTAACTTAGCTTGAAATATTTTCAAAATGGTTAATAGTGTTTGTGATTTCTGGCTGCAAATGAATAGAGCAAGTGCTGGTATAGCATCAACTGCAATAAGACATCACTGGTGTTAAAAAGTGACTTTTATACGATTTTAACAGATACATGTATTTACGAGCATATGTCATTTTTTTTTTTAAAAAAAATCTAGGGTGTCACTGTACTGTCTCAAAAAACAATTGGTCAACCTACCATTTATTGTGCATTTTGTGTGAAGATACATTCCTTCTATGAAACTTATACTTAAAATTTAATATGTACTGTGGAAATATAATTTTACATAGAACACAGAAACACAGTTTAATGGTGTAGTGAGATCTGAACGAGCTTGACTGCCCTCGGTGCTTAAATGTTTGCATACTTATGAAACCGATATTTTGCACATAGACTTTAGTGATCAATGTGTTATGTGACGTGATGTTTAGTTTAAATCTTACTCATAAGATGTGTTTCAATTCAATTTAATTCAATTCAATAGTTTATTCACCCAATTCATGGTATACATGACATTATGAGTAATAACAAAATAATGCAATATACATAAGAGGCTAATAACATATGATCAGCAATAAAGATAATGCAAAAAACTAGAGTTATAACTTTATTAATTGGCAAGTAATCTTCGTTTAAATAAACTATAAATGTAATGAAATAATCTAGACTTTACACTATTATATAACGAAAGTCATTTTAGTAGAATTCCACGACGCTGTCAAATGCATATTGGCAGTAATGGTCTTGTCTAATTTTTAACAAAAACATGTATAATAATTCCAATATCGGTTAAAATGTCTTTGATAAATTGACACCATTTTTCTGTATTGTATAACATTTTTTTTATTTATGCTCATTACTTCATTAAAATTATTAGATTTAAATCTCCATTTGCTTTAAAGTTACTTCAACCCATCCAAATGTCATATCATTCATGTAACAAAAAGTAAAAAAAATATCAACACCTCCTACATTCTCCATAACAGTAAATTAGAATCAGTCACATATCTCGGCATCACAATCTCACAAGACCTACCATGGAACACACACATCGAAGGTATCAAAGGCAAACAAAACTTTTGGATTCCTAAGAAGAAACATAAAAGTTCACCCACAAGCACTAAAAGCTACTGCATATAATACTCTTGTCAGGCCCCAACTCGAATACTGCTCCTGTTTGGTCTGCCCATACCGAAACACTCATTTACCAATTAGAGGCTGTACAGAGACGAGCTGTTCGGTGGGTTAAACACGACTTTGCACATACTCCTAGTGTCTCAGACATGCTAAACTCCCTACATTGGAGACCGCTTGAGCTCAGAAGGATTGATCAGAAACTAGTCATGTTTCACAGCATTACCCCTCATCACGTGGCGATACCACCAGAAGATTACATAACCCTCAACACTAGACCTAAAAGATCGTCACATTCTTTATCGTATCGCCAAATTCCGACCAGTATTGATCATTATAAGTACTCATTTCCTCCCGAGAACCATCGTCCACTGGAATGTCCTGGCACCATCTGTAGTTGCACAGCCCCTGCCAAAGCTCAGCTCGGCCGTAAGTCGAGTTGAACATGCCTCCCCTTAGAAACCTACTCTATTTTTAATCTTTAAAAAACTAATCCTGTACATTCAAACTTTTTACCTATCAGCTTTTTTTATATTAACCTTCTTGTCAGTGACACGCGTCAGTCTAGGTCACCAGCAAGGATTTGACTAAATGGCAGATAGATAGACACATGCTTAACAATTTTTTGTTCATTTGCACTTAGACCTTTTTCGCATTCACCCCTAAGTTTGCTGTACGTATATACAATTGTTTTGTAACAGAAATTGTGTGGAAACAAACACTTAACACATAATCATCCAATAACAGACTCGATAATTGTTTTAATCGTAAATGTCTGATCTTATACAAAACATATATACATTGCCCTTTTAACACATTTTACAGAAAACTATTAAAACATTGTCTAATTGTCACACTAATCAATTGTTCTATAGAATATCTAGCACGAAGTAAGACTGACAATAAATGTATTTGAAACTGGCTTGGAATTTTGAGACAGTATATAAATACGATCAGACCTTAAACAGGTTCGGCCCATTATGTTGTTCGTTTTTTAGTATTTTTATGGAAATGATAATAATAAAAAAAAAACAAATGGGACGGTAGTACAGTTGATAGAGTATTGGTCATTCGCACAAGAACCAGGTTGTGGGTCCTACACTCAACCCAACGGCTTATCAATAACAATAACCAGCACTGGTTCCACCCAGTCAGCCGATTCGAGAATGGTAAATAAAAAACCCTGATCTTGTTTCGCAATCAAGCTAAAACAAAAAGGTATACAATTTAAAACCAATAAAAAATAAATCATCATTATTTGCTTGTTGTCATGGCGCCGAATTCAGTGCAATAATTTAATTAAGACATTACAATTTCCCATGTCGACGGAAATCAAACTGCCTCCTATTTGACAGGTATGTAAATGTTTCAGTACTAAGCAGAATGAATAAAACTGACCACATGGATTTGACGTGAAACTCAACCAAATGTCATACGATACTTTTGCATTTGCTACGGAAATTAAATAACCAATCCTAATAGACTCTTGATGACACATGACGGCATCCTATCTCAGACAGTAAATTGGAATCATTAGACTCGTTGGAGGCGCTAGAGAGATATAATGTGTTTTCCAAATTCAGACAGATACATTGAAACATAATAGTTATTTTATATTTATACTATGCACATTTGCACGAGTTTTGCTTAACAAAAATATAATACGGCACACTCGTCATCTGAAGATTTTTATGAAGAAATAAACAATATGTTTTATGAAAGACAAACATTTCCGTAAATTATCATGGCCTTTCATTGATTTACATGTCAATTATTTGTGTTTTAAATATATTTTACTGATCAGTAAGTCTAATATGCAAAGCCGCTGATCCGCGGGCGAAAGTTTCCGTATTATTTACAATGATATTTATCGTACACACTCGGCCAGTTCTGTCTCCATTCGGAAAAAGATCTCGTTGATGACAAAACATATGAATGATAACAAAAATGTACCAAGAAGCCAATATTTTGTTTTGTTATATTTTCACAGTAGACCACATTTATAGAGTTAACAAACTTTTCACGGGAGCTGAACCCGGATTGCCTGTGCAACAATCCGCAGCACTATGCTACATAAGAATATTACATTATCAAAAGTTTAATTTGGTTTATAAAACTATCTTAAAATTGCATTTCTAAACGATAATACTCTGACATTTCCGAACGTTGACGGGTGTAGCTGAGACAAGACATGCTAAACCCTGGGTCAGGTCTAATTCAAATATCGGTGATTACAGTGAGTTAACATACACATTTGACGATACAAAACGGTATTTTGCACAATATATGACCCAGTTATTCACTGCTTATGCTAAATATTACCAATATACAAGTTTCTTTATTGAATAAAAAGGATATAACTTACCAGCTATACCGCTTTATCTTTAACTAATGTACAGTCAACAGGAGAAGTTATTGTACACAGACGATACGACGCTCCCTGTATTTTATAACAATTTTTGTATTTACGTTCATTACTTCATTAAAATTATTAGATTTAAATCTCCATTTGTTTTAAAGTTACGTACTTAACAATTGCTCTAAGTATACTATAAACAATTACAATTGTTTTATAACAGAAATCGTCCGATAACAGACTTGATAATTGTTTTAATTGTTAATGTCTGATCTTATACAAGCCATTATATACATTGCCCTTTTAACCTTATTACAGAAAACAATTAAACTATTGTCTAATTGTCACAAAAATCAATTGTTCTATAGAATGCCAATTTGTCACCTCGCATTAAGGGGTTACACACACCGCTCCCTGTTATGTACTATGAACTCAATGCGTCTCCTCTAATCAGGGGGTTACACACACCGCTCCCTGTTATGCACTATGAACTTAATGTGTCACCTCTCATCAGGGGGTTATAAACACCGCTCCTTGTTATGTAATGTGAACCCAATTTGTAACCTCTCATCAGTGGGTTACACACACTGCTCCCTGTTATGTATTATGAACCCAATGTGTCACCTCTCATCAGGGGGTTACACGCACTGCTCCCAGTTTTGTATTATGAACTCAATTTGTCCCCTCTCATCAGGGGGTCACACACACACAGCTCCCTGTTATGTAATGTGAACCCAATTTATCACCTCTCATCAGGGGGGTACACAAAACGCTCCCTGTAATGTACTATGAACTCAATTTATTACCTCTCATTAGTGGGTAACATACACCGCTCCCTTTTATGTACTATGAAATCAATGTGTCACCTCTAATCGAGGGTAAAAGCACACGACTCCCTGTTATGTTTTATGAACCCAATGTGTCACCTCTTATCAGGGGGTTAAACACACCGCTCCCTATTATGTACTATGAACTCAAAGTGTCACCTCTCATCAGGGGGTTACACACACCGCTCCCTCTTATGTACTATGAACTCAATTTGTCCCCTCTCATCAGCGGGTTACACACACTGCTCCCTGTTATGTACTATGAACTCAATTTGTAACCTCCCATCGAGGGTTAAAAACACACCGCTCACTGTTATGTATTATAAACCCAATGCATCACCTCTCATCAGGTGGTTACACACACCGTTCCCTGTTATGTACTATGAACTCAATGTGTCACCTCTCATTAGGGGGTCACACACACCGTTCCCTGTTATGTACTATGAACTCAATGTGTCACCTCTCATCAGGGGGTTACACAAACCGCTCACTGTTATGTACTATGAACTCAATGTGTCACCTCTCATCAGGGGGTCACACACACCCTTCCCTGTTATGTACTATGGACTCAATGTGTCACCTCTCATCAGGGGGTTACACAAACCGCTCACTGTTATGTACTATGAACTCAATGTGTCACCTCTCATCAGGGGGTTACACAAACCGCTCACTGTTATGTACCATGAACTCAATGTGTCACCTCTCATCAGGGGGTCACACACACCGCTCCCTGTTATGTACTATGAACTCAATGTGTCACCTCTCATCAGGGGGTTACACAAACCGCTCACTGTTATGTACTATGAACTCAATGTGTCACCTCTCATCAGGGGGTCACACACACCGCTCCCTGTTATGTACTATGAACTCAATGTGTCACCTCTCATCAGGGGGTTACACAAACCGCTCACTGTTATGTACTATGAACTCAATGTGTCACCTCTCATCAGGGGGTCACACACACCGCTCCCTGTTATGTACTATGAGCTCAATGTGTCACCTCTCATCATGGGGTTACACACACCGCTCCCTGTTATGTACTATGAACTCAATGTGTCACCTTTCATCAGGGGGTTACACAAACCGCTCACTGTTATGTACTATGAACTCAATGTGTCACCTCTCATCAGGGGGTCACACACACCGCTCCCTGTTATGTATTATGAACTCAATGTGTCACCTCTCATCAGGGGGTTACACAAACCGCTCACTGTTATGTACTATGAACTCAATGTGTCACCTCTCATCAGGGGGTCACACACACCGCTCCCTGTTATGTACTATGAGCTCAATGTGTCACCTCTCATCATGGGGTTACACACACCGCTCCCTGTTATGTACTATGAACTCAATGTGTCACCTCTCATCAGGGGGTTACACAAACCGCTCACTGTTATGTACTATGAACTCAATGTGTCACCTCTCATCAGGGGGTTACACAAACCGCTCCCTGTTATGTAATGTGAACCCAATTTGTCACCTCTCATCAGGAGGTTACACACACACAGCTCCCTGTTATGTAATGTAAACCCAATTTGTCACCTCTCATCAGGGGGTTACACACACACAGCTCCCTGTTATGTACTATTAACCCAATTTGTCACCTTTCATTATGGGGTTACACACACCGCTCCCTGTTATATACTGTGAACCCATTTTGTAACCTCTCATTAGGGGGTTAATCACACTGGCATATATAAACTGTATTCAGTAGATTTTAAGATATTTTTTTCTGAACCATCACTGCTGTTGTATACACTTAATCAAAGTAGCTATCTATGTCATACTCGTAGTTTGTCATGCATACATCTATGCAATATGACAATAGAAAAACGTGTGTCATTCATCGAACATATCCATTAAATCAACATAAACATAAACAATACACTGAATATTGATTGCGCAATACACACGTACACGCAGTAGAGCTGACAACATACCTAGCGGTCATACGTTAGAACGGTAGGCAGAAAAGTTGAGAACTGAGCAGTTTAACTCTTGTTAATGGATCTATACAAACTCGCTCCTTCCCTGTCAGATATTTTTTATTATCCTCCTTATCTTGTCTTTCTTATTTTATTGTCTTCCCTAGTCGAATTGGCTGCTGTGTCTCTATTTCTGACGTCTCACCAGCGTTGGTCGTTTGCTCCAATCGAATGCTATAAAAGTGACAATTTTGAGATACATCTAATTCGTGACTTCCTTCGCAATTAGAATTCGACTGCAACTTTACTGCATACTATTTCAAAATGTTGACTAGGACGTTGTTAAACATAAATTGATGTCAACTGTTTTGTGACGAGGGACCCATTAACATCACGTTTCAGAAATTAAATATTTCCCTTATAGTTTAACTTTTAAACTAGGCACACCAAATTATTTAACCATCTGTAACGGTGTCAAGCGCCTTGTTATTAGTACCTCAGTATCAATATGCATTAATGATGGAATACAAAATGACCATTTAGTGGTGTTGCTGTTTATAGGTCAAATAATCAATGTTCAGCATTGTGTTCATATCTCCATTATTCAAACTCCTTACACTTTACCATTTTTTAATGAAGTCAAACCTGTCTGAAGCAGCCATGCAAAGGGATGAGGAAATTTGACCCAATAAGGTACATGGATGCTTAATACAGGTTGATTAAAACTAAAATTATAATGAATGAATTAATAGGGTTTTACGGCGTACAAACACATAATAGCTCATACGACGCCAACGGGAAGGAAAATTCCAGGTTCAATCTACATATGAAAACACAAGAAATTTACGCACAGATTAAAAAAATGCATCAACAGTTGAATATGCAAAATGAATCAAGAACGTTGATACCTGCAGAACTGCAAAATTTCAGAAAAATCCTGTGGTATTATTGAAATTGTCGCTTCCTACGACATACATGAGCCACAGTGATTCTATTCTTGCCATCGCTTGTACGGCTCATTGGAACCACACAGGGGTTGTTAACGTAATCACATTAGTGAATATGACAAAAAATGATAAAATGAACATGACACACATTTGAAGAAGTCCTACCCCTCTGAAGTGACCAACAGTAATTATATTCTTAGCCTGAATCACACTGGCTCTAAAATTATAAAACATGGTAAATAGAAAATATAGGTGTTTAAGACAAGTGGTTGCTTAATAGATGTGACCAATAACACAGGTTTGGCTGTTTGTATCATCTTCTTTGTGTAGAGTCCTTCGTGGCCGAGTGGTCTAAGGTACCGTTTCAATATTACTTACCTCTAACCGCTAAGGTCATAGGTTCGAGTCCCGTTCGGTCCAAAACCTTTATGTGAGTAAGCTTACCAGTTACTTGCAGAATGACGGTGATTTCTACTCAGATTTCTTAATTCTTTGATTTCTTTTTTTTTAATCGTTTATTTCTTATAGTACAAGTGTTCATGTTTTCAATTTCCATTTACACAAAATATTCATATGTAGTTTAAGAAACAATTTAGTTATGAAATGGAAACAAAGGGCCAACGGAAGAAATAAGAAGGATAAAAATATAAGACTGTCAGTCATTAGTAAATTGCAATATTTCCCATTTCATATTATGTTTTCCTTTTTTATTTTTTGTGAGTGCTATTATTCTCTCTATGTTGTCAACGTGTTTTATATAATTTATAAGTGATGAGAAACATGGAATTGTTTTTGAATATTTATTCTTAAATATAAATATTTAGCAATGAGCAAAATACAATTTATCATATCAAATTATTATTTAATTCCAAATGATATTGTAGCATAATAAAAATCGATTTTGATGTTTTTCCTAATTAAAAAGTTGTGTAGAGTAGTCCACAAGGCTCTTGTAAATGGACATTCCTAGAACAAATGTTTATTTGTTTCTACATGCATATTACAGAAATCGCACATGCTTGAACTAGTTATGTTACATTTATGTAGAAATTCGTTATTTGGCAATGTTCTCATTAAGTATTTATATAGAAAAGTCCGAAGTTTTGTATCAATCGTGCAATATATTAGAAATGTATGTACTAATTTCCATTTTATGTTATCTATTTCTTCTTCCAATTTTATATGAGGTTTAATGGTTAGATCATTGTTTTATCCTTTAACAAATTGTTATATAAAAGTTTGTTTCCACTTTTAGTTTTCCTGATTTGTTGTATCAAATCTATTTCATTGGGGTAATTTGTTAAGTGGTCTCTTTTAAGTATATTTTTCCATTTATTTGGTATGCTTTGTATAAGTGTATAATATCTCAGAAGTTCTGATTGTTTTAACCTATGCATGAGTCTTAGATGTTCAAATGTGTAAAACAGCTTTAATCTAGAATCAATTATCTGTACAATGTTGTTTATGCCTAATCCAAACCAACTATTGTAAAATATAGTTTTATAGTTTGTTCTAATGTTTGAATTGTTCCAAAGTATTTGTTTTGTAATAGTTAAAATATTGTCGTTAAAATGACCAACATGTATTTATTTCAGATAAAAAAATTAGATTTTTGATAGATCATTTTAATAATCTCAACTTTAATGTTACATTTAAATAACGTAAGTCCCCCCACATATTTCTAGTTCTCCGATATCTAGTTCTTCCTGATTGTTATTATCTGTTAGTATTTTTACCCAGCTCGCTTTTATTGCATTGAAGTTATGAACATGTCTAAGTCTATCATTTTTAGTCCCCCCCCCCCCTTTCGTTATCCTGTGTTTATGTTGTCCTACTTATTTTGTCCGGTTTTCCATCCCACAGGAAACCATACCTATTCTTTTTGATGATATTTAAATACACTATCAGCAGATTTTCTAAAACTGTCAGAGGACATATTAGTTTTAGCAATGCGGATGTTTTTATTACAGATATTTTACCAATCATTGATAAATTATGCCTTTTCCATCTATTCAAACAATTACAAAATTCTTTTATTGTTGGTTCCACATTTAACTCAAGATATTTTGATTCATCATTTGCAAAAACAATTCCAAGTGGTGTCCAAATGAATATTCTATCACAATCATATATTTCATTTGAATATTTCAACGACCCTACATGAATAATTATAGAATTATTTTTTTATTTAGTTTAAGGCCTGATATTTGGCTAAAAGTATCTTTCTTTTTTAATAGACTAGTACATGTTTCCGTTGAACCATCTAACATAAACGTATCATCGGCAAAAGCTTTGTTTTTTATTTCCCTATTATGCATTGTTATACCTTTAATTGTATTATCTTTTTGAATGGATTTGTATAATATTTCAATTGTTAATATAAACAAGTTGGGTGAAATGGGGCATCCTTGTCTAACTCCTCTCCCTATGTTAAATATTAGATGAAACTAAACAATTATCAATTCTACAAAATATAGGCGGTTTGTGGTTTGAATGCCGCGTAAAATGGTTAGTGACAGGATTTAAAAGTCTCCATATGTCGTTTATGTCGTTTATGTCATTGTTTGCTATTATGCTATTAACTTTTCCCTGTTTTTCTTATTATTATTTACATTTACATTTTTTATCAATCTTAACATATATAACAGTGTTAAAATCTCCAACAACAACTATTGTTTCGCTGTTATTATAAACAGCAAACTCTTCAACCTTTGTTAAAAACCTAAAGTTATCAATGGCATTGATTGATGCATTTATGTTTAAAAGTAAAATATCTTTGTCGTTAATGTTAATATTTTAGAATTGCATTCTACCTTCAATGTTATTCTTATACTCTTGAATCCTTTATGCAAAATTTGAATTAACAAGGATGCCCACACCTGCACTGTTCCAGCTATCTCCGCTAAAATATGCCTCGTCGCCCCATTCTTTTTTTCCAAATATTAACAGTTTTTTCTTTACAATATAATTATTGTAAAAAATATATAGAATATTTATTAAGTTTTAGCCATTGAAATATTTGACGCCTCTTTGATGTATAATTAAGCCCTTTTACATTAAAAGTACATATTTAACATTCATTTAAAAATAACATTTGAAAACAATTTAGATACGTGTATTGCAATTACTACATAATACAATGTGCAAAATTTAAAGGTTGGAGGAAGAAATGACATAAAGTGGTTAAGTATCATAGCAGAATAAATATGGCGAGCAATTTTATGGTCTCAGTACAACCTTCATTTATCTTAGTTATGCAATTATTATAGGTAAATATAGTACGACTTCATACGCATTCTTTAAAACACAAAAAAAAACAACACCAAACACAAACAGAACAAGAATAGCATGGTCTATTATGAAAGTAAACATATTCTTAGGCACATATGCACTTATTTCCTCACACCTATGCTAGAAGTACTCATCCTCCATATACCAAATGCATAAGCTCACTCATATATACACTTTACGGTCTATTATCCATATTTCTTGGCACACAGACATTACCTTTTTCCCTCACACATATAGCAGTACTCGTCTTAAATGTATAAAATGCCTTAGCTCATCCATATATTTACTTAAATACATAAACGTGTGTATAGTTTTATGCTAGCACGTTTACGCAGTTACACGCACACAGCGGCGCATACCAACGCACGCACCAACGCGAGGCAGAAACACACTCCCACACCACACACCCAAATACACACACACACACACACACACACACACACACACACACACACACACACCAATTCGTGTATATATGCTCCCACTGGCACAACTAGACAAATAAACAGTGTGACATAATTACTAATACAAAAGTACTAACTGGTTTATACAGTTAACACATGCCTGACACTCGCATTCACATCTAAACAGTATATTCTAAATATATAACTATTTTCTTTAATTAATATATACTGTCGTATAATAATACACACGCAAGGACTTACTCATAATGATATATCTATAACTTTTTTATAATGCAGTGTCATATCATCAATGGACTAAACCTGTATAGCATAGTGCTAAAAATATAACATCTCTGTTAATTTAACCTGTATAGCATAGTGCTTATAATATAAATCTCTATTAATTTAACCTGTATAGCATAGTGCTTGTAATATAACATCTCTGTTAATTTACGCATACTTAAGAACTTGTGCTACAATACTTTTGCAAAAACTATAAACTAAAAAGAAACTAACAATTCTTGATAAATGTATACTGTCCTATTACATCATGTGTGTTTTCATTTTACACTACTTGACGTGTTAGTCATTTATAATAAAAACTATAAGTTTGTGTATACTTTATATAGTCTCAATGTTTGATTTATAAGTTCGTTTGTCAAATTTCACTTCTTTGGGTTCGATTTGTGTAAGCAATATTTAAATATTATAATGCTTTTGTTTCTTTATAACACAGCGTGTTTTTTGTGAACACTTGGTCGTTCTTTTCTATTGTGGACTGAGATGTCGTATGGTACATGTTTTTGCGGTCTTTGATACAATCGAAAAAGCATAAACTGATCAGATGTACAGCTGTGTTCAAAAGTTTGTGTCTATATTAATTTTGCCACCGTAAATATAATATGTCTATAAGATAAGACTCTTATTGAAGAATATAGCACATGTTTAGGTGTATTGGTTTTTAATCAATTTCATTGTTTATGGTCAAGCGAGGTCAATCCAAGTCTTCGTTCCCCATGTGATGCTTGTAGAAAAGACGACCATTGAACGTGCACTTTCTACAACGTCTTGCAGTTTCTTTCTCAGACATCCCTGGACCAGTTGATTAGTATATGTCAGATCTTCATTGACATGTATACCAGTTCCTTTAAATGCTTTCTTTCCTCTCATGATGTGATCCTTTGCCATACGCCTAACGAACTTTACGATAAGTTGTCTTTTCCCATTTTTCTGCTTCCCTACTCTATGAGAAACATCTATGTCACTCTGTTTTAGATTTAGGCCATCTAATTTGTCATTGAGTATTTTTACCACCGTTGAAGTAGTTTCTTTTGCACCTTCGTTTCCTCTTTCGTTTACTCCTATAACTCTTAGGTTGTTTCTTCTTCCATATTGTTCAAGTTTATTAAGCTGATCATGTGCTTTCACATTTACTTTTTAATCTCATTTTTTTAAGTGTTTCATTTTCATCTTTTTGTGCTTTTACTCCATATTGAAGCTATTTTATCTCTTTCTTTAGCTTGTCATTCTCTGTGTCTTTCTCAAAAGATTCCGTTCTATTATTTCTATACAATGAAACACTGACTCAAGCAGATCTGTCTTCATTGGTTTAAGGGTTATTTTAATCATGTCTATTAGGATATCGTCATCCTTCGTCGTAACATTTGACATTTTTTCATTTATTTCGTGAAGCTGATTTGTTAAGGTTACCATATCAACACTTTCTTCACTTGTCTCTATATATGTTTGTTCTGCCAATTTATCCATGTGTTCCACTTTCTTTGTTTTCTTTTTTTTATCTGTTTTTGAGCTTCGATCATTTTCTGTGCTTGTGTCAAGCTCGCTGATGCTTGACGTCTCTTGTCTCTTCCTTTTCGTGTCACTGATTTCTGATTTCGGATGTCTTTCACACTAATAAAACTGGATATGGAATATTTGACCTGCAATGTATTGAAAGTGGCTTTAAACCTCATTCAAAAGAAGTTACATCAGCGAAACTCTGACATTATCGTTTATTGATCGTGAAAAACGTGATAATAAAATCAACCTCACCTGTACTATATATCGTGACAACTGTTAATGTATCAAACCTCTAAAGTTGTGTTTGTCGTAACATCCAATTTTACGATTACATTTCGACATTAAAGTCATTCAATTTTACAGCATCACTTAAACAAACTAAAGCACGGAGACTGTTCTGTTTAATATGTGCTGTTATTTCTTTATTTTTCAAAGCGAAAAAGGCATATCCCACTGTGATATATCTATCGCATTTCATTTGTATGTCGCCAGCAAGCTAGACATTAAGTGGTAACGCGTGTTCATGTCGTTCGACACAAGCGATTTAATTAACCATGCATTGCTACAAGGCCAATTCTGTCACATAGAATTATAGTTTCTTTTCACAAATAAAGTTGCTGTTTGGATCAGTTTTAGATTAATTATTATGGTAAATGGAACGATTTGTCGAATCTTATATATAGTTTACTATAACCAATATTTAGTATCTGTGGTGGCGGTTTATTGTATGTAAATCGGATATATATGTGATATATGAAATTGCATGTAACACGTGCAAAGTAAGTGAATCCGAAAACGGTTCACACAAATTTGCTAGTTTCATGTAAGAACTTTCAATGATATTCGTTTCTCACTTCGTTGTGGTCACTGTGTCCAGTTGGACATTCATTGTTTTATTTTTTATATTTATGATCAGTTTGATTATGTTGAGATAAACAATAAACTCGGAATTCATCCGCTTTATTTACATTAAAGAAACCTCTCAAATGTAGGTTCATTTGAATATTCGATCGTATTGGAATAATCTGCATTTGAAAAATATTAAGTTTTCATAGGCATTCTTTTCTCACGGGCATAACATGGAGTAAGTGTGTGCTTTTTCTTATTATAGATATTTGACTGTATACACCAAATTTAATCGTTTATACGTAAATTTGTGGTATAGAAAATATTGTAAAATTCGTTTCAAATGGTTAATTTTGATTTTATTACTGCTCAGCTGGTTCTTTATCAAACAAACTTACATGATACATGAGAAACAATTGTAAACTTGATTTCATAATTTCTTTGAAAAATTAACATTCATGCAAAGTATTAATAGTATTGTAAAATTATATTAAATAATGAAACATAATACTTGAACAACATTGATTTTTGACAATATTTTCCAGTAAACAATAATTATAACTGTTTGTTAGCCAGATAAATGCTTTGTATTATTAATATTGATGAAATGATTTCAATGACAATGTTCAGTGCTGATTTGCATAACAAATAAACTAATAAGCATATCTTGTAAAGGTTTGGACTATAGATGTGCACACATATGCGCGTTTTGTGATACAGATTGACCATATCTTGATCTTGATCATCTCCGATGTTTGCTTTTATCAAACATGCGTCGCAAATGACAAACACGAGTCAGTTTGTATCTTAAGACGCACAAACTTAAATAAGAGTTTACTATACAACGAAATCATTCGCCAAAATATGAAACTTTCTTACTTGAGATAACTTCTAATCGGGATTTCGTTACTGTCTTTAACTCTTTCACACACATACAAACACACATACAAACACACACACACACACACACACACACACACACACACACACACACTTAAAAGTAATTAATATGCACGTTATTGAACGCCGTTACTGTTTTTTACTCTCTCACACACATACAAACACACACACACACACACACACACACACACACACACACACTTAAAAGTAATTAATATGCACGTTATTGAACGCCAAGTCCGAAATATGGCTAAAGGTTTCAATAATTAACTTAACTAATAAGATATTTCAGGACGAAAATAACTTCAAAACGAAATACCATAAATTAACTGTGTGGTCCTTAATTGAGAACATAATGAACGAGAGAGGGAGGGATGTGTCCGTAAATCTAGCAGCAGTAAAATAAGGTTGCAAAGTTGAAAGTGTTCTATAATTAACTTTATTAATTAAAGGAGAGGTTTAATAAAACTGACTGGAACTCGCTTAAAGGATGTTTATCTGTTTTAGATTAATAATAAAATGCCAATACGTTTTAAAAACTTAATTACATTACCAAATACAAGTTTTTAATCAATTCTAAGTACCAATTCATAACTATAAACTTCGAACGGTGCTATTGGTAGACGTTTATATGTCTCAATAATTTAACACAAAACTCTGTGCAATGTTAAAAATGGAATCTTTGCGATTGTATGTACAGATAAGAACAATTATAAATGATAAACGACAAAATGAACATAAACTTTTTTAGCATGAATTCGAGAAGCATACTAACCGATATGGCTATCTTAGATGCATAAAAATATGTTATGCAAGGTAGAACTGATAGGAGACCTTGTAACTAAAATACTATATTTTCCAAACTATCCCAACTGACAGATTAAATTGATTACCATTATTCAAGATTTAATTAAGTTTTCACTTACAATATTTATGACTACTTAAATTAGCACAGTTTGTTATATATGAGATGTATTAAGGTGATTAATTATCAGAACATATTCACAATGGTCTTTCTTTCATCGAAGGTACTGTTTCATAAAACAGCCCAGCATAAATGCTTTCTCCCATCATTTGTTAAGCGATGCCAATAGTATTGATCGACTTATCAATGATGTACAAAAATGACGGTTTTATTAATGAACAAAACTAACTATTACTTTCATCTTCCATTATTTGGTACATCATTGACAATGTCGATTGATACTATATACACGCACACCAATTAATTTTGTCCTGTTCTACATGTTAGAAAATGCATTTCTTTAACCCTAAACACACTGCCATACTTCTGAAAGTGCCTTATCGTAAAAAAATAGTCCTCTGTTGGTTCAAATATGCAGGAAAAACATGGGATTGAACAGATTGCTTTTCACAATTTCGATAGTTTTAATTTTGCCCATTTACTGCAGCGTATCACTACACATCTTTCAAAGTAATCCAAACTTGGCAGAACTCATTAAATTGGTTCAATGTTCTCATGAGTACAAAGAAATGTAACCATTTAAAATAATGCCCAATTGATTTACACACCTCTAAATGCTTTGACTTAAGAATCTTACTACCGTTACTATACTAAGGGGAGGTAATTGGTATCTGGGACCTATATTGGTGTCATATGATAATGTGTTATATTATGCATTCATTGAGATGTTTTTAAATTGGAATGAACAAGAAAACGTAAGATGTAATAATGAAGGTTAATTGAACCTCTCCAATTCAATGAAAAGGTGTCCCTGCGGAAACCAAAATGGTTTTGTTTGTTTCTGCCTTGTATATTCTAACCGAAACAATAACACTAACCTTGGTGTCTTAAGCTACGGACCTTGGTGTCTTAAGCTACTGACCTATGTATCTTAAGCTATTGACCTTGGTGTCTTAAGCTACTAACCTTGGTGTCTGAATCTACTGACTTTGATGTCTTAGGCTACCGACATTGGTCTTAAGCTACTGAACTAGGTATCTTAAGCTACTGACCTTGGTATCTTAGGCTACTGACCATGGTGTCTAAAACTACAGACCTTGGTGTCTTAAGCTACTGACCTTGGTAGCTGAAGCTACTAACCTTTGTGTCTTAAGCTACTGACCTTGTTGTATTAATCTACTGAACTTTGTGTCTGAAGCTAGTGACCTTGGTGTCTGAAGCTACTGACCTTGGTGTCTTAAGCTGCTGGCCTTGGTGTCTGAAGCTGCTGGTCTTGGTGTCTTAGACTGCTGACCTTGGTGTCTTAGACTGCTGACCTTGGTGTCTTAAGTTACTGACCTTGGTATCTTAGGCTACTGACCTTAGTGTCTGAAGCTACTGACCTTGGTGTCTAAAGCTACTGACCTTGTTTCCTTAAGCTACTGACCTAGATGTCTTAGGCTTCTGACCTTGGTGTCTCAGGCTACTGACCTTTGTGTCTTAGGTTACTGACCTTGGTGTCTGAGGCTACTGACCTTAGTGTCTAAAGCTACTACTGACCTTAGTGTGTTAAGCTACTGACCTTAATGTCTTAAGTTACTGACCTTGGTTTCTTAAGCTACTGACCGAGATGTTTTAGGCTTCTGACCTTGATGTCTTAGGCTACTGACCTTTGTGTCTTAGGCTACTGATCTGTGTGTCTGAAGCTACTGACCTTGGTGTCTTAAGCTTCTGACCTTGGTGTCCTAGGCTACTGACCTTTGTGTCTTAGGCTACTGACCTTGATGTCTGAGGCTACTGAACTTGGCATCTTAAGCTACTGACCATGGTGTCTTAAGCTACTGATCTAGGTGTCTGAAACTTCTAACCTTGGTGTCTGAAGCTACTGACCTTGGTGTCTGAAGCTACTGACCTTGGTTTCTTAAGCTACTGACCTTGGTGTCTTAAGCTACTGACCATCAGAAGAATATGACTCCTGTTGTCATTTATTTTATCTATATATGTTTTTACATAAAATTTCTTATGCTTTTATACTTGTTTGGTATTGTGTATTTTGGCTGCTACATCTTCTGGTTGTTATATTTCTTTCTTTTTCCATGTCATGCTTTAGTGGTTTATACAATTTTAATTCGTAACCTTGATAGTGTATTGCGTATTACAATGTATTTTACTTATAACAACAATCTATATTACTGATTACAATCTATATTACTTATTGCAATATAAATTACTTATTATAATCTTTATCACTTATTACAATTATTATTACTTATAACACAATCTATATTTCTTATTACAATCTATACTACTGATTACAATCTATATAACTTATTGCAATATGTATTGATTATAATAATCTTTATCACTTATAACGTATCACAATCTTTATCACTTAATATTTATTGCAATATGTATCACTTATAATAATATTTATCACTTATTACGTATTATACTCTTTCTCACTTAATATTTATTGCAATATGTATCACTTATAATAATCTTTATCACTTATTACGTATTATAATCTTGATCACTTAATATTTATTGCAATATGTATTACTTATTATAATCTTTATCAATTATTACGTATTACAATCTTTATCACTTAATATTTATTGCAATATGTATCACTTATAATAATCTTTATCACTTATTACGTATTATAATCTTTATCACTTGATATTTATTGCAATATGTATTACTTATAATAATCTTTATTACTTATTACGTATTATAATCTTTATCACTTATTACTTATTGCAATATTTATATTACTTATTACAATCTATACTACTGATAACAATCTATATTTCTTATTGCAAGATTTGGTCAAGTCGGAAATAGCTCAGCATTATGGATACAAGAGTTCGGTTGTATTTATATCACCGATTGATGAATAAATAGTGATACGCTAGATTGAAATAAATATGTCTACGGGTTGTTCAAGAAATTAAATAGAGATGGTAAAGCAATTAATTGAGATATTATGAACGCTCGCGTTTTCAAGCAAATTCTCGCGAAATCTCGTTTTCAAATATCCAATTATCTGAGATATACAAATCATATGTATTTTTTTTTGAACAATGGAGTTCTCAAAAAAACGAGTATTCCCAACGAATTGTGTTTAAAATTGTTCAGTACTTACGATTACAAATGTGTATACCGTAACCAAAAACCAAGGGAAGCACTTGAACAGAACCCTAATATACGTTTTAAGTTTTTTTATGTTTCTACATACTTGGCTGTGTTTCATAGTTCTCCGTTTTACTGCTGAGGTCGCGTCCAGTTCGGTCCAAACATGTCTCGGTTCGATTGAGACTGTTTGTCAGATACTTTCGGATGAACAGTGACCATAATAATTCAATCTTAGATGGTCTTCCTGAAATGTGTCGAGAACAACGTTTACTCCTTTACCTCACTACAAGTCAGCTGCAGTCAATGTGTTTAATCTTGCAACAAGACCGACTTGTTTGTATCATGTACCATTTGGGCAAACTGTACATTTTTTTCTTGAGACATATGTGTTGCTCAATTCCTATTAACTTATTTTCATTATTTGTCATAATGAGTTGTTAACATTATAATGATATAAAACAGATTAATTAAATAAATATCCGGTTTTACGTAACCTCCGGAACACCTTCTCTTCTCTATTATGCTTCTTTTCCAATTTCCGGCTCTCTATTCATAAAATAAACTTAAATCAATTGCACTGTCAGCGAACGTAAATTGCATGTTAAAACGGAAATTACCTACTTTTTTTCGAGTAAACCATATTGGAAAATCAGAGCAGAAATTATAATAATAATAAACCGTTTTATATACCTCTTTACTAATATTTCTGAATTGTGACATGTACTAAAAATGGTGAAGAACGAAATATTGCTGAATGAAAATATTAGTAAGAAGAATACATGTAAACTACAAAGTGGAAATTCAAAGTCTTATGGTTACCTTTATATAACAGTTACTCCTCATATAATTACGAATGTCATAACTTAGAACTGTAGTTGAGTGAGTAAGGCAGAATTTAGCAAATAGTTAAATAAAACGAGTTTTGTTTCTATTTTATGTAACTTCAAAGTACGTTCTTATTTTAAACGTAAAGCAAGGTAATATACAAAACTTCAAAACTTCGGATACCTAATGCATGATTTGTGAAACATTTCGTCATCAATATTTGTGTATTTGTATTTCCTGGCATCATTCGTTGCAACAACATAGGTTTAAAGGAAACTTTGAAAGGCTTTTTAACGATGAATACACACAAAACGCTGATTTATATCAATAGCAAACAACTGTCTAGCCTGAGAGAGTGTTAACACATGATAAAACTATAACTTAATTTTCAAGGTACAACACAATACTAAAATAAATGAGAAATATATTTTGTCGAAATGCATCTGTAAATAGTTACTAAACTTATTTCGCTTATTATTCAAGAACATTTACTTATATCTAACCTGGAAATAATCTATGAAATGGGAAGTTGTATTATCTGTGTATGTTTCTCACGCCTTTACTTCACAGGCAGCATACAGTGTGATATTTTCAGCTTTATTCAATGTGACGGCATCCGCTATTAACCTGTAATGACGCCATCTGATCCATATAAACTGTACACATGTATATACATGTATATACCTTTTATGACGTCATCTGGTCCAATATACAGATTAAAAAAACGACAGTTGCGTGAATTCATGTTTTGTTTTCAATGTCTTTGAAATTCTTTTTATGATTTTTTTTACTTCTATTAAAATGTTCAAATGTGACCAGGTGCGTGTTTTACACTTTTGATCGCTCCAGGTGGCGCCCTCAGTCATCACTCTTTAGGGTTGTACAGTAACTGTTCTTATCATAAATATTCAATAAATGTGATTATGAAAATCACCTTGTAGTAACCTCGTTCTTAAGTTTATACGTCTCGTGGCGGACATATACATGTATATAGTTGTGTTTTTATTCAAAGCGTCCTTACCAAAATAATAAAAATAAGATTTAATATCCAAAGTGCTCCGAAACATATAACTGTTAATGCATTGGCAATTTCAGAACACAAACTTATTATCTATACTCGGGTTAACAATACTGGTGAAAATGCTTTTCTGTGTTCCTCCCTAGAATCTCATGATCTGATTTCATTCATTATTCCAAAGGTCATTCATAAAATGAGACAAATTGTAATTATTACTCATAAGTTTGTGATTTGGTTTACACATGTCTAACTTAGGTCAAAGATAAATTTTTATAACGACCTAAATATACATTTTCACACTCAAATATATCCAATAATAAGCCAATTGTGCATAAACTAATAAAACAACGCTGTAGTGTCTATTTGCCATTTAAAATTAACAATAAAAATATTTAATTATTACACTTGTTTGTTATTCTAGTAAAACAACATTATAGCATCGTTTTTTTAGGGAGCTCTTAGTACAAATATAATCATATCATAATATTGTTTTCTGGATCACTCTGTCGGGGCATTTTGGCAACTCCTTCACTATGCAAATATATATCATCCTAATACTGAATTTTTGTTTGGTTATTCTTTCTTAACACACACACACACACACACACACACACATGCAAAACAATCACGATCCATCTATGACATTTCGCACAATTTATTTAATTTAAACTAAAAATTTGATAATTGATTGTGTACATTGAGTATTTAAAAACTGCGAGATATCTACTTGTATATAAACCACTATAATCTAGGGCAACTCTCTGCAGAACAATTCTGGATCCGCCTACGCGTTTCTGTACAAATTATTTTAAGAACACATAACTGTACCAAGGCTTAACGGGCTTTTGTGTCTGATTATTGCAGAATGTTCACGTATAATCATTTGTCTTCAGTTTTGCAATTCTGCTCTTTTTGAACTTTAATTTAATATAAAATGTCTTTATCATTGTTATTTGAACATCAAATAGGACCAAAAACAAGCGTATGTATAGCCATGCTGATATTCTCGTTCACGTGACGTAACCACGTAAATGCATATGTTAGAGAACCATTATTTTACGTCCCAAAGAAACCCCTTTTTATTTATTTATAGAATGGCCTGAATTTTCTAATTTTCTCTTAAAGTTTATCATTTTGTGTTTATTTTATGACAGGCTTTGAACTTCAGCATACATAAAATAGATTGGAACTGTAAAATTACCTACAACGACCGAGAAAGATTCAGAAAATATTATCCCTTCATTTTCAAAATTACTTATATCATAATATCGTTTACTTGTGTTTGTTTATTTGATATTTTGTTGATTGTTTGTTTGATTTCAGCTACGCTTTTACTGTTTTGTGATTTTTGGGCTACTCTTTCTTAGTACAAATATATCATTATACTATCATTCGTGCATACGCAGTTTCTCTAGTATGGTTTACAAATATAAGCTATCATCGTTATAATCATTATTACATTTACCGACTGCATATCCTTGTACTCTAAAGAAACAGTATAATCTTAAAACGATAACGGAGGCGACTGGTGTCGTTTTCCCATTGCCTCTGTAAATCTGAACAATCGCTCTATCAGTTCATATCAATCATTCCTTATTATAGAAATCTTTTGTAGGAAATCAATATGAGCATGTGTAGTGTCTTGTCACAAAGGGTTAGATTTACGTCTTATCATACTTTTGAATTACGTAATAGATTTTAGAGAGGCCTCAGTCTGCTGCTGTAATGCCACGTCCTCCATGCGCATAACACGAACAACTGCATTTAAGTGACAATGTAAAATAACTTCAATTGTTTTGTACGAGCTTACCTATGAAGAATGTTCTGCGGATGTGTTATTTAGATAAGGGTTTTGCAGCAGGGAGTTTGATTGTTTTGAACGGGTTAGCGTCTAGCAACGATCGGCGATATCTGTGTCTGGTGTTTCCGTATCTTAGCTCGATTGTTTAATTTGTGTTTTTGTCTTGTATATCATTGACAAATATTATAGCATATAACTCATATATTATTCAGAGAGTGTTTGAAACAGGAAAGTATATAGTCGAATATGTGTAAACGGTCACCTCCATTAAGCAGCCACTTGTCTTAAGTAAATACATGTGTTAATGTATCGTGTAAGTATCTGCTTTATCTTAAAATGTCACCTTTGCTTATTCCCTGACATGGCTCCTTAAGGCATGTTTGATTGTAACTGAAGTTGTCTAACGAAGCAGGATAATTAAGAAGTGCAGACTAAGACAAACTTGAATTCATAGTATGTATCTGTCTTCATAACAAAATTATTCCAAATCAAACAGACAAATTCAAACGAACAACAACTAACACGTCTACGGTGCAAACATGTTCACTTGCTATCCATAACTCAAAAATCAATAAAACACGCATGTCTTGAATGTTGAATGCTTTTTAAATACGGAAAGCTGCTCAGTGAAGTGCCGGTAACTAGCGTCTTTGTATTATGTCCAAGGTCTTCATCAATCTAACATCAGCCTGTAGCGATGCGGATTCTCGTAAACTGAATAATCGCATGTACTCGTATAAAATTATGATGAAACACATCTGTAAACAGGAAACAAATTCAGGAAGAATTAAATCTCGCGAGAGATTAACATAGAGGATTTGATTTTTCTATACCGTTGCCATTCATACTAACGTTGTTGAGTCTTTAAAAGTTGATTTGGACCATCTCAATTGTGTGCCAACACATAGGGACCACTTCCGTTCTGATCGAAATTCGATCAAAGTACAAAGTTTATACTTTTCAAATTGAGCTACAAAGACTGTGTGTTTAAATCGATGAACGGACACAGCTAAAAGAAACTTAATAATTTAGAAATTATTTGCAACAACACAGATGTGTAACGAAGTTTCAAAGAATACAGTTATATAAGCCTAAAAACAAAAACTTAAGAGGCAATGACTATTATATAAACGAGATTCTAACAGTAATGTATCCCCTAAAACTCATACATCTTCTCGTCAGCCCCTAACTAAAGATGCACGAATAACTTTTTCAGGGTTTCTGACTCATACCAAGGCTTAACAGAAGCACATGGTGACATAACATTGTCGTTATTAATACAATAGCCAGTCTATCTATCTTGGCTGTGACTCCTGCTACAAATAGCGTTTATTGAAGATGGGCAGAAAATAATATTTCATGATGTATTAATCTTTTAGCACGTTTACAAAATGTTTTAATGTTAAACAAAAGAACTGTAGTTTATTTAAGAATGTCAATATTTGGACCGGACATTCAGTTCGTATAATTTATATAGGTTACATTCGGGCTTCCAAAACAGGGGTAAGCACAGCTTTGCAAAAACACTTTCCAAGCATAAATAAATATTAACGCCTAAACAAGATCGATGTGCACCCCTTTAACGTACGGACTGCGCATGCGCGGCGGACATCTTGTTTCTATTATATGCGCATATTATAGAAACAAGATGGCTGCCGCACATGCGCAGGCTGTACGTTAAAGGGAACAATGTATATTATGATGCAGGAAATATCTGCTAGAAAGGGACTGAGCGCGAATGTTGATATTACTCTATAATGTTCGCAGATTTGCATTGCATTTTGGGCTGCGTATACAACCCAGCATTCAATGAAAGAGTGACACGGTGCCGGAAACCAGCATTCCAACAGAATTGTTTTCAAATGCAGGAGTGTTCACTGTCACCGAACCGTAGGTAGAGTGAACCAGTCTTGAACAAGTTTGGCTTAAGTGTGATATTTTCAGGTCACATGGCTGCACCTGGTCACATGACTTGACCGTTGTCCGTAAACTGTAGCATATTTTCGATAAGGTTGGTGAACTTACTCTCTCATATCCTAGCATTCAACGATGTAGCCTTAAATTGCAAACGTTTATTATTCCAAGAACATGATAGTCGAGAGAGGTTCGATCTAATATTTCCCTGTATAATTTCGTCTGGTTAAAAAATGTCGATTTGAAATTACACGTCTGTGGTAAGGATAAATTTATGAACCATTTATAACGCTTTCAAATCAATAGAAGACGTGTGCCCGTGTAGTGAATGCATATCTCCTGAAAACGATAGCCGGCTTCCCGAAACTGAGATCATATAATTGATCAATGTTTTGTCTGACCCGAAGTTGAGTCGCTTTACAGTGCTCTGATGTAACACATATAAAAGGAAATGTGACCAGAATGGTACACAGTTGAGCCTTACAATTGACTTTGAATCATATTATTGTCATAATCTAGCCTAACATACGCTTTAAAACTGACCCTTTTATCAGATATTATGTACATGTCATTTCCAGTGTTACGTCTTTGGTTCAATTGTTTGACTTTTTCCGGCTTCTTCGATTCATGCCGCTCAGTTAGTGTTTTCTCCGAAAAATAGGATATGTCGTGATGCAAAGGGCCTGAGGGTTTGGTGCTAGGGACCTGAGGCTTGATGCTAGGGGCTTGAGGGCTTGATGCCAGGGGCCTGAGAGCTTGATGCCAGGGGTCTGAGGAGTGAAGTATTTTTTCTTGTGGAACACATTGTCAAATGATAGAGCATCAGATCCAATATTGGAGGGTCGTGGGTTCCATGACGCCAAGCTTGTACGAAGCTTTTCATATAGACAGTGTGTATGCTGAAAATAACAAAGTCAATTTTTTAACGCATTACATTGTTCGAGACATAATTGTAAATAGAGCAAAATATGGGCACTCAAATTTCACTGATAGTGTGGAAAAATAATATATTTATTCATTTTCAAATTGTCATCGATTGACATTTATCTTTTAAATTATAATCATCCTTAGAGACCAAATTGTAATCACAATTAGTCACCGTGAAAAGAATGCACATGTCATTTATGCCACAAATCCAATTTAGAACAATTTTTCACGCTCAATTATGTAATAAATTACGCCAAGAAGGGAGACCGCACGTCGTATTAATTTGCATCGCAAATCATATCTACAGCTGTGTTAAATGCCGTTCTTAATTTAATTCGTATTTTAAAGTCCATAACAACGGGTTTCTTTTAGAAGATTGGAAATAAAAGCAGCAAGAAAAATTTAGGTGACTCGCATAAGTGGTTAACCGTGTTTCATCAAGTGATAAAAAACAAAAGATAAGACACGTTATGGTAATTGTGCTGCACGACCGCTATTCCACTGAGACACATAGCTCTTTGATAACAACTTTTTTTCTTCACAAGTTCGATTGATTTAAAACGAAATACTTTATAAGAACAGAACAGAACATATATTTTATTACGATTTGTACAAAGTACATCATCATACTATATACGATATACAATCAATATAAACATATAGTCACTTAACAGCAATGATTAAAATCATAAGAGTATAAAACAAAATATTTAATAAATGTTGATAAATTAAATGAGGATGAACACTATGCTAAAACAGTTAGCACTGTTTTTCTAATTTCTAATGTCTCTTTTATATATCTTGAAATATTATAAAATATGGTTTTATTATGTGAATTAAGTAACTCTAAAAATTTGAACACAGAAGGTCTTTGATAGTAATACTTTTTCAAATACTGTTTTCGTAAATAATTAAAACAGGGACATATACATAAGAAATGAAACTCATCTTCTATATCCCTTGAATTGCAACATAAACAATATCTTTCTTTTTTTTTTAATTCTTTTTCTGTCATATTGTCAAGTTTGTATTTAAGAGGATTAACAGATAGTCTTAATCTAGTGTAAAATAACCTAAGATTAGAGGGCAATATATAGAGATAATTCTCATACTTAAATTGATGTTTGACAAGTTTATAAAATTCGAGCACTGGACTTTTTTCTACTGATCCAAACCATTGTTGAATGAAATTGTCGATAACTTTTAGTTTAAAAATATTTGGAAATACTTTGGGATTAACAAAACGATTATTCTCAAACATATAGGTGAATCCATAATCATTTAACATGGTTTTAATATTTGATACCCAGTTCTTACAACCTCTAATACAGTCATATAGCCCCTGTTCATATAGTTTTTTTATCAGTATATTACCCGTACAAATAACTTTAAAACCAATAGCATATGATTCTTACATATCGTGATATATATAATGATGGATATCTCCCAAGCTCTCCATACACACCCACTGTACAAATATTTAACCTAACATTCAATAAACGTTTATAGAACTTTAAGTGTATTCTTTCGATTTCTTTCGACTTGGTATATCCCCAAATTTCACTCGCATAACTTAAGATAGAACCAACGAATGCATCAAACAACTGGCATAGTAGTTTTGGCTTTAAATGGATTTTTTTACAATTAAATAAGAGGGTATTAAAAGCTTTCAAATATTTGCCAACCAAATGTTCCTGATTTAAATTAAAATTACCAGTGTAACTAAATATTGTTCCAAGATAATTAAAATCATCAACAAATTCAATAATTTCTCCGTTATAAGTCCAAGATTCATTGGGTAGCAACCCACCACGTTTTCTAAATATCATTATTTCAATGTATTTACTTTAAAGCCCCAATTATTGCAATAAGTATGCAAACCGTTTAGATTATACTGTTATTCAGAAGGAGATTTTCCTAAAATAGCCATGTCGTCCGCAAAAAGTAACATAGTCAAAACAATACCATCAATAGTCAATCCTGAATCAACACTGTTTTGTAAATACAGCTCCAAGTCTTCCATAAACATAGAGAAATGTATAGGCGAGATTACCGCCCCTTGTCTCAATCCCACAGTATGTTGAAAATAGTCAGAATAACTATTACAACTCTTTACACATGATTTTACCTTCTAATATATGTCCTTAATAATACGTAGAAGTTTACCCCTAATACCAAGCTTATACAATTTTAGCCAAAGTGCATTTCTATATATACTATCGAATGTCAACGAAAACAAAATATAAACGTTTATTATCATATAAATAATTCTGGATAATTGACATTAACACAAAAATAGCATCAACTGTTGACCGTCCCTTTCGAAATCCAAATTGCGCATCTGAAATGATATCATTATTATTACAAAATGTTTCTATCCTTTTATTGAGTATGGTAGTAAACAGTTAAAAGGATAATATTGGCATATTACCGTCAATTCCCTGTCCTCAATACACACGCCTAGCATGAAGGTACACTTATAACTTAGCGTCTAAAGTGTCTAATTGCATACATAACCTCTTTATTACAAACATCGGGTTTCTGAAGCCACGTTTTTGTTTTTGTTTACATCTCTATTTTCAACGAACCACTTTCTGGTTTCCGATCAATCATCGGAAAACATCGCGAAGACTCGTTCCCGATTTCGTTTTCGAGGCTTTGTTCGGGAAGTTTACGGAGTTCAATGTAAACATTGCGCAATACTTTATTGCGGGGCGTATTAAAGTTTTGGCATATATTCGTTCACTGTTTATTTGATAACTTTCAAGTAAATAAAGGTTATACGTCAATACTTAAGCACTATTTTGTGCATACTGCATACAGGAAAAGTCTGGATTAACAGCGTGTTTGTGTTACTTGCCAATATAATCCCTTTAAGATAAACAACTTACCAGGGTTATTAAGTAACATCGATCACACTACCTTTTTTTGTGAACATGGATAATAAGAGAAAGTTTGCTAGTCACATGTTTGCTACCGTGACAGGTGAAACTATTGGTAATGTTTAACTTGCCATACATCAAACTTTGTTTTAAGCCCTAAATATTCGTGTCCCAAAGTTAGAGTGATGAAAATATAACTAATGACAGGAAACTAACAAAATGTTATATTTATTTATTATAAACACCAAATCTACAATGGTGGCACATATATACATATAGTCTTATAGTATAACACTGTATTTTTCAATCTGTCACGTTATAAATTATATATTTTTTTATGTTAAAACATCCCATGTCCCTTTAAGAAAATAATTCATTAACTATAGTGCATTCTGTGATAGCAAACATGCTTTGTATTATGCCGGAATCAATAGATGGTCCATGTAAAAATTCTGCGGACAACGCTTACGGTTTAGTACTCACGTGTTACACTAAAGTATTGACGCTTGTACATTACATGTACATACCTTAACGTTCAAAGCATTATATATTGATTGCCACAGTAATTGATGGACTCAATTTGAAAATGTTAGACTAAAACTGTCTAAAGTAGAGAAACCAGGATTCAGCAACCGCACAAGCCTCATAAATATTGAGAAACAGGGCCATTAAGTTTGATGCACGGTCGCTTTGAGAAACAATAATATTTATACGGGCATCGATTGTTAAAGGGACTTATTCTTTTGCTGTTTGACTACAAGCTTATATTGTTGTAAATATTTACACCATTTATTGTTTAGTATGCCGTCCAGTAGTTAGGTATTTAAGCAATTATAGATAATTACGATGTTTGTTTGTTTGATTGCCAAACGAGCGTTTCTGTGTTTCTGTTTATCGTTTTGTTAAACGATGTGTTATGACTGAATACATTTATAAAGCATGTGTCACGCATGTTTTGTCTTCTTGCATTTCGTTTCGACAAGATTCATAGTTCTCTTTAAATTTCTGCTTTCTTTGAAATTACAAGCGCAGACGGACTGGTCGTAAACACTATATGTAAGAATACTGTATTCAATTTACATTTACATGTACGCCTATAGGGATGTTTTCATATTTGTGTATAACTTCTGTTTTTCTTTCCATTTGTAAATATGTATTTGTATGTGCATGTACATTATTAAATCTTGTCTGTATGTTTATACTCTCCTGTATACATTAATGGAGGAATAAAAGAATCAATCAAGCAATCACTCACTCAATAGTAAAGGTGTATTATGTTTGTTTAGTTTGCATATTTAGCGTCATTTTTAAGTCATCCAGAGCTTACAGACGATCAGTTAACTTTGGTCCGATGATCTACGTATGATTGGTTGAGATGCTAAGACCCAGTAAACGGGCGCCCTCATCCTCGCTCTCTACCCGTCATCGCATCATAAACGTAAGTTACAACATGAATATGCTCATATACGTACATGTTTATCATCAATTCCAATATGTGACAAACAATTATTATCATGCATTGATAAGTATTTATTTACTTATAGCATAAAAAAGTAAATCATTATAAATTATAACTATAATATTCTTAATGACTTTCTGCTTTTTGGGAAAAAAACATTTTGTGATGCAATTTTGTTGATGCTGTTTGTTACGTAACGTCGATACTAATTATGTTTTATATTCGAAAACTGTTCAATCATGAAGAAGTAAACAACAGCCTTTAAACAGCACACTAATTGTTTAATCGTGAAGAAGTAAATAACAGCCTTTAAACAACACAATAACTGTCGCCCGTCCGTTGAAGAACATAAGACTTAAATGTAAACAAGCAAACAAATCATGGCACTGTGTTATTTTCGTAGTAGCATAATATTAAAGTTAATGGGATTGGAAGGGACACACTATAATGTATAAACGATCAATTTCAATTTAGCTATATTTGTTTTTACTGTCAGTGAATATTGCTTTTTGTCTGCAAATACAAAACATGGTTGACTCGTTCTTGATATTATCGCTGGGCTGAGGTGTACAACTCTCTGTTAACACTTCGTTTAGTGAAATCGTGTTTGTTCGATATCGTTCAAATTAAACATTTTAATATCTAGTATAATCGGCAAAATAAGTAGAATGATATTGTGATATCATTTCAACTAAATTGTTTTCTTTAATGCTAAAAATCTCAAAATACCACGATTCACAAATCCATATTTTAAACTACTTGGTGCTAATGGTAACGCTGATTTGAATAACTGGGCACTGGTCATGTTGGGATCATGGCGCACATTCGATACTGCTCGACAAAATAACAATGCTTTTTTTGCTTTAAACGTGTTAAACAAGTTCTTTCAACTAAGACAAATCACGTTCGCTGTCTTCCTGGGTAGAAACAGTACTAAGCATATGCGGATAAAGTGTCACTGACTTTACACAAATAAATCTACCACATTATATTCATATGAAATAGCTGAGTGCAGTTACAATGGAAGATTATTGCATACGAACAAAGAAAATGCATACATATAAACACACATACACAAGCACATACGCATGCAGCACGCATGTACGCAAGCATACACACACGCACACATGCACGCACACACGCACGCACACACAATACACACAAAGTCCCTCCTACACACATAACTTCGAAATAGTTTATCCGATTTAAAAACAGTTTTTACAGATTGGTGCAGACCGCGGCGTGGTCTAGTGGTAGAGCGTCCGCGTCGCATGAGAAAGGTCGTGGGTTTAATCCCCGGCCGGGTCATACCAAATACTTTAAAATGGTACTAGACGCTTCCTCGCTTGACACTCAGCATTTAGAGGAGAGTTCTAGGTCTGGTCGGCCCGGTGTCAGTATAATGTGACTGGGTAGGGAATCATACCGTGTGTCTGCGGCATGATACTCCAGTGTGTCAGCGCTCAGAATACTGTCTCAAGTAGACACCGTCGCGATATGACTGAAAAAATGTTGAAAGTGACGCTAAACACCAAACAACATCAACAACAACAGATGGGTGTAAAAGAAGGTCTACAACACATCGAACCCTAATATTTCCCGAGCAATTCATACAATGTTATTCTGGTACCTTTCCCGTTATTAGCATAAAACGACCGTAAATGAAGAAAAAACAATATACGTAGTTATCTCCACGTTATTTCACCACACAGTCCTGAATAATTCCTTGAAAACAATCCACATTTAAAGGTAATTGATGACTTTAATTCACTTCAGACTCTCTTGAAATTGATTTAATATAAATACACGAGACACGTAGACAATAAGGTTTTAATTGCTTTCAATTGGTGAATAACACGGCATTGGATATCAAAAGAGAATTTACTGTATAGCTCCAGTCCATAATACAAAAAACACTCCAACTTTAAAAGAATTAGCTGTGGTTATAGCGGATACGTTTAAACAATGAGACGGATTGATTTTAGATTAATATATGACTGGGGACGGCATGAAGGCGTTAAGGCAGTTTAAATAAACACCACTCATAATCAAATAGACACGGGTGTTATTGTTATATGGACATCTTTTCAGGGTAGTCTATACAGCTATAAATCAAGTTATTGATATCGTTGAATGCCATTGAAAATAACATGAATCCAAAACAGCAATACATGACAAATCTGATTATGTGATGATATTTCAATTACCAAACATTGTGAGAATCTATGACCAGGGACGCCAGGGAGACGATGTAGATGACACAGCCGCCAATGCGACACAAATACAGAACAAATATAGTACAGTCGATTCATATTTGAATGCAATGAGATACGGTCAATGCATTTTGATATAAGTAAATTAGGTTAATTGTGCCTATAGTATATTATTATAACATATGCATTCAAACCTACAAATACCCAAATCAATAATAAGATACCTGTTTATGTTTACAACGGTTTTCAGATAAATCACCTGTACATGCATACAAAGGATGACAACAGTCGTCACTGTCTTGGAATGTCAGTAGCAAAATACGTCACTAAGGATTTGCAGTCAACCTCGCTCTTCCCTCGTCATCATTCTATAAAAATAAATGGCGTGAATTAATACATCCTCGCTAGACTCTCTTACCAATACGACATCCAACATGTTCATGTGTATGGTGTGTGATTTTGTTTGTGTGTGTTATTTCAATAGGTTTTAATACCTTTACCAACACATGTCATGACATATATGGCATATCAAGTTGTATTGGTAAATTGAATCTAAGTAGAACCGTCAGTTTTCCGCAACGAACTTGCAAACATTCTCGCATAAATATTTTGGAGCCAGCAGGATTCGAACCTACGGGTTTTGCAATAAGGGGTCAAGTTTCCAGTTACTTGCGTAAGTACGGTGGTTCTACTCAGTCTGAGGTCTTCCCCAACCAGTAAAACTGTGTATGACATATATAATCTGAAATTTTTTTAAAAATGGCGTTATAACTCTTCGAATTTATTCAATATATAAAATGTAATTCGTAATGTTACTGTACGTTAAGTGTTGATGTCTTTTTTTTCTTGTTAATGTCTTGTTTTTATGTTATGTTACATTATATTGTTAGCTGTTGGTAAAGGTCACATTTTTTTGTTTATTATAAAAGGAGTGCTTTTTACGAAAGGTCACATTGTCCGATAGTGGATAAGATACGGAGTTGTTGTTTTGTCGGTACAGACTTCATATTGGTAATTACTAATAAATGTTAAATGTCATATTTCGTTTTATTAATGTAATAAGTAATAATAGTTATTGTGTATGCTGTTTCATTTCCTTGCAACAAAAATGATATAACGTACTTCATAGACAAAACTTTCTCCATATATCTAGCTTATAGTTTTCTTGCTTTTATTCTATTTAAGAGTTTCAAAGCATTTAAACTTTTCGATTAATAGTTGTTGTTTTTTTAAATACCGGAATTTTAGAGATGCACGTTTCGGAGTTATCTGAAGTGTTTTAACTTAATATCGTGATAAGTGACTTCAATTCCAGTACTATATATAATTTTATGGAAATTGGTATTACCCACGAATATGAGAAAATCGCTTACAGTTAATTTGTATTTGTTAAACAGGCTACACGAACTTACATTCATAACCAAGAACGCGGATATAAAATTACATAATTTGAGACAAACTGGAAAATATATATAGATACAATATAAAGGAATGAATACTTGTGATTCAGGTTTTATTTTAATTGTCCTTTATTTTATTGATCAATTTCTTTTAATATCAATCCAAGAAATATTCTTTTACGATAAATAATTATCTTCTTTTCAAAATTAGGTGATTGGTGATAATATAATGAAACGTGATGTTACGTCACGTGGATGTAAGGAAATTTTGAATTCATTTATCTGATAATGAGAATGTAATACAACATATTTTCCATTATCATATTATATCAACTAATTTAATAAATACGAATGAAATGGACACACCCATATATATATATATATATATATATATTGTATACGTGTATGAACTAAATGGATACGCCCATATATAAAAATGTATGAACTTTCCCAAAAACACAGACAATATCAGGCCAACACTTACTTTAACTGACGCAATTCATTGAATACGAATTCAACATGTGTATAAATGTAAGCGTTTTGTGTGGTGTCCTTCAGTAAGTGCTGGCTCTGCTTATAAAGACTTCAAGCGTGATTTGTCTCATTTGTAAGAATCTTTTGACAATCGAAGTAAAACAAATAAGTTAACTATATAAATGTTAAGATAACGTGGTTCATTTGTTATTTTAATAAACAATTAAATAACGTATAGACAAAATTACGTACATTTATATCCATTGAAAGCAACTTAAATTTGAACTATTTAACTAGGTCATCTTAACCCACCTAACCAACTAAAATAAGATGTGCCCAACAGGGATGCAGCATTCAAAGGACGCAGAATAATGACAATGGACACAATATACATTATAAAAGAAAACAACGGACGTTATATATAAGCTTTACTTACTTTAAATGGTAAATGTAGGTCACGGCTTCAGTGGATTTATGAGAATAAAAATAATAATACAAATATTTAACAGAGAAATAATAATAAAGACATGTATTAATATTATCAATTTTTTTTAAAATTGACTGTTTGTTGTTAAATGTAGTAATAGCAATTAAATATAATCTAAATTAACCCTTTACTCCATAGATACGAGTTTTCCAGCACAAATCACAGAATGCCTTTGAAAACAGTGCAGGAAGAGTTTTGAGCAATCTGAACACTTCCTGCACTGTTTTCCACTCTTTCAGTTAATAATTCACCAAACAATTCAAAAGCCTTCTTTATTAGTTGTACAAAGGTGTCTATATTGGATGTGTCCAAAAGCGTCTATATGAAGTAAAGAGAACTCAACAGCCGATCATGTGATTAGATTGGAATTAATTTACAAAAGAGATATTGCTAAATACTAACATAAAATAAATTTATAACATATCTGTATTAGTTAATCTGTTTACGGCACTGGTGACAAGCTGTATCGGTAATGAAAACACAACCAACAATGTCTTCTTCCTTTAAAAATGGTACTCTTGACGAGCCACAATTCCCACGTTTACCGGTGCCAACCATAGAGATGAATCTACATTCCCTCTAGTACTGACGTCGAGATGGAAGGATATTGTTTTTGTGTCTGAACTTTCTATTCAGACTTGGTGACGATTAACGTCCGTTTCTGAAATTATAAATAAAACAGCAGCAGAAAATAGTTTATATGGGAGCAGATGGATGGGTAACTAAATTTGCATTTTATTTTAAATTTAACAATGGCCATGTCTCCACCATGTGCTTATCAGAAATAAAACGGAAGTGGTGAGTTTTTTAAACTAGTAATGAATAGTTTCTTTAATAAATTGCTTTAATCTTTATACAATCAAACCTTAATATAAACATACATATGAAGTGATAACAAATGTTTACTTCCATACAAAGTCTGCAGAACAGACCAAGCTTTCCCAGTTGTGTCTGTTGAATAGCAGTATTTGGAAAGCCACGTTTGAGCACATTGATTGGTCAGTTGCTTCAGAGAAAGGTTGGATGACGTCACAGTTAAATAAGTAAGCATTCAATTGCTATTGTTTTTGAGACAGTATTTTCCCTTTTTTTCATTTGGGGATAATAAACCTGATTCAAGAAATATCACGCTCTGGGATAGACTTTTCAAAGGATAGTAACAAAACCGTCACTGGAGAGGCTTAAACATGGGGTATATTTTACAAAGGATAGTAACAAAACCGTCACTGGAGAGGCTTAAACATGGGGGATATATTTTACAAAGAATAGTGACAATACCGTCACTGGAGAGGCTTAAACATGGGGTATATTTTACAAAGGATAGTAACAAAACCGTCACTGGAGAGGCTTAAACATGGGATATATTTTATAAAAGATAGTGAAAAAAATCGTCACTGGAGAGGCTTAAACATGGGATATATTTTATAAAGGATAGTGACAAATTCGTCACTAGAGAGGCTTAAACATGGGATATATTTTACAAAGGATAGTAACAAAACCGGCACTGGAGAGGCTTAAACATGGGATATATTTTATAAAAGATAGTGAAAAAAATCGTAACTGGAGAGGCTTAAACATGGGATATATTTTATAAAAGATAGTGACAAATTCGTCACTGGAGAGGATTAAACTTAATTTACGCGTGCATCAAACGTCACTCTTGATCCATCGTCTCATCATAAATCGAGACATTGCAGACAAATGTAACCTCAGAGGACTATCCTCATACAAAAGATGACAGCAAGTACATGCGTATCGTGGTAATATACGTATATGCACTCATTAACAACAGACACGAGAAAAGTAGGATACAACTTCTGTTAATTTGGCTTTGTCTCTGTACCAGCATCCAAATAAAGATTTCAATTAACTACATAGACAACGAAACCCTCTTGGAGTTCGTTAATTATGCGTTTATTCTAATTCAGAATAATTGCATCATTAAATTATTGTCCAAACGATTATATATTTAGTCACACAAACGAAGAATCGACGTCTAAACGTCCCTTTTATCTAATTTCTGACTTTCCATTTATTCGCCTCAATCTTAATTTGATGTAAGTCCATTTGGCAGTAGAGGAACTTGGTTCAACTTTGGGAGCACGCCACCGAGTTTGTATGGCTTTTGATCAACATTGATAGTGGTAGGTGTTTGATCTCGGTAATGATTTCAATGCGTTTGAAGTTAACGTCATATCGAAGAAGTATATTTACTACTAAAATGTTATTCCGCTGTGTTATTTCAACAAATCCTTTGAAACTTTAAAATGGATTTAAATCGATTAAAACGGGAAGAAAATAATCCGAAATGCTATCTTTTATCTTCAAATGTTTTCATATGAGAATTATGTCGTTTCTAAGACATTACTGTTTGCCAAGAGCTGCACTCACTTGCTATCGGGAGTGAAAAGCGATTAAGACAATCAAAATGATCGGAAAGCACACACAAACCGCTTAAAAGGCGGAATGGGCAACATGAAAGCAGCGTGTCTAATGTTTCATTCTACTAGAGCCCATTCTCCAATTTTATTTATTCTCGACATTTTATGACATGCATATTCCGGTTCCTTATGGCGTGCAAATAATAGATCTAAAGACAATAAATTTGATATACTTTAATCTACAGCATACAGACCAGACAGGAAATGAAAGCCATTCAAAAAGTGTACACATAAATATTTCTATAAAGCTTGATGTGCAAACTATTTCCTTATAAAACTGAAGATATGGAACGATGAGTAACGTCCCAGTACCCGTTATTACATATATATAAATATAAACTTTGATAAATTTTGATATATGACAGAAGTTTGATTATTTTTCGAATATTTTAACACAGCATTTTGCTGTAGTAAATTACTTTGAGAGGTTTTAGTTAATTCAGTTTAAATGCACTACCACTTATATGTGTTTATCGTTCATTGAGATAGCATGTTAACCATATTATACATTTCGTACACATTAAGAGTAAATCGGTAAATTATGAATTATTTTTTGTATTTCACCTATTGTCATACAAGTGTTTATATTTTATTTATAGCATGTATGTCAGATGCCTACCTATTATTTTTAGATTGAAATTGAAACGATTTGGTACGTATATATTTAATACAATCATAACAATATGAGATACACATTTTGTTATACAAAATATTGTGTTTAAACCAAGGCATGTAAAATACTTGTATAGAAGGTCACTTAAACACCGTTTCTTTTTCTCCTATGTTTTAAGTACGTTTTGTGACAGGGAATAAAGTAAAAGGATGTTTACTGAGAGTTTTATTGGCTCACGTGACTTCTGTTATAGCTCCATATATCGACCAGTAAGATTGGTATTTATATAAGTTTCACGGAGAACTGGTCAATAATTGAGCTTTCCCCCCCCCCCCCCCCCCCCTCCCCCCCCTCTTCTTTTCGTCTCTATCGCATATACGTTATTATCAGGCCGATTATTATCCATAACAGTTCGGCAGATTCTCATCTCATGTACACAATGTCCAATTTATCTTTAAATATAACTTCCGATTTTCATGCATATTTGTTCAATGTTACAAAAATAAAGAAAACATGTAATATGACCTAGATAGTTTCGGTTGAACGATTAGATATCAGATGAAATTTATTGTAACTAGCACGTGCGCAATTAAAAATAGACAACGTGAAAGTCCATTTCTACGTGCATGAACGGACAATTTTGTTCCGTGTTTTTTATTATTATCAATTTTTAGTCTGATTTATAGACGTAATAGACAGGTAGGGTAGGTGTGTGAATGAAAGAGTGAGTAAGTGGGGGTGTGTGAGTGAGTGATTGAGTGAGTGTGTGATTGAGTGATTGAGTGATTGATTGAGTGAGTAATTGAGTGATTGATTGAGTGTGTGAGTGAGTGAGTGAGTGAGTGAGAAATTGAATGAGTGAGTGAGTGAGTGAGTGAGTGAGTGAGTGAGTGAGTGAGTGAGTGAGTGAGTGAGTGAGTGAGTGAGTGAGTGAGTGAGTGAGTGAGTGAGTGAGTGAGTGAGTGAGTGAAGATTTGTCATAGTAGAATACGTAAATTATTGTTATGGTCCTCGACCAATAGATAAAACTGTCGCAAATTCAATTCGAATTCCGTATTTGCAAATAGCATTTCAATCTAAACAGCCTTCATCTGATAGACATTATGTTATTTTTTCAATACTGAATACAAGTCAGTTGTCTTTTTTCAAAAGTCTTCAAAACGTCTACGAGAATATGTGACAGTTAGCCAGCACGGATATGAAGAATAAAGCTAAGTGATGTCTGTCTATCGAAGTAATGGATTGAACGTTCAAAGTTACGGCACTTCCGCCGATATATTTCGCTCAGTTGATAAATACGCTCGATGCATGTGAATATCGATGTTGGGATGCGGACATTGGAGATAAACAGTGTGTGGCGTGTGTGTGTTTGTAAGTCTTCGGCAAGACAGTGACAGCGTAAAATAGTGAAACGAGCACTTCGGTATAACAGTAGCGTTATTCCAGTCGCTAATATTTCAGTTTAAGAAGTGGATAATGTTATATTCGAACGAATGAGTGGATTTGAGATATTAACGCATTGAATTATTGTAATAAGAACATCGTCTTTGTTTGCTGAAACGTATTGATTAATTTAAACCAATACGCTTTTAACTGCAGAAAATCAAATTGCGATTTGATGATTGTGAACTGTGGATTATATATTTTTTTTAAAATGTCTGACAGAGGAGCTGTATCCATGTATTGTGTATTGTAACCTGTATTTTAGACTGTGTAGCAAACTATACACAGTGACTGTTTATCAAGCTGGAGGGAATGGACTTTAAGATGATCAATTTTGGATTTTAAAGAGAAGTTCTCGTCTGTATCATAGAAATGGTTTGTACACTTATATTTCACATACGCTTTAAAGTTACATATGTTAATGTGTTGATATACTATTTTACGTTATCAAAAAAACAGTGTCGCGTTGTTTTGTTAAGTAGGGTAAAACTGCGATGGCTCGAACCCGACTGGACTGCACAAATAGTTCGAGTTAAGGGTTGTTCGAGTCAAGTATTGCTCGACATCATACTATATATGTTCTCGTATCTACATCGAAATAGGAATTCGACGGGGACCAGATAAATGGTTCGAACAATATGTGGCATTCCAGCCATCGTGTTCGAGTCCGGCGAAACTAGAATTTGGTCATTTGAATCAATGTCAATCGTGTATAGTTTTTTTTTATATTATGCGACATGCAGATTAAACCGGACAGGGACCTATTTTTTTATTGCAATTTTCAGAAGAAAATTGTTCGATAACTTGTTATGTCTACAATCATATAGCATGGCTTGATTCCAGAATAACAAATTACCATTTTGTAAGAATGTTTCTCACGTCTATTTCATATAAGACTTAAATTCAGCCGCCGTAAACTAATGTCAAACTGAAAATGTGCGTTGCTGTGTGCTTTGTTGGATAGTGGCTGTGTAGTATAATATAAACTTTAACGCCACTTTATATATTATGTTGCATTAGTGAATTATCATTAAACAATTTTAATTTCAAATGAGCACTAGTCTGTATGTTTAGGTATTGCTTATTTGTATACTTCTCTCATGTGTCTTTGAATAGAACATTTACAACAACAAGTATTTTCGTATGTTAGGTTTCTAATGAACCAATAAAACGTTAGATACTTTTTATACGTTAAATGATGCATATTAATATTCAACTTTGTTAAATAATTATATAACAAGTAGTCATTTTGTTAAACAGTTTATATATATATATATATGTGCTTGTGGCACAAGCAGATATTCATCCATTGCCAATAATATAAAGATAGATAAACTTAAGTATTGAATAATCTTGATCAATGTTTAACCAGTGTCTACACCAAATAATTGGTAGCTATAATTTGGTTAACTCAGTGCAAATATCAATTTTCAGTTATAGAAATAGAAAATATAACACCGATCGATGTGAAACCAACGCATACCTGAATAACTTATTAGCTTTGATTTTGTAAATTATTGAACCGATCGATGTGAAACCAACGCTTACTTAAATAGTTTATTAGCGTTGATTTTGTAAATTATTGCAACGGTCGATGTAAAACCACGCTTACATAAATCATTTTTTTTTTTTTGTTATTTAATATATTTTGTTTAACATATACGTCTATATACTAAGCATGTTATACTTTATCAAATGTTAATAATGCTTAAATATGTCGTGTGCAAAAATATTATCAGTTATATAAATAATGATAATAAACTGTAAAATTTAGTCAATAAGATATTTCTAAGTCTATGTCATAAATAACTGAATTAGCTTTGATTTTGTAAATTATTGCACCGATCGATGTGAAATAAACGCTTACATAAATAATTTTTTATATTTTTTTTTTTATTTTTTTAATATATTTTGTTTAACAGATACGTCTTTGTACTAAACAATTTAAACTTTTTTAAATGTTCATAATGCTTAAAAATGTCGTTTGCAAAAATATTATCTTTTTTATATGTATAATAATGAGAAGCTGTAAGTTTAAGTCAATAAAATATGTCTAAGTCTATGATATAAATAATGTATTAACTTTGTTTTTGTAAATTAGTGCACCGATCGATGTGAAACCAACGCTTACATAAATAACTTATTAGCTTTGATTTTGTAAATTATTGCACCGATCGATGTGAAACCAACGCTTACATGAATAACTTATTAGCTTTGATTTTGTAAATTATTGCACCGATTGATGTGAAACCAACGCTTACATAAATAATTAATTCGCTTTAATTTTGTAAATTAATTCACAAATATATGTGAAATAGTGAAACCAACGCTTACTTAATAGATTATTAGCTTTGATTTCATATTACTGTTACATAAACCAAGGCTTACACATATGACTTCATAGCTTTCAGTTAATTGTAAAGATAACACTTTTTACACCGATCAATGTAAAACCAATGTATGCATAAATTGCCTATTATTGTTTTGTAAATAATTGCACCTAAAGATGTTAAACCAAGGTTTATATGAAATACCAATTTGTTTGATATCGTAACTGATTACACAGACCAATGTAAACGCAGTAATTAAGTAAACTACTTATTGTAATAGCTGTGAGTCTGTACTCTATAAACACATCTCGTTGAACTTAAGTGTACATAAATAACAATCCGGCTTTGACTCTCTGCAACACAATCTAGATCAATTTTACATCATTGTTTATACTACAACAGAAACGGTCGCTACTGTTTGGCGAACAAATCAATGGTTAACTAATGCTTCCATAAATAGAAGAAAAAAAAGGAATATATTGTGGTACATGTATCCCTGCAAATCCATGTTGACTAATATCTATAAACATACGTTATATAAATAACTCGGTCAACACTATTTGCAGATATGTGTGGTGTCCTTGAGTAAGACGCTTTTTCCGCTGATGCTTTGTGCTGGTTCTACCAAGGAAGACTTCGAGCGTGATTTATCTAAGTTGTAAGAACTTGTTTCACATCAACATGAAATAAATACGTTTAAACTAAACTACTATTTGATATGTCAATGTCAAACAATGTCTATACGTATCGTGTGACTACCATTACGTTTACTGCGCAGCTCACATTTACATTGAACTGATGCCTACAAACACTGGATTTAATTTAGTGCACTCACTTATATCAATAGTTGCCCAACGAACAAGTTCACAAATCAATTTTCAATTTACTCCTTATTGCGATGTTTTAACTTAGATTGATAAGTAAATATAGCTGTCAGACCATGCTTCAATGTTTAATACGTGTTTGCACACATTTAAGTAGTTATATATTAGTAACACACACACTCTGTTATTCATGCACAAATGTAGCCGAATACTCGTATACTAAGTTTATATTTACCGTAAAGCGGTTAGATTCAAGTAATTGAATATTTAAGATGATATTAAAAACACTAGACATAGCATTTTCTTGATGACAACACAATATGTAACACAACCAGTACACAGAACAATCGCAAAAGTAAGGTATATACAAACAGAAGAAATGCCAACAATAGGTGCCACAAGTAGCAAACCCAAGACTTGGTAGAAAAATCTGGTTGAGGAATACCACCAACACCGTTGTTCCTCAGCCTGCAGTCAACACATCATAAAATGAATGTTGATTATAACACAACAACACATTTTTAAAATACTTTATTACGTCAAGATTAAATCAATCAATTTCAGACATTTTAAGTTCACATACAAACGCACTGAAAATGCCATAAACATTCTATCGAACTCCTTTATTTGATGAATACACAATCGTAAATAGCTTACCTCGAATATTATGAATGGTTTTATTTTAATACGACACGAATTATCTCGATATCTTGACGGGCTTCACTACCTCGAATTTTGATTTAATGATGAATTAACTCAGTTTGTATAATATAAGATGGAATTATGTGAATAAAACCAACTTTGGGAGAACTGTCAAACAAAACATAGTTATATAGAACATATATCTCACACTTTATGTCATAACCATACCTATTGTCCTTGAACCTTTACATAAAAACCGTTGCTATTGACGACATGTTTACCTTGAAACAACGTGTCCGCTACCGGTCATAAGATGATTGATTCCCTTGCCCCACTTCACAATAAAATTCTTGCTATAACTATTAAAATGACACTGTTTACCGTTGGCTGAATGTGGTCACATGTACGTATCGTTATCTAAATTCGAAACAGAACGTAGTGTTACGTCATTATTTAGTTTAACATTACGTCAGGTTCTGATTAAAACGTCATTTGAACTTGATTCGATAATAAATAGTAACTGCAGCTAAAGATGTTAAACCAAGCTTTAAATGTATGACTTTTACAAAGGTCAGTACAACACTTGAAGTGCCTTTCTTAAAGTTTAAAAATGGAACTTTAAAGTTTAAAGCAACTAAAATAAGTAAAACTATACCATTCTAGGTGTGTATGTGGGTGGGGGAGGAGTATCAACATATAAGTCTTGTACTCAGGTTTGTCGTCTTATTAAAAAACAAAATGTTTAGCTTTGATATCACGAGTGTTAGTCTAAAACCTATTGGCCATACGGACAATGACTAGTAATGGGAAAAGTCCAAATTGCATTTCTCCGCCGGTTTTCTACACACCAATTGAGGAAAATGATAATGTGGTTTGATAAAATACTCACCTAACCGATGACCATGGCTTGTTGACATAATTAAAACTAAATTAAACATTTATTCAACTATAAACATGCGCATGTAAATCAAACGATACATCTTGTACGCATACCTGTACATGTATATAATAAATAAAAAACAAATCAAGGATATGTTGCCCAGTAAAATGATACGTAAATGCAATTGTCCATTTATTTTCGCTAGTTTCAATGCATCATGTAGCAATTCAATAAAAGTGGTTACCAGATTATTGCCCATTTGTGACATCATTCATAGATACAAAAAAATCTAAACTGCATTTCCGCTTGTTTTCTACACACCAGTTGAGAAAAAGCACTATCTGGTTTTATAAAATATTCATCTAAACGAATCAGTTATCCTTATGCAATTTATAAACTTCAATTAAAGATTGTGGTTGGAATGTGAGGTTAAGATCTAAAATACTCCCATAAACTTGCAAAATGCTGTAAATCTAATGTCTATGTACCGGTTTGCATTCATTCTTAACATCAAACCTTACAGATACAAGCTTAAAAGCACGAACATATCTAATAAAGACGGCGCTTTCTCTGAAGACGTAGCTTCTTATCTATAAACCATATATCTTTTCTGACAGCCACAAAATTATGTCACTCAAGGAACGCCATGGCCATTCTGTTTCCGGCATTAACTAATCTCCAAGAAATTGATATTAACGGAGAAAATGAGTTAAGGCAATGAAAGTTGGTTTTACTTATTTTGTGCTCATCTCTAACGACCACGTAAAAATAGAGTGTTTTTCTAATTTTGTATTATATATTCTATCTTAAACGAGGATCTAAGCCAAGAGAGGATAGTTTGAATCTACGTCAAAACCATGCACTATATTCACTGCAAAGAAGATGTTATGCGTGATTTAAACCAAATAGCATAGCTGCAAACAGAAATACTTCATAAATGTATCCATATATTTATTATATAAACTCCAGAAATACTACATAATTGTATCCATATAATTATATACATTCCAGAAATACTACGAACTTGTATCCATATAATTATATTTACTCCAATAAGCGGAACGGTAGTGTAGGGTATATAGTTCTAGTTGGTTGTTCACGCCAAAGGTTGCGAGTTTGATTCCATGGTCGGCCCGATGCCTCTCAAAACTCAATTCTCAACACTCAGTTCGCGCATTTGAGCTTAAAGAAATTATAATAAGCTGAATACTCCAATGCACTAAATACCTACTTCCGTACTGCTGTACTTGCAACCGACCCCTTATCATTTCATAATAATTCACAATTAGTTTCATACACAAAGTATCCTAATTAACAACAGTAAAACCTCGATGGCTCGAACCCGACGAGACTGCACAAATAATTTGAGATAAGGGTTGCTCGAGACAAGTATTGTCCATTATCATACCATATGATTTTTTTATGTATAAACATCAAAATAGAAATCAGTCAGAACCATATACGTGGTTTAAGCTATATGAGGTGTTTGAGCTATCCATGTCCGAGTCAATGATGTTCTTCCTTTACATAGTTATTAATAGTTTTATAGATAACTAACTCAATAAACAACTTAACGTCTCACATCACTATTACATTACCCATAGGGCTCCGTTATAAGATTTTTGTCCAAAACACAGTGAAAAATCAAAATCTGCAGTATGTGACTGGCCTCAAATTCGAATTTTAAAAGAAAAAGGCATACCTTGGCCAGGTTTTTCTTTTAAATTCAATGTTTTCGTGAAACCTATCAATTTCAAAAAAAATAATATGCAAACTATTCGCCCTCGATGCGGTTCGAAACAATATTTCTAAACGTCTCACACACCAATTAATTTTGTACTGTTCTACATATAGAGACATGCACTTCTGGAACACTGGGTACATTACCAATGGTCCTAAAAGTGTCTTATTTCCATAAATAGTCATCTGTTGGTCCAAATATGCAGAAAAAAAACATTGGGTTGACCAGGTTGCTTTTTCACAATTTCGATGGTTTGATGGCATCCCCTTCATTTTTGACGATACTGCCCATTTGTTGCAGTGTATCACTACGCATCTTTAAAATGTTATAGCATCATCAAACAGTTCCCAGTGTCACCCAAACTTTGCAGAAATCATGAAAATATTCCAAAGTTCCAACATGCACAAAGAAATATGACATTTCATGCATTTTTAACAAAAAACTGCCCAACACTTTGAACAGCTCTAATTTCTTTGGCATAATAATCTTGCTACCGTCATGTAAGGGAGGTTATTCTTCAGTGAGACCTAAAATGACACAGAAATTGCCTAGAAATATGGTATCAGCATAAAATTTTCAGTGGTGATTTCTAAAATACTGACCATTTAACACATGGTAAGAAAAGTACATTACCGCAATACAAAGAAAACTAAAGTCAAATTATTTATTACCTCCTTTATCTGTGGGTCCGTAGTACTCAAGGGAGATAATAGTGGAGTGAGTCATTAAGTGATTCGATACAGTTCTATATGTCATTGACCCTACTAGTTTATATAAAGATTTCATATAGTTCCAAATGTAAAATAATCAAATACAATATATAATTATGTGCATGCTGTTCTGTGCATTACTAACTCCAGTACACTATTTAATTGCATCAATATTGTTTTTATACATATATTTATATAATAATAGCTTTACTGAACGGAACAGCTAACCTGCCACTTTTGTATTTCCAATTTTTTCGTCAAATTCTTAGTAGCGTTATTAAAGTTCGTATACGACATAAACAGACAAGTATACATTGAGTATTGTAATAGCATAAATGTTATTTTTTGCTCAAGTCCAAAATTCAAGAAAATTGGTTTGATACTTTTTGAGAAAATGCATAAAATGCCATTATGTAATTAAACTGTTATTTTTAGCACAGTATACAACAAATACTTCTCATATATTACTAACCACAATACAGTATTGAATCGATTTTGTCACCTTACACTTACAATAATGTACAATAACTTGAAATGCTGCTGCATTGGTACATGTGTATTTGACTACATACATAAATGTTTGCTTGTTATAAGTTAGGAAAATCAAATCAACTGTGAAAGCAAGAGAATGGAACTAAAAACATTACTTTTTCTATGTTCAAGTCATTTAATAAACCTAAATCGTCCCATGCTATGGCAATAAATAGCAAATACATATATGAAAAATACTAACTCACCTGATGGACGTTTTATCTATTTAAAACACGATTCAATTAATTAAACTCCTAATATGGCAACAAAACATATGAACTCGGTGCACATTTAATGTGTGTATATTTTAGAGGGTTTGCCATCGAATGTAATTTGAGATTTAGTTTGCCTTCGCTTTCTACACTTTAAAAGCATGCGTGTGAATGCCAACGTGTTATTCTACGTCGACTGAGTGACGTGATATATCGATTTTAATGAGAGATATACGTTGAGTTGAGTTTTAATTTTATTGCTAAGAAACAAAAAGGTCTACCTAATAAAACAAGTTTTCATAGACGCAAAACAGGTCCAAGTAGAGTTGGTCTTGTCTTGCGTTTAAATTAGTTTCCATAAAACAGGTCCAAGTAGAGATGGTCTTGTCTTGCAGTGAAATAATTTACTCTTCCAATATTTAAAGCCTCAGATACCTTTGCGTTGTTTTGAAAAGAGTTTATATATTTGCAGTGTTTTTATATATTTTATTTCTATTAATAATTTTGAAATGGGGTAGGGCCACAAGTTATTCCAACATTTGATTCAGCACTCCCCCTATAACAAAGAACATATTGAGTGTCGTAGTTGTCAAACAAATAAATTCAAAGGAGAAAAGATAAGATTGTAAGAGTAAGAGCTGAAAGAAATGATAAAAACTTAAATTTATACTATATTGGTTTGTTTATCATAATTAATTAAGTTTTTTATAAGTAATAGACCGTATGATTACAAGATTAAACATAATATAACAGTCTCGATACAAAGATTACGAAAGAATAATTCTATATTGTAACTGTGTTGCTGTATAAATTAAATGCATCATTTTTTTGCAAACATGTGTACAGAAGTAGGGGGGGGGGGGGAGGGGTAGAAGTTGCAATATATATGTTGAGTTTTGAACATATTTGAATATGACAAACTTTGTTTCTTTATATTAAAATTATACCCTTCCCCCTAAATATACTAAGTCCCTCCCAAATACTGTGCAATACCATTTTATTGTATTGACAAATATAAGCAATATATTTTTTGGCACATTTAAACCATGCTTTGGATAATATGTGTTTGAACCTTTATGGCAGTAATGCGAATTTACTATTGGAAATGAATTTATAGGTTCAATTACACAAACATGAAGATTCTTTGTCTGTTTATTAGACATTTAGTCTTTACCGTTGTACCAAACCACGAAACATTTGTATTTGAAGTCACACACATTACACTTTTGAAAAATGCTATTAACAATGATGAGTCTAGTGACTTTCAAGAGATCTCCGAAATACTGGATGGCGAGTACTCATGTTGTTTACGACAACTTCAATAAAGATTTGGCATAAAAAATTGACACAACTTTATGAACCAGATATATCAGATAGTGATAGTTACTTTGTAAGAAGCTTCTGACAAAGATGATTATTCATCTCAATAAGGTACAGTTTCAATTCCTGACATAAAGTACCATATAACTGTATTGGTCAATGCACATATTTTGTCTAAACCAGCAAAAATTGAATCAGGGCCAGAGTTGAATGATTCGTTCATTGAAATAGTAATATTTGGGAGTTAAATGAATGAACCAAATATGTCTATTGATATATTGACATAATCTGAATGATGACGAAGATGTTCCATTATGCTTCATAAAACACATGCTGTAGTCTAAATCTATTCCAGAAACTAACATTGATTCAACTTCTAATCAAATGATTTTATCATGGAAACTGAAGTAACCGATTCTGAACATGTTTAAGCAACAAAACTTAGTTAAAGGGTAGTCGAACGGTTTTGACGTTGAAGGTGTTGATAAATGAAACATGGATCTAAGTAAAGAAATAGTGTCAATATGTCATCCACTATATAGAAAACAAAATGAGTATTTGAGAAGCAACATTGTGAATGAAAAAAGAACTCGGAAAGGATATATAGCAGTTTAGTAGATAACACAACCCGACGGGAAGGGTTCATGGTTACTTTGAAGGTTGTCAAAATGTCACCAAATCATATCAGATGAACAAAAAAAAGAAAAAAACATTTTCATGAATTGTACAAAATGACATTTCAAGGTTGAAAGTCAATCTGTTTCTGTAATGCAAAACATTTTTCTTGCATCCACCAGATATAGGTCATGCAATGTTAGACATTGATTTAAAAAGTGTGAATTTACTTGAATCAAAATATCTGGTGTTGGCTCACCTGACTAAAGCAGGATGTACACAAATAGGTTCAATAGAATTCCTCCAGGTAAGGTAGCCCCAATATAAGAAACATAATTTCATAAATTCATTTCAAATAGAATTCACAATACTGCCAATATTTAAGTTTCAAACAAATGTAATCTACAGCCAGGTTCAAGTTTGTCGATGATCTTCGACCACCAATTTAACATTGCCAATCACAAGCCTTCAAAGGACAGGTGTGATTTATGCTCCAGAGATAAGAATGCTTTAGCTTCTTAAACGTTTTGATGCAAATGGACTGTGGAAAATATATTAAAAACTAGAACTGCAAATCAATACAAAGAATTTGATAAAGGGCGAGGAATTTAAGACAATGAGCCGGTTTGGTTCTTTAACAGGTTCTTCCAAGGCATGACGACATATCAAGCCAAGGTGCAAATGGAATTACCTCTTGCATTTATAAATGCCTTGACCGTCAGTTAAGAAAAGAAATAATTTTGTGTTGTGATAATTAACATAAACCTTTTGAACTGTTGTATAATAGTTAAAGTGCTCCAAAGCTGCAAGTCTCTGAATATAAGTCAATAGTCCAAATGAATGAATGAATGGAGTTTTACAGTGTACCAACACATTGTAGCTTATTCAACTCCAATTTGAAGGAAGATGTAAGGTTCACTTTATGACTGTACAAAAACAACAAAATAACAAACAGATGAAAAGTATCAAATCACGAATGAATATGCAGAATGAACCTATAATCTTCATACCATAAATTCTGTCGTATTACTCAAATTGTTGCTTCTTATGACATGCATAAGCCACAGTGACCCTATTCTTGCCATCACTCATATGGCTCCCTGGAACCACACAGGGGTTGATAATTATCTTTCTTAAAAAATCAAAGTTCTGTACTAAGTTGAACCTATAAATAACAACACTTCTAACAAGACTAACTCTTAATGTATCAGTGCAAAACAAGCCCAACTCACCTTGGAATATTTCATGCAAAATAGATCTAAGTTGAGTTGGACTTGTCTTGCGCCAAGATATTCAGTGCTAAATGAATCCACTTCTCAAAAACACTTTTTCCAGTTACAAAAATGTAAGTATAAATTACATACTAGCATAAATTCATGGTTGATTTAGTATTAATATGCTTTGTAATATCCTTCTTATCCAAATATTAAAAAATATAATCAGATTTTTTGCTTCTCCTGAACAATTTTCAAAAAATGACTTTGTCCAATCTTGCGTCAAGCCATCGAAATTCACAAATAAAACTATTAAAATTCCTTATTATGGATTATAACTAATTATTAGGTTATTAAGAAACATCCAGTTGTGGAAATCAATTTGTTTACTAAAATAATCAATAAAGTGCAATTAATGAATTCATTAAGCATTATTAAACTGTAATGTGTTTGCAAGTATTCATTATAAAACATCATTTCTCCATAATTTAGTTAAGTAACATACGTATGTTAAAAGATATAAATATAAATTACTATTGTTTTGTTGAATGTTTTGTAGCGTCCTTACTTTTGACTGTTCGATGCATAGTTTGTACATGTGCTGTTATTGTATATGTGCTCTTACGGTATATGTGTTGTTATGGTATCTATCTTAGCTTTTATTGTACTTGTTTTGTTATGGTACATGTGCTGTTATGGTATATATATTTTTATAATAGCTCCGATTCCTGTTGGATAATTATTTTTTTAGCGAAAGTTTGTTGGCTATGAAATGCAATGTTTATATCGAGCACAGTACACACTGTATATGTCAATATATTCTATACATAGAATATGTGAAAAATATATTGAAACTTACAAATGTGACATATAAACAATTGAAACAAAACATTTATCATCAAGTTTTGCATGTTTTCCTTCTGTTTCGATAGATACAGTGGGTTTAGAACCCGCCCCTATCGATAGATAGAGTGAGTTTAGACCTCGCCCCTTTCGATAGATAGAGTGAGTTTAGACCTCGCCCCTTTCGATAGATACAGTGGGTTTAGACCTCGCCCCTTTCGATAGATAGAGTGAGTTTAGACCTCGCCCCTTTCGATAGATATAGTGGGAGTTGGTTTAGACCCCGCCCATTTCGATAGATACAGTGGGTTGAGACCCCGCCCCTTATATTCCTGAATGCCTGAATATTTAAATAAACGTTTCAGTGAAATTGTAAAGACACGTGGAATTTGAGGACGTCACAAAGATTTGACCGCTTATGAAAATCTTGGTTCTCTATAATCATGCTTATACTATTTAGGCGTTACACTGTACAATACATATTTTCCCCGACCATGTAGCACGTTGATATTTATCCCATTTGACAGTTTCTTTCTAGACTTCTCTCGACATGTCAACTATTGTTTTCTGACATCTCACTATTTGTCTCATGTGTGGAAGGCTACGCTGTAGCTGTCAGTTGTAATACCCGGGTTTAAGACATGTTAATATCAGTAGGGAGAACATTCTGACACATAGTAGATTTAATCAACACTTAATTATTGACACCTTGCCTAAGCACTAGAATATTATATCAAGTTTTTTGTCTAATACCACAATGTACTTAGAGCAACTATCATATTATATTTACACGCCGGCGTTAACGTCTAATGATCAAAGCAAACGAGTTGTTCCTCCGGGATTCAGCGGTGTGTTTGAAATATCACTTATTAGTCTCATTATTCGCACCTTTCACACGTTATATTTGCTAAATCTATATTAAGATATATGTCAGTAATATACTGTGACTGAAACAGGACCGTTGTTATGGCGGGAACTATATATAGTCATTTCACCATATACAAGATTATATATCTATATAAAGAGACTCAAAAGTAAAAGTAAAAAGAGAATAAATAATGAAAGATACAGTATAGAATACAGAAAAGTCGTGGTTGAGATATAAAGAAAAAAGGTGAAGGATGACAATAAATAACGAAACAAAATCATTGTTATTGTGATGAAATAGGTTACAACGTAAGTTGTTCTTTTATAATGCCCATATATACGTACGTATACACAAACTGCATTTGATTATAGCAGTACATCCATAAGCAGTAAGCACAACATAAAACATTCACTACTTATTTATAACACCAATGACTGCTATACTCGTTCTGCTGGTTAATTACATATATTGTCCTTTGTAATCATTTGATATAGTGTTTATATTTTATGTAATTATTTTACCTAGGGAATGTAACAAGTGCATACACATAACTCATTGCAAATTGATGTTTTGTTCGTTTATCGTTTACAGACACATCGAATTTGGTAATAAAAGTTTCAATTTGTCAGTTTTAGAAGCATTGAAATGCATTTACAAATATTATTTAGGACTTTTGATAAGATATTTGGAGAGGCGGTGCGATGTTGTATTGGCAAGCAAACTGCACCAACAGAAAGCTTGCGGATATTGTATCAATCCCCACTGGGAGGTGCATCTGTGCTAAAGATAAAGTACAAGCCACTTTTGCAATGCGAGTGAAATACGTATACATAAACCAAAAAAGAACAAGAAAAGATACATATAGAGAAATAAACTGAATTAATATGTTGAAATACCCAAGAGGTCTGCAATACGGTCTACACAAGTGGCGATATTAAACATATGTTTACTGGCAAATAAACGGAATAAATTATTGAAAACAGATAAGATGATGCGTACAGTCAATGCTGTAAGTAGAGTAGAGCAGAGTAGCTGTAAAATATTCGTATTCAAATGATAAATAAAAAATTAAAAAAAGTAAATATGTGATTTTATTTTAATGAAATTATGAGTCAGAGATTGTGATCATGTATTTCTCGATCACCATTGATTTGGATGAAAGGAAACAAGGTTGTATTGGCTTATCAAAAGATCACCACTATTTTTGAAGAAATACTTGTACGTTTTAACGACGATAACACCTTCTTTTTATCCCTGGGAATGATGTTCAACAGGGGACACTCGGCAAAAGAGCATTCACATTATCAATAATTAAAGAAGTCGTAAAAAGTATACAATCCATGCATACAGAAAAAATAACAAAAATATCGTTGCATTTGAATGGTGATTAATAAAATACCATGGATTTAAAAAAAGGAAATATAAAGTCATTGACTGATCCTTGCCATTGTAATTATTGAAATCTAAGTTTATTCATCTTATCCTTGCCTTCTTCTATATACGAGACATCCTTACCATCATCACTTCTTCAGTGTATAATCCCTAGGGTTGATAAGTTCCTCTTAAGACGATCTGACAGGGATGTATTTCACAAAATAACTTACGATAAAAGTCTTCGTAAGTCAATTTGACACTTACATCTTGCTTGACTAAATTTTAAAATTTAAAAATGATTATATTTCCAGAAAATATATAATTTTCTGTATGGTTTTAGCAATTCGGGATTCATTTTGATGAATATTAAAAATAATATGACTACGGGTTGGTTTACTTTTACGACGTTTTATGTCGTATGTATTGTGAGACGCACACCAGATCTTCAACCGTTACTGTATTTTGTAACCGGGATGACAGCTATTGAAATAACAGGTTTTTTTCTATTTTCAGGAGAAAGCTCTGAGGCTTCTGCATGTCAAATAAAAATAAACGGAAGGTAAGTAAAGCCATTGTTCTATTCTAAAACTTTTGCCATGATGCAATCAATCTTTAAGACTACTTATCAGCTCGTCGGGTATTTCGTCAATATGTACGACAACCACTCTAGGTATGCTCTTATTTTCAACTGGTCAATTTAAGCATAACTCCAAATGTCTATAAAGTATACTAACTCATGGAACCTTTTTTATTCGTCGTGCAAAACACAACAATCTAGGAAATCAAACAAAACAAGTGAACGAAATAAAGGGAAAAGTGGATAGCATAGTAAGACGGACACGGGAAGATAGTAAAAAATAAACAAAGAACTATCGATAAAAGAGCGGAAGGTATATAGTTAAACACATTTCTGACTCTAAAACTGTACTTCAAATACAATTCGTGTACAAAATAGATAAAGAACAAAATGTTGGTTTTAAGACATTAATGTAATAAATAGTTAGTTATTGCTTATACAGTTAAACCTGTGTAAGCGGTCACCTTTATCAAGCTATCACCTGTCTTAAGCAACTATATTTTCTATTTTCCAATTCTATGCTTTCAGAGTAAATTAACCTGTATTAAGCAACAACTTGTATTTTTTCTCATTCCCTTGACTGGTCGCTTACGACAGGTAACGGTATTTAAAGTAATATAACGATCACAAAATTTAACGGGTTATATATCACGCATGTAGTGTACCTATTCTGATCTTTTTAGCTGTTTTGAGGACTTTGTCCTTTGAATATTTCTCATATTGGGTATATCTTTTCTAATTTTAGATAAAAATGAAAGGATCCTTTTTAACATTTGTAAAAGATAATAAGAGAACAAAACGAAACTACAAGAAAGTGGTTCAATATCAATTGATACCAATGCGAATGTTTTAAATAGAAAACAATAATATAGAAAACCTTATTTATGTCTAGTTGCATATTAACATATTTCCGTCCTCAAAATGTGCTAGATAACCGCTGTAATAATGATATATATATATCAATAGATATAACAATATTGGTCAGTTATTTTCATCGCAATTAAAATAAATCATAAATGAAGTACACCAGTTCTATCATTTACGACTTTTCCAAGTTTTCGACAGAAAATGACCGTGGCTTTCGTCAAACATTCGAGTACGCATGATTGGTTAATTATATCCTGAAAGTATACTTTCTGTAAATATTGTTTCACCTTGACTTGGTAGTCGGCAAGTATCGGACAATTCCGGATTATAGTTAATTAAAAAACACAGGCAAATGCTATTTATCTTTAAAAAAATTCATTTGAAAAGTATTGTTCACAGTTATGTTGTGCGTGGATGCTGTTTTGAATCTTAACCACATGGGTAGGGTTGTTTTTACAGTTTATCGTGTTTCGTAGTAAATTCGTTTAATGAATGCATATTCAAAATTAATACATGTTTTAAAAGGTGAAACAAAAATACATCAATATACTGTCGGTCTTACTTGATTGCTACTTAAATTGTGTGTGTCTTTCGTCCAGCCAAATACAATGTGTAATTGTTCCAATTGCAATGTTTGGCGTTTAATGATTATACATTTATTTCCACTGACAAAGTGTAGTATGTGTCTCCACTTAGCGATGCTATTTTCCAGCTGAAATACGACAATGGGTCTCCACTGCCGTTAAACTTTGCTATACCTCATTTTTTTGTTATACCAGATAGGGATATCTGCTACATTATACTGCAAATGAGAGACATGTTCATCACCCTTTGATCAAGATAAAGTTCTCGTGCTGTGACATATAACATATTCAGGATTGCGATGAGTGAATTAAGCTAAATATATACGAGGGGTGTTCGAAAACTTTTGCAAACGTCCTGTACGCTCGAGTATCACGAAGTTTACATACAAAACGGACGCCTGATCATCACTGTACATTATGTATAAATATCACGATAATCCACGCACGTGTTTTATTGCAAGTGTGATTGCCCGCATGTGTATTCATGTACACTGTGATGACAATGGCAAGAAGACGAATGGAACATGTTTGCGAAATTATGGCCTATATAAAAGGCCGCTGTAAAATGGGTTTGAGCGTTATAAACATACATAATGAGGTGCGGGATATTTATGGGAATAACCAAATGTCTTTTTCAACAGTTTAAAGTTGGTTTACTTAATTCAAATTAGGTGAGGAATCAGTGATTCAGGAAGACAAAGATCTGCAGTCACCCAATTTAATGTTTCTAAAATTAAGTCAATCATTGCGAAAGATGCCCGATTCACTGTCAGACAGCTAGCACAAATGACAAACTTGGGTTTAGCATCTGTTCACTTCATCCTCAAGAATGTTCTCAAGTGCTCGTTGGATCCCTCATTTGCTGTCTGATGATCAGAAACGCACGAGAATGCCAATGGTAAAGCAACTGTTGAAGAGGTTTCCAGAATATTAGTAAAAAGTGTTTGACAATTTCGTAACAGGTGATGAAACATGGGTCCATTTCTATGAGCCCGAGCGAAAGTTGATAACAGGATATGGGGTCACAAACATAATAAAAAACCCAGTATTGCGAAACGGCAAAGTAGGTGTTATACACCATATTCTTTAGAAACAATGGGCCAATCATGAAAGTTGAAAACCCACCTATCTGGCAGGAGATATAGGTCAAGAGTTGTCTTGGGGTCCGGCATTTGTCCGTATCTGATAGGTATACCTAAAAAGGAGTATGGAAATTAATTCAGAAACTGGATTAAAAGATTGAAAATGTGTGTTCTACTAAAGGAGACTATTTCTTGTATTAAAGTAGCTCGCGGGTTTACACATGGATTTTCGAAAGTCGTCGGATTTCAATGATACTTTCGGTGATTGTTGGAACATATCTTGTCTTTTATATGATGTTAATTTTTTGGCCAAAAATATGGCGATTTTGACGTCAGTGGCGCCCCCTGGCGACAACCCATATATTCGCCGTTTTCTACGTTTCGGCGGTCTAGTTCGATCATTAATTGGCTGATTTTTAAAATATAAGCACTCACTTGAATAGGACACAATCCTATAGGAGTTTAGGTACAGTTGTATGTATTAATAAACATTAATAAGCGCAGTGAACGCTAGTTTATGAATGAAGGTGACCATTTTCGTATTTATTATTTACCTCGTAATGTGTTACAAAATTCCATATCACGCGAAATATACGAGGTAGAAGTTTTTTTTATTTTCTGTAGCGAGAAACTTGGTGAGGGAATAAAAAGGGGGTTTGGGTTTAACCGTGACATTTTTTGCTAAACAACTTTGAAAGTATTTGAATTACTTAAATAAACGCCGTTTTTTACAGCGTCACGTCGACAACGTGATGACGTTAATGTTTTTACATAATGACAAATATGCTGTTGATATGAGTATTATATTTTCTTTTTTGAATTTATATATTAGATTAATGCTCAAAGGTTAAATAACGACATAATGACTTATTTTATAATCAATTAAAAAAAAAAAAGTTTATAATAATAAATAACACACTAGTGCCGAATTGGTTCTTCAATATAACGAGTATACTCACCAGACGGCGATTCAAAGTTTCCTGTTGGGGATTCGCCGCGAATCGCCAACTACCAAACAACTGCCCGTTGGGGATTCAGATTTTCTATTAATTTAAATACATTTTTATTGATTATATTTTTAAACATATAACTCGAGTAAAATATGTAAACCAAATAGTAATTATAATAACGAATCCGAATCCCCAACTAGCAGCTGGTCGGTAGTTGGTTATTCGAATCCAATTACCAACTGCGAACTACCTACTAACGTTACAGTCATAAAATTACCGAGTGTTCAAAAGTACTGGAGGATTGTTCAGATGAGACCAAACAAAATATTTTTATAACTGTTGAAAGCTTTATCATACATGCTGTAAATACAATTTGTGAAACATGTGGTAATGTGTTGAAAATTTGAAATAAAAAGAAACAGCAATAAAAAAAATACACACGATTAACAAAACAGCCAGAAAGCGGTTGGTTTATAATAAGTGGATTTGCAACTAGACCGGACATGAAAAGCATGAGTATACATATCTACTATCTTTACGTTTACGTTTTCAAGAATATCTAAGCAAATGTTTTAAAAATTGATTAGGATTATGTCATTTTCGTTTTTACCTTTTTTTTCACGAATTCCTCAGAAACTTGGTGGTGGGAGATGGGGTTGCAGTGAAGTTAACATCAACAACATTTTTAACATGGCGAATGATCATATCGTTATTTGGGCCTCACTACATCTCGATATTGTATCTAATTTTATTTTTATGGGTGGCAATACACACTTGAATGTATATTGCAATGTCACCAAGCTCAACTGATTCTTTTTCAATTTCCCACAGTATTTAAGAAACTAGGCTATGTTCAGCATCGTTAAACAGCAAACAAGTTTAATATCTGGTTCCCATAATTTGTTGCGTGTTGTGTGCTAATTTGAGGTTAAGCCAGTATCCAGAAAAAAATATGTTGGTTAACGTTTAACCGAACTGAACGCAGTCCTTGGATTTGCTACACTATTTGTAATATTAGACGGATAAACAAAAAATGATTATGTAGTTAAGTTTGCATAAAATTTATGCATCAATAATTAAACCTAATATTTCATACTGATGCTTACATGGATATTAACGATTCCCTAAAGTGACTTAGATATGTGGGCTGTCCGGACGTGGAGTTTACTCATATTAGAAATAAACACATCTTAACATATTGTTGATATGAAATTTATTTTTATATTAAAATACAAACATAGAACATATTGTATACAAATGCTAGAACTTCTATTTTAGATAACAAAACATACATAATTTTGGTTACGTTGTCAACCTGATATAATGTTTTTTCTCGTATTTACATTTAGCATAATTATAATTATTGTTATATTCAGTTTTGAGTCACGTATATATTTTATCAACAACATATACATGATTCTTAACTTCCGTGATATATTATTATTGTAAAGCATGTACGTGCATGGGTGTGTGCATGGATGCGTGATACTTGAATGTGTATTGCAATGTCACAAAGCTTATCTGATTTTCAAATTCTAAAAATACTTTAGAAACGGATTCGATGAAAACATCCTGTTTTTATAGATAAAACATTCTGTTCTATAGATAACACATCCTGTTTTTAGATTGGAGTAAAGATTTATAATGTGAATATTTTCCATATATATACAACACGTGCAGATTTAACTGATTTATTTTACTTCAAGTTCTAACAATTTATACAAATTACGCTCGAAGTCTTCCTGTGTATAACCAGTTCTAAGAATATGTGGAAAAGGTGTCTTGCTCAAGGAAACAACGCATGGCCGTGGGGAGGATCGAACCCACCACCTTCCGATCCTGGGTTCAGTGCTTTACCACTTGACCACGCGCCTTAACGAGATTTAAAGGAGATCTAATTTTATGGTGATAGATTTTCACTAAAAACAAGAAATAATATTCAGTTTCCGAAGAGATAAGATCTGGGAATGTTTCCGTTGCTGTGCTGACCTTGCAATCATGTAAGCGTCTGCGCCTGTAAACAGTTATAAAATATCTGTCTTGTTTAAGTATGTGACTTTACAGTGCATATTGGAAGACTGGTCTTTCATCTTCTAAATAAAAGTGTGTTTTTATATTCTGCAACTCCTTATCAATATTGAATTTTAGCCATAATTTACCACCACAACCATTACCACTACAATCACTCCTACCACTACCATTGCTATTATAAATACCATTTACAATTATATTAGCATTATCATTACCATTACCATAACCACTGCCACTGTCACTACTGCAACCACCATCACAACAACAACAACAACAATATAAACTGCCACTACTAATGACACTGCCATTACAACTACACCTACCGATATCAATATCATTATCACAAACACTATCACCATTACTGGGTTTGGTATGTATTATCGAAGATGTTAATAAAGGAACTATCATTTCGTAAATTGATTAATTTAATATGATAACTAATAAATGAGCGCAACTTTTATTGTTTCTTTTGTTAGCATGATTGATAAGTTATAATGTAAATATCCATATATATACTATATATCGCACTTCATTTAGTTGCATTTCTTAGCGTATAGCCGGGCCCGATAAAGCTCAGTCGGTAGTGAGTTTGACTATCAATCAATCCAGGTGCCATGAGTTTGAATCTCCGCCCGGCAACAGTCTCCGTGATGATTGATATACGACATTGTGTCTCATTACCATTTGTCTCTCACCGCTGATTCAAGTTTATAACTGTAGAAGAGGTGAACTATAAAATTCAACGGATTTTAAATGAAAAGAAATATTTTGATACCTACTCAGATTGGATTAGCAAAAAGTTTGTAACAAAAGGAAACGCGAAATCCCTCGCAGCAAGTGGGTTAAGTAAAAACCAAATAGAACTGGTGTTGAGACGGTCCGGACTTGACGGACTTGCAGTTTTATTTAAAAATGTATTGTCAACTCCAGGGAAGACTGCTTTTAATTTATATTCTGCTGTGAATTCCACAGAAAAATGCTGATACATTATGTCGTAATATTTAAATTGTTTTTTCCCCGTAAATGTTTCATACGTATAAGTCATTATGTCGTTATTTAACCGTTGAGCATTAATCTAATATATAAATTCAAAAAAGAAAATATAATACTCATATCAACAGCATATTTGTCATTATGGCGTTGATTTAAGTAATTCAAATACTTTTAAAGTTGTTTAGCAAAAAATGTCACGGTTAAACCCCTTTTTTTATTCCCTCATCAAGTTTCTTGCTCGTCGTAGAAGACCATACAGAAAATTAAAAAACTTCTACCTTGTATATTTCGCGTGATATGGAATTTTGTAATACATTACGAGGTCATAATAAATACGCAAATGGTCACCTTCGTTCATAAACAAGCGTTCACTGCGCTTATTAATGTTTATTAATGCATACAACTGTACCTAAACTCCTATAAGATAGAGTGTTATTCAAGTGAGTGCTTATATTTTAAAAATCGGCCAATTAATGATCGAACTAGACTGCCGAAACGTAGAAAAAGGGCGAATATATGGGTTGTCACCAGGGGGCGCCACTAACGTCAAAATCGCCATATTTTCGGCCAAAAAATTAACAACATGTAGAAGACAAGTTGTCTTCCAAAAATCACCGAAAGTATCATTAAAATCCGGCGACTTTCGAAAATCCATGTGAAAACCCGCAAACTACCTTAAACATATCAAAAAAAATCAATCACTTGCAAAAGTTTTCGAACACCCCTCGTACACCATACACATGTGTATATTGCCGGATATTTCTGTCGAATATACTTTTATTAGATTGTCTCATTTTATGATGTGACGGTGGCGGAAAAACGAGGTTGGCTTCACTCAGCTCAAGTTCCACCGTGGTTTATTGCGTTATCAAAGCTGGCAACCAATATATTCACTTTTTTCTGTTCACATTGATTGTACTTAACATACCCGGCGTATGTATTATATCTATGATTCTTTGATGGCTGTTGTGTCCTTGGACTACTTTGTCTCCTGTTGGTATTTTATATCTTTATTTTATGTTTTGTTGTTCAGTTTGAATTGAACATTCTTGGCAGCGTTTCATTACCCCCTAACAGTTTTCTCTCGGTGTGGAATTTTAAATCTAAGCGTCAAACCATTAAGATAATATTATAATGAAATTAAAATAATAAACTGATTCAAACCACAAAAAAATATTTGAGTTTATGAAATATGATGCCTTGTTGGGCACGCGGAAGGATGTTGGTTTGATTAGCAACTATGTCACCAAAGGAAATTGTCTTTCCCGTTACTTCTATCTCTGTTTGTTCGGTAATCTGTGTACTATAAACGGTCGCATAATGATGGAACACATATGCAACCCAATATCCACATCACACATACAAATACAAACGATATTTTAGATGTATTAACGGCAAAAGGAAAAACTTGTCCACAGTATTTATTCATAATCAGATAAATGACCATTTTTTTGGATAAATTAAAATTGATATTTATTTAATTTTAATGTGTAATTGAACGGCGTTATCATATACTATCAGTTTAAGAAATGAGTGCATAATACACTTAGAAATATGTTTTAAAAGAAAACATACAAATGTAACATTTCAATTTAGCTGATTTTACTGGGATTTTATCATTTAAAATAATTTTTCGGCCGGATAATACAAAAAGAGCCAAAGATATAAAAGTATGACGTTCAGTGTAAGAAAGTTTTCACTGTAAGCAAATATTTTTTAATAACGCTAGTTTCATGGTGCATATATAAACGATTCTGATTGATGCTAAGAAACATGTGTAGCTATAAACGTAAGATACTGCAAAGTAATAAGCCAAACTTAGAATCGATAAACCATGCTGTAGAAGTGATATAACTCCTATTATAGCGCCTGTCGCTGTGGGAAACAAATTGGTTTCATCAACAGAACACGTTTATCAGGGAACGAAGACAAGTTTTATAAAGTATAAGGGCAATGTAAACTCAATTATAACATCGATAAGAGGAAAACAACAGAATTGAATTGATAGAAGCAGATGTCAAACTATAAAACACATACATGTGAAATATCACTACGTTTTTAACAATTAATTAATTACAAATTAGAAAACGAGAGATGGCAATGACATAATTGAATTCATAAAAAGAAATAAAAACTAAATTAAAATCTTGAACAAATATGCGGACAACATTTGTATAAACTAAACAATACATTGTTTGACAAGAAAAATAAAAATAAGAGGAAAACAACAGAATTGAATTGATAGAAGCAGATGTCAAACTATAAAACACATACATGTGAAATATCACTACGTTTTTAACAATTAATTAATTACAAATTAGAAAACGAGAGATGACAATGACATAATTGAATTCATAAAAAGAAATAAAAACTAAATTAAAATCTTGAACAAATATGCGGACAACATTAATATAAACTAAACAATAAATTGTTTGACAAGAAAAAGAAAAATGATCAAACTTTGATATATGAATATATTATTACACGAAGTTCAAATTAGATATAGGTAATTATGCGATTAAAAAATGATTGGTTTCAAATATAGCCAGATGAAACACTGATCTGGTATCAGAGAAAAGATAAAATAGTTCAACAAATATGCGAACTAAGTGTAGGCATATATATCGAAACTAGTAAAAAGACTAAACACACGGATTATTCCTTAAGAGTGGCTGGTAGGTCAGTCTTTTGTTGATAATTACAATAATGTATGGTGTTTAGCGACGCTTTCAACAAGTTTTCATGCATATCGCGACAGTGCTCACTTGAAACAAATATTATAGAGAATCTGCACCATACTATTTATGAGGCAAAATAAATAACAGAATCAGCACCACACTATTTATCGGGCAGAATAAGTAGCATAATCTGCACCACACTATTTATCGGGCAGAATAAGTAGCATAATCAGCACCACACTATTTATCAGGCAGAAAAAGTAGCAAAATCAGCACCACACTATTTATCGGGCAGAATAAGTAGCATAATCAGCACCACACTATTTATCGGGCAGAATAAGTAGCATAATCAGGACTACACTATTTATCGGGCAGAATAAGTAGCATAATCTGCACTACACTATCTATCGGGCAGAATAAATAGCATAACCAGCACTACACTATTTATCGGGCAGAAAAAGTAGCATAATCAGCACTACACTATTTATCGGGCAGAATAAGTAGCATAATCAGCACTACACTATTCATCGGGCAGAATAAGTAACATAATCTGCACCACACTATTTATCGGGCAGAATAAATAACAGAGTATCTGCACCACATTATTTATCGGTCAGAACAAATATCAGAATCTGCACTACACTTTCTATCGGGCAAAATGAATATCAGAATCTGCACAACACTATTTATCGGACATGATAAACAACAGAATCAGCGCCATACTATCTATCTGGTAGAATAAATATCAAAACCTGCACTACACTATTTCTCGGGCAGAATGAATAACATAGAATTAGCATCACACTTTTAATCGGGCAGAATAAATAACAGAGACTCTGTACCAAATTATTTAACGGGCAGAATAAATAACAGAGACTCTGTACCATACTTTTTATCGGACATTATAAATAACAGAGACTCGGCACCACACTAGCTTAATCGATATTAATTTTCTGAATGATTTTAATATTTCATAGTCTAATTTATGTGTGTCAAAGTATAGATTTACAATGAACACCTTTCTTCGAAGCATTCTTTAGCAAAGCGTAAGTCGTTCTGGATAACGTATTTTATAGAAAAAAAATCTATAATCAATCTTCCACACCAATGATACAAAGTGAAACTGTCACAACTTTACATTATCGATAAAGTAGTGCAACAGGTCTCACTTAAGAATAAATATTATTGCGCCCAAGAAATTAGAGTTGTGTAAATCGGTTGGGCATTATATATATATATATATATATATATATATATATAAATGAGAACATTGGAACATTTTTATGAGGATGGTATTGGGTATTGTTTGACGAAGCTAAAACAGTTTGAAGATGCATAGTGATACACTGCAACAAATGGGCAGAGTTGTCAAAAATGAAGGGTGTCATTAAACCATCGAAATTGTGAAAAAAGGCAGTCAAGTCAATCTCATGGTTTTGCTGCATATTTGGACAAATAGAGGATGCAGAACAGTTTTAAAAAAGTAATTGTTGTTTGAGACGAACATTTGAAACAAGATACAAGCAAAATGCTGAGTTCACACAGGCATATTAATTTCTCGTGTGGGATTTGTTTTACGCAACACTAAAGTCGCTGTGAACATGTGCTGAATTTGTGTTACAAACAATAAAACCGAGCTTGACATTTTACCTATGCCAAACAGGCGGGCATAGGATTATCTTAAACACACCAGTGACCAATATGTATGTTCCCGTGTAGTGAACGGGAACATACGCCCCATTCATCACACGGGAACACGTATTCTGTCATTAGGCATTTTCTCCCCTGTTGTCATAAACCCTATTAGACATTTACCGTTTATATACATGTCGATAAATAGGTAATTTAAATTAAGCGGTAAACAAAAAATGACAATATACAAATAAAGACATATTGTTCCAGCGCTAAAATGTTCATTAACGAGGTTACCCATCTCCTGTACGTCTGGTCGATAACTAGTTAGGAATATGAGATGGAACTGGTAAATTATTTACGTTCAATCGGCAGATTTCTTAAGTCGACGGGGCCAATCAATAGCTTAGCTCGTACTTGCAGATTTGCAGGCATCTTTATTACACGTAAAGACGATATATAAAAATATCTAGCAAGTTAACGGACGTCGTCATACAGTTAACTGCCCAGATTGTCTCCCCTCGTGACCTGATTCAGGAGTTATTGGTTATTCAAGAATTAAATGTCAAGTTGCTCTTTTATTGCTTTATAGACGAACTGAGCACTTAATGCAAGCGCTTAAAGGTACATATACGCAATTTTGGAAATATCCTTGTACTGTACCTTTCGTACATGAATCGCAGATAGTAGTATAAGATACAGCTACAATTTTGAAGGGTATGTCGTTGCAGCATGTAGTTTGAGAATTTAAATATGAACCTAGTACAATCAAGTATGTATAATATTTGATTATAACATGTATAAAAGAAGGAGTGGAGGCAAAGAAGAGGGTGCTAACATTAAAAAATGTTTTTTTTATGTACGAGTTACAAAATAAATAGTTCTGAATCAATTATACTGATTTAATCTCTAAGTAGCTTTCTTTCTCTTTTTTTTTCATTTTTCATTTGTCTTTAGATTTGTTTTTTGTTTCAAAGAAAGAACAGAATATCATCCCCATTGATGATAATTTTTAATATTCAATATAAATTTCAGATAAATACCTTTCTTTTTTTACTTTAAACGTCGTTTAATTAGCAGACAGTTGTATTTAAATTGTTTTTATCGGAGTCTGATCCGGTTAGCTCAGTCGGTAGCGCATCATACAATCAAACCAGGGGTCGTACATTCGAATTCCCGACCAGACCTGCCACTCTCTTCGGAATGATTAATATACGATTCGTTTCTCACCGCTGTTTCTAGTGGGGAAGCTATCAGTTACTATATTATAGTCAGTCACTCAGTAATTATCGTATTTTTATCAAATTTGTTTAATAGGTTTAATATTGGAAACATGATTGGATATATATATATAAATCTTTTACAAGACAGCTAAAATGGACACACCTTTATGAGATGTCCAGATGATTGACGTCAAGTATTTGTTAAACAATATACAGTGTATTCACCAAATACAAACGTCATGTTAAAAATATATGGTTTTCTTTGTGGCTAGGTGTATACAATAAGCGAGTGACAGGGTGATCAATTCCGGAGACTTTTACATGTAAGTAAGATGAGTTTAAGAGAGAGTTTTACTTTGGAAGGCGAGATGCAAAGACGGGTTTTAGATTAGATAGGATACTTTGGAAGGCGAGATTGAAATACGGGTTTTAGATTAGATAGAATTCTTTGGACAGTTTTGAAATTAAGACGCGTTTTTAGTATGGTCTGGTCGTTGTAGAAATGCGGGTTAAAATGCAGTTGGGTTTAAAAATAGGAACTGTTACACTAAAAAGGGAAACGTGTGTGAACTATATTTAGAAACGTGCATATGTGTTAATAGAATTTACTAAAGTTTAAATGACAGTTGTTACAATGTAAGAAATAAATATATATGGAAAGTCCTGCTTTCTGTGTTAGTTATGTGTGATGTTGAAACGTTACTTGCGAAGGTCGGCGTGCTCGAAAACTGGTTAACATTTCAGCATCTTAGGAAAGTGTGGCTAGGTTAACTGATTGTCTGTTATCCCTGCTGGCACGAAAATGACGCTGAATATTCAAACAAATAAAAATAAAAAATATTTACTTGCGCGTGAAATTTAAAACAAAATATGCTGTAAGGCGGCTGCAATTTCTCCTCGTGCACGCAATCCAGTCTGTTTTTATTTTTGTTGCTGGTGTTTTATATGACGCGCATGGCATTTCTCTATAATTGTGTTTGGTTTTGACCTTAAAACGCTGCAGGTTCTGTTTGACACACATTGAATATATTCATTTTTAAGGGTAAACGCGTTTAAAGTAAATATGACCATTCTCTTAAACCGCCAACTTTTACTGCCAGGGTAGTAAATATTTATAAGAGGAGATTATCAAAAAAACAATGCTACTCTATACTATCTGCTGATGGTGAACTAACACAGATACATGTGTAAGGTGTGCATTCTCCCTCGATTTTCAATTATTCGGCAGTTTTTTTTTCAAACTACATATAACAAACACTAATGGGATATTTTTGTTTGCCAATTTAATATATAAACAATAATCTAGTAGTATACAACATTATAAAAAAAACAATGCATTGATGACTGAAATTTGAAAAAAGGGTTCTCGGATTTGAATCTTTGACTGCTTTTCATAAAAACTACCCCAAAGTCATCTTGCGGCTTTTACATGGCAGTTGGGGCTATAAAAGTATAGTTTCTTCCAATATTTAACACAAGTAGAGGATCTTACATTCGTGCTTATTTATTAGATCTATTGAATTTATTAAACGAGTTTAAAAAAATATGCAAGAATCTGCCGAGTATTATATCATTTTCCCACACAAGTTTCATACATTCAATAATAAAGGAGCACGATTGTATGATTCGTTTTATCACCATTTATTAATCAGATCAACTCTATAAGTAACGAGAAAAGGAACCGACATACTTGTTTTCATGAGTCATCTTTTAACGTCACGTCTCAAAATAACGTCATTTGACCATGACAAATCGACGTCATTTATATATTCGGACTCTGCACTGTAAATTATGTGATAAAATTCAAAAGATCTACTAAATAATATTATTTATCTGTCGAACTTTCGTGAGATACGGACTGGCATAGAACGAATATAGAACGTGAACGCTTTCGAGTGTCACTAACTTTGATCGTGGTAATGGAAAGAAATATATCTCATAAACACCCAAAATGTAAAGTTCATTTCTTAAATTCCTTCCACTCGCTTTTCTACATTTACACATACATTTAGGATCTACATCTACATCGTAATCGTAATCATCTAAATCCGATACCTGCTCACTATTGGCATTGTTGTATTCAGATAATCCTTATTTCAGATCTCTCCGTATCTATCACCCATCAATACGTTTAACTAAGATCATATGGAGTATGAATTATCCGAATATATTTCGATCTTTGTACAAACCAATTAACTTCTCTTATCAATTAGTGCACGTGTTTGTGTCTAGTTACAAACCTGATTAATCGATAGATAATTATTTATATTTGCATAAATCTGTGTTGCTTGCTCACTTGTGTTTACTCAGTTGTCACTATCCTGAATTGAATTTCTGTCAATTTGTCATAGTAAACATTTGCATATTTGTGCAAAATATATGAAAGGAAACGTGTTAAGTGCACTAGGATGATAAATGCTTGAAGTAAAAACGACGGTTTTTGCGGAAAACAAAAATTCGGTCTTTTTCTTTCAATGACATGACATATAAAAGAAAAAAATAATCAAAATAGCTTAATCCATTGTTACATCCGTCATGTTTTCGAGAGGTTTGGATAGAGAATTGTATTTGCATAATCACATGACGTCCTTTGTCTATTTGTGTCGTCTCTTAAAATGTGTTAAGTGGTGAATAAGTAGATTGCTGTCCCTGGAAACGAGAAAATGTGTCGAATGATATTTGTATGAGGTAAACTTACAGTAGTTATATTCGTGATAAAAACATACAGTAGGATATCGATGGCTCGAACCCGACGAGACCTGACAAAATAGTTCGAGTTAAGGGTTGTTCGAGCGAGCGAAGTATCGTTCAACATTATACCATACATGTACATGTATATACATCGAAATAGGAATTCGGCCTGGACCAGCTAACCGGTTCTAGGTATATGTAGTGTTTTGGAGTTCCGTGTTCGAGCCAACGAAGTTCTACTGTATTATCATTTGTTTTCATTTCTTTTGAATGCATATCTGCTTTGTTTGGTCTATGGTTATAAGTTAATAACGTACATACTTGTTAAATCTGAATCATATGGATATTGTTATAGTATTTTATAAGCTCTTCTGGCCAAAGGTCTGTCGTCTGTCGTCTGTAAGCAGCACTTTCTTTTAAACTACTAGGCCAATTAAACTGAAACTTCGCATGGATGTTTCTATTGCATAGAAGACTATACAGAACATTTTTTTCGATCTGAAATTCAAGATGGCCACCGTTACTAAAAAAAGTCCAAAACTGAAAAAAAATTCTTCTTATGAACGGCCTAACAGATTTTCAAAAAGTTTATGTAGTAATGATGACCAACTTTAATTTTGTTAGATTTGTTCAAATGGTGTCCCTAGGGTTAAAAATGACACCGCCTCGATGTTTCTATCGCATACGCGAATTTCAAAAAGTGCTATGGCCATTATAAGTAAGTAGAGCGTCCTCAGGCCCTCTTGGGCTTCTTGTCTATTAGGCACATGCTTGAATCAGCATTATCAAAATTAAGGCTTAGATTTGTAACACTAAGAATCGAAACTGGTCGATATTAATAATTTAGGAAAAGTGAGCGTTTGTTCCTGTTTTTGAAGATGATTTTCATGTTATGTTCAAATGTTATTTGTACAATGATCTAAGGCAACATTTAATGCTATGTGCAAATAATATATACATACATATTTACTGACTGTGATAAAACGAAATTTCGTTTTTCCTGGAAAGGACATTATAAGATTATGGACCAAAACTGTTTTGAAATACGACAGAATCGTAATTCTTATACTTATAAATAATATCAATTTAATTTCTTACCCATTCACTTTTAATATTTTATAAACTTATTTATTGCCTATTATAAAAAGTATTGGAATTTTAATTGGTTAAATTAATAATCTTTATTAATTATAACATAAAAAAAGACTGTTAATGGTTTCAATATGCATATTACTAACACAGGGAGCAAGTAGAAAAATTCTGAGAATTTTTATATAAAATAGAAACATTTACTTTAATTAATGCAACAACGAGTATGTGCAAAAACATCATTCAATGATGCTTTGAACTTCGCAGCAACAATACCCACGTGTCGTACATGGAACGCTACAACTAAATGACTCTCTGGCGCATCTATTATTTTGGGCATTGATGTATGTGAAGAAATATTTCCGCGCAGCAACAGCATCGATTCAGACTGTAAAAAAGTATTCAGCTATTTAAATCGATAGCGGTGTCGCTATTTTTGCTTCTAAATGGCCCGACAAAAGGATCAACACGATCAATAAAGAAACCATTGCCATCAGTTCTGGGAAGAGGTGGCTAAATATTTCAACTTTAACATTTTGTATTTTTCTCCTATTTTTTAAGTTTTTCTATTGTCGATTGTTAAATGGTAAAACACATTTAATCAAATTTTAATGGTTGGTAACAAAGTAAGTATATCGAAATTAAGCAATCAAACCACGAACATGTATGTGTGCCTTAACGATTACTAAACTACTAGTCCTTACTGTTACAGTCTCTACTGTTATTGTCTCTACTGTTACAGTCCCTACTGTTACAGTCTCTACGGTTACAGTCCCTACTGTTACAGTCTCTACTGTTATTGTCCCTTCTGTTACAATCCCTACTGCTACATTCCCTACTGTTATTGTCCCTTCTGTTACAGACCCTTCTGTTATAGTCCCTACTATTTTTGTCCCTACTGTTACAGTCTTTACTGTTACAGTCCCTACTGTTACATTATCCACTGTTATTGTCCCTACTATTATATTCCCTATTGTTTTTGTCCCTTTAGTGATTGTTCCAACTGTTATGGACGCTTCTATTACAGTCCTTTCTGTTACAGTCCCTACTGTTACAGTTCCTACTGTTACATTCCCTATTGCAATAGTCTTTACTGTTACAGTTCCTACTGTTACAGTTCCTTCTGTTAAAACCCTAATTGTTATAGTCCTACTGTTACTGTCCCTACTGTTACAGTCCCTTATATTATAGTCCTTATTGTTACAGTCCTTACTAATATAACTAATATAGTCCTACTGTTCTTGTCCCTACTATTCCAGTCCCTAATGTTATAGTCATTATTGTTACAGTCCCTACTGTTACAGTCCCAACTATTATATTCCTACTGTTATTGTCACTATTGTTACAATCCCTAATGTTATTGTCCCTACAGTTACAATCCCTACTATTATTGTCCCTACTGTTACAATCCCTAATGTTATTGTCACTACCGTTACAATCCTTACTGTTACAGTCCCTACTGTTATAGTCCTACTGTTATTGTCCCTACTGTTATTGTCCTTACTGTTACAGTCCCTAATGTTATAGTTCCTACTGTTACAGTCCTACTGTTACATTCCTTACTAATATTGTCACTACTGTTACAGTCCTTACTGTGACAGTTCTGCTGTTATAGTCCTACTGTTGTTGTCCCTACTGTTACTGTTCATGCTGTTATTGTCCCTACTGTTACAGTCCCTACTGTTACAGTCCCTACTGTTACACAGTCCCTAGATTTACTCTCCCTATTGTTGTTGTCCCCATTGTTACAGTCCTAACTGTTACAGTCCCTACTATTAAAGTCAATACTGATATAGTACCTACTGATAACGCCACTGTTGTCATTGTTCAAAATGCTACAGACCCTTCTGTAACAGTCTCTACTGGTATTGTCTCTACTGTAATATTCCCTACTATAAAAATGCAATGACCCCTACTGTTATATTCTCTACTGTTATAGGTTCTGTACCTACTGATAACGTCCCTGATGTCATTGTTTGCTGGTTTATCCAATACCGTTATATTCTCTACTGCTAGGTACTGTACCTACTGATTACTGATAACGTCCCTGTTGTCATTGTATGCTGGTTTATCCAATACTTTTATAGTCTCTACTGTTGTAGGTACTGTACCTACTGATAACGTCCCTGATGTCATTGTTTGCTGGTTTATCCAATACCGTTATATTCTCTACTGCTAGGTACTGTACCTACTGATAACTGATAACGTCCCTGTTGTCATTGTATGCTGGTTTATCCAATACTTTTATAGTCTCTACTGTTGTAGGTACTGTACCTACTGATAACGTCCCTGATGTCATTATTTGCTGGTTTATCCAATAACGTTATAGTCTCTACTGTTGTAGGTACTGTACCTACTGATAACGTTCCTGTTATCATTGTATGCTGGTTTATCCAATACTTTTATAGTCTCTACTGTTGTAGGTACTGTATCTACTGATAACGTCCCTGATGTCATTATTTGCTGGTTTATTCAATACTGTTATAGTCTCTTCTGTTGTAGGTACTGTACCTACTGATAACGTCCCTGATGCCATTGTTTGCTGGTTTATCCAATACTGTTATAATTTCTACTGTTGTAGGTACTGTACCTACTAATAACGTCCCTGATGTCATTGTTTGCTAGTTTATTCAATACTGTTATAGTCTCTACTGCTATAGGTACTGTACCTACTGACAAAGTCCTTGTTGTCATTGTTTGCTGATTTATCCAAAACTGTTACAGTTTTTACTGTTGTAGGTACCGTACCTACTGCTGACGTCCATTTTGTCATTGTTTGCTGGTTTATTAAAAACTGTTATAATCTCTATTGTTAAAGTCATACTGTTAACCCAGTGTATATTTTTCTATTGTTTTGTCCCACCAGTTACATACCCTGCTGTTATAGCTCATACCATACTGTTATAGTTTGTGTTGTTATTGCCCAACTAATAACGTCCCTACTGCTACAGTCCCACATGTAATGGTCGCTACTGTTAACGTCCCTGTTGCCAAGGTCCCACACGTTATAGTCCTTACTGTTAACGTTCCTGCTGACATGGTCCTACACGTTATAGTCCCTACTGTTAACGTTCCTGCTGCCATGGTCCCACACGTTATAGTCCTTACTGTTAACGTTCCTGCTGACATTGTTCAACATGTTGTAGTCCCTACTGTTAACGTTCCTGCTGCCATGGTCCCACACGTTATAGTCCTTACTGTTAACGTTCCTGCTGCCATGGTCCCACACGTTATAGTCCTTACTGTTAACGTTCCTGCTGCCATGGTCCCACACTATATAGCCCCATGTTAACGTTCCTGCTGACATGGTTCCACATGTTGTAGTCCCTACTGTTAACGTTCCTGCTGCCATGGTCCCACACGTTATAGTTCCTACTGTAAACGTCCCTGATGTCAAAGTCCCACTTGTTATAGTCCCTACTCTTAACGTCCCTGTTGCTATAGACCCACATGTTATAGTCCCTACTGATAACGTCCCTGCTGCTATAGTCTCACACGGTAAAGTCCCTATTGTTGACGTCCCTGCTGCCATGGTCCGACATTTTATAGTCTCTACTGTTGTAGGTACTGTATCTACTGATAACGTCCCTGATGTCATTATTTGCTGGTTTATTCAATACTGTTATAGTCTCTTCTGTTGTAGGTACTGTACCTACTGATAACGTCCCTGATGCCATTGTTTGCTGGTTTATCCAATACTGTTATAATTTCTACTGTTGTAGGTACTGTGCCTACTAATAACGTCCCTGATGTCATTGTTTGCTGGTTTATTCAATACTGTTATAGTCTCTACTGCTATAGGTACTGTACCTACTGACAAAGTCCTTGTTGTCATTGTTTGCTGATTTATCCAAAACTGTTACAGTTTTTACTGTTGTAGGTACCGTACCTACTGCTGACGTCCATTTTGTCATTGTTTGCTGGTTTATTAAAAACTGTTATAATCTCTATTGTTAAAGTCATACTGTTAACCCAGTGTATATTTTTCTATTGTTTTGTCCCACCAGTTACATACCCTGCTGTTATAGCTCATACCATACTGTTATAGTTTGTGTTGTTATTGCCCAACTAATAACGTCCCTACTGCTACAGTCCCACATGTAATGGTCGCTACTGTTAACGTCCCTGTTGCCAAGGTCCCACACGTTATAGTCCTTACTGTTAACGTTCCTGCTGACATGGTCCTACACGTTATAGTCCCTACTGTTAACGTTCCTGCTGCCATGGTCCCACACGTTATAGTCCTTACTGTTAACGTTCCTGCTGACATTGTTCAACATGTTGTAGTCCCTACTGTTAACGTTCCTGCTGCCATGGTCCCACACGTTATAGTCCTTACTGTTAACGTTCCTGCTGCCATGGTCCCACACGTTATAGTCCTTACTGTTAACGTTCCTGCTGCCATGGTCCCACACTATATAGTCCCTACTGTTAACGTTCCTGCTGACATGGTTCCACATGTTGTAGTCCCTACTGTTAACGTTCCTGCTGCCATGGTCCCACACGTTATAGTTCCTACTGTAAACGTCCCTGCTGTCAAAGTCCCACTTGTTATAGTCCCTACTGATAACGTCCCTGCTGCTATAGTCTCACACGGTAAAGTCCCTATTGTTGACGTCCCTGCTGCCATGGTCCGACATTTTATAGTCCCTACTGTAAACGTCCCTGTTGTCAAGGTCCAACACGTTATAGTCCTTACTGTTAACGTCCCTGCTGCTATAGTCCCACACGGTAAAGTCCCTACTGTGAACGTCCTTGCTGCCATGGTCCACATGTTATAGTCCCTACTGTAAACGTCCCTGCTGCCATGGTCCCACAGGTTATAGTCTTACTGTTAACGTCCCTGCTGCCATGGTCCCACACGGTAAAGTCCCTACTGTTGACGTCCCTGCTGCCATGGTCCCACATGTTATAGTCCTTACTGTTAACGTCCTTGCTGCTATAGTCCCACACAGTAAAGTCCCTACTGTTGACGTCCCTGCTGCCATGGTCCGACATTTTATAGTCCCTACTGTAAACGTCCCTGTTGTCAAGGTCCCACATGTTATAGTCCTTACTGTTAACGTCCCTGCTGCTATAGTCTCACACGGTAAAGTCCCTACTGTTGACGTCCCTGTTGCTATGGTCCGACATTTTATAGTCCCTTCTGTTAACGTCCCTGTTGTCAAGGTCCCACACGTTATAGTCACTACTGTTAACGTCCCTGCTGCTGTAGGTCTCATAACACAGTTGACTTTTGATCTTTGTTCTATTTAAAATAAGGTCTAGGATTTCCATGGTAAAAAACGAATTCCACATAGAATTTTCTTTTAAGTATTTTTTTCAAAGCAGGAATGTATACCAACAAGAAAATGCACAATATCTGGAAGGTTGACCAGGTTGTTTTTTTTAAAGAGAGTGCAGTGACACCCTGAGATTTTTTTGAAGAAAGAAGTCCTCAAATACTCATAAATTCATGCATAAGTTGAAATCCTATAAAAGTCACTTTTAACGCCAGTGATGTCTTATTGCAGTTTATTCTATGTCAACTTTTGCTCTACTCTTCTGCAGTAAGAAATCACAACCACTGTGAACAATTTTGAAAATATTACAAAACTAAATTACATAGGCCTATTCTAAGCGTAAGAATAATTTTACCGTGCGAAAAAGGTGCGTAACTGTGTAGTGAGACGTATAGTCCCACATGATGGTATAACCAATAGTGTTATATTACTGATCGGTATGGTATGTACCGTTATATAATACGATGCAATGCAATATGATACAATAATGCAATATGATACAAAGATACAACACAGTGCAATACGAGAACAGTGTAACAAACTACAGCACATCACAATACAACAGTATACTGCACAGTGTAAGTTAATTCAAAACACAGTTCAATGTAGCTTACATTACAACACAACGCAGTGCAATACCATTCATACAACTGATAGCAAACAACTATAATTTCACGGCTTAAGTCGATTTTAACACAGTTACTACGTGTGATCCCATGTTGTCTTAAATCGATCGTTCATCAACAATTAAAAAATTATGTCTTTTAGCCCATGACGTGAACACAGGCAAGACGCAAGTCGTGGCTGTCGTCACTGAGACAAATGTGAACTATTTATACACCATATTTGATCTTAAAACATTTGAGAAACATTTCACTTTTTGGTTTCAATATTTATTGCGATGTCTTTTAACCATTCATGTTTTATGTTACTAGTATTTATAAAAGTGCTGTGTGACATATGAAAGAATACGTCGCTGTTAAAAACCGCCAACTACGCTTAATACAAAACACACACTATCCGCCCATTATAATGTGTACAATACGTGAATGTAGTAAATAAATGGCTATAGAAAAGCTATGAAGTTGGGAGTTAGACCTGAATAGAATCTTTAATCACTGCATTATAATGACTGGGTAACAGATTGTAAATCTGATATCCCGTGTTTGCTGTGATGCGGCTATCTAAGTTTATAAATCTGGTGTCCCGTGTTTGCTATGATACGGCTATTTAAGACTGAAAGTCTAGTGTCCCGTGTTTGCTATGATACGGCTATTTAAGACTGAAAGTCTAGTGTCCCGTGTTTGCTATGATACGGCTATTCAAGATTGAAAGTCTGGTGTCCCGTGTTTGCTATGATGTGACTATTTAAAAGTGCAAAATGTTGAACTCTGTTGAACGAATGTCAACAAAAGCCAAAGTTCAATGTTTTTAAGTCGGATGGAGTGGGTTGACAATAACGGTGTTCATATACTATTAACTAAATATGTTAGATTTATCAATTAATTAAATACTAGGTTCTGTTAGAATGCGTCTTACTTCAAACCACAAGTATTATATTTAGGTTTCTATTGCGGTTGGTCTTGGTCGGAATAAAAAGATCAACTAGATTTTATTTTTCACAAAAAGCATTTGTAGCTGATAAAAAGACCAGATGACATTTCATTGGTGTTACGATATTGTTTTGCAAATGTGATGTCACGTTGTTATGAGTTTTACGTGACGTTTGCCTAAACTGACATAAAATGCGTGTGCACTCCTTAAGCCAGGTTCATACCGAGACACAAACTACTAAAACAGTAATAACGTGCATTAAACAGGTAATATCGACGTGCAGTTAAATATGTTTTTTATGAAAACTTGATAGCAAATGTTTAAAAAATGACATTTCCTGCCGTTAATTGTGTGTTTACATTGATTGTGAATGTGTCACGTTTAAAATCCTGAGTTCAGTCGTCCCAAGCATCATTAGATTAACGCCAGGTTAAGATAAATTTTTGAGCCATGCTATTTTTAAATATTTTTACATTCAAGGCAAAAATTTACTGGCAATTGTAACAAAATGTCATTCTATTCCTAAAACACATAGTCCTTGATATGAAAAACTTTGAATTTGAAAGGTATTAAAAACAATAGTTATTAATGGAGCGTAACGGTACGCGATTAGAGTTTTGAACAACTCAGCCTATCAGATTTCTAGCATCTTGTCAATATTTTTAGAAAAAAAAGTTTCAGATTAACTCGGTATGATGTTATTATTCGATTGACTCTAATTTTATAAATATTATAAATTGCCTTATTTCACAAAACGTAACATAATAAGCATATATTTTCAGAAGTGTGAATTATAAAAAATGTAATAAGACACACATCGGGCAAAAACGGCCACATTGATTAAAACGTAAAGTATGTTGCGCGAATATTCTTTATCATACAATAATGATATATAGGTACAGGTTAAAGCAATACGACAGCGTACTCTAGTGGTTGATCGTCCGTTTCGGATCCGGAAAGTCGTGGGTTCGATCCACCAAATAATTGGTGTCAGTATAACGTGACTGGGTGGGGTACATGTATCATACAATGTGTCTGCAGCATGAGACTCCAATGACGCAGCACTCAGACTACTGTATCAAGTAAACAACGTCGCAATATGACTGGAACGTTGTTGAAAGCGACGTTATACATTATACACAACAAGTTAAAACAAAGCATGAATGTAAAGTCAAGTTGATATGGTAACTAAAGAAAAAAGAAATAAATGTGTTGCATTGCAAAATACAACAACATAAACAACAAAGTGCAATGTTTTACTACATTAATTTAGTGCGACACCGAAATGACATATGATGACAGTGACGTCATTTTGATTACTTTGGACGACATGATAGTTTTTTTGTTGTTTATAAATTCTAAGCGTTTTAATGATTTCGATGTCCTCTTGCACTTCCTGTGGAAATGAAATTGTTTGTATGTACATTTACACTTCCTGCACAAACACAAATATTCGTGCTATACAGTATTAAACGCATGCGCATACACGTCATCCTGCTGATATACTGTTTGAGATAACTGTGTTTGTGAACTCTGGTTGTGTTTTTTATCTGATCTTTACAGTGTTTCCATCTCTTTTTTATTGAACCAATAAAGACTCGCAAGTAATAACCATGACTGCGTAATCTATTTTACCTTTAATCAACACCCCTTCTGAACGACCGCCCTTGCCTTTATAATGAATGATGTACTTAGCGCTGCCAGTGTTCCAAACACACGACGTCATAGATCTAACATATAAAATATTTGATAGTTCAATCAAATCATGTTGAGGTCGTATATGTTCATAAAATCTACAAACATTATATATTTTTTTACATTACCCGGTTTATAAACGTTCCACAACAGACGTATTAAAATGCAAATGATGTTGTTTTCGGTGTATTCTACCCGCCATAACAAGCAACGTTTAATAACATTATTCTGTATGCAACCATAACCCAACAACGCGTGATGAAGCTTGCTAATTATTTCTATATAAATTTTATGACAAGTTGAGCGATTTCCTGTTACATCGCATGATTATTGGCCATAAAATTGCAACAGCTTTATTCTTCATGCCAGATGACTTTGATAAATAATTTAATGAATAACGTGAAAACGGTAAGCCATTATATTTATGCCTAAATAATTATAACTAATTGGGTCGTAATTGTCCAGTCGTGTGTCATGTTAGCCACGTGACATCTGTATAATGTAAATAATTATGCGTGAACAGGTTGGATTTCTGCGATATGGTATGCGGACAGGAAGATGCCATATGACAAATAACGAGTCCGGAAGTTGCCGATTATGACTTTTGACGTCAGGATCGTTGATGTATTAATAATATAGTCCTCATTCTAAAGCGTTACCATAGGGGCAACTAGCAACATAAACGTTTATAATGTTACGGTAGGGACAAAGCTGGATGGATGGATGGATGGATGGATGGATGGATGGATGGATGGATGGACGGACGGACGGACGGACGGACGGACGGACGGACGGACGACCGACCGACCGACCGACCGACCGACCGACCGACCGACCGAGTGAGTGAGTGAGTGGCCAGCCAGCCAGCCAGCCAGCCAGCCAGCCAGCCAGCCAGCCAGCCAGCCAGCCAGCCAGCCAGCGATTGAAGTGATTGATTGAGTGATTGATTGATTAGTTGAGTGAGTGAGTGAGTGAGTGAGTGTGTGAGTGAGTGAGTGAGTGAGTGAGTGAGTGAGTGAGTGAGTGAGTGTGTGAGTGAGTGAGTGAGTGAGTGAGTGAGTGAGTGAGGTATTGATTGATTGATTGATTGATTGATTTAGTGAGGGAGGGAGGGAGCGAGAGAGCGAGCCAGCCAGCCAGCCAGCCAGCCAGCCAGCCAGCCAGCCAGCCAGCCAGCCAGCCAGCCAGCCAGCGATTGAAGTGATTGATTGAGTGATTGATTGATTGGTTGAGTGAGTGAGTGAGTGAGTGAGTGAGTGAGTGAGTGAGTGAGTGAGTGAGTGAGTGAGTGAGTGAGTGAGTGAGTGAGTGAGTGAGTGAGTGAGTGAGTGAGTGAGTGAGTGAGTGAGTGAGTGAGTGAGTGAGTGAGTGAGTGAGTGAGTGAGTGAGGTATTGATTGATTGATTGATTGATTGATTGATTGATTGATTGATTGATTGATTGATTGATTGATTGATTGATTGATTTAGTGAGGGAGGGAGGGAGCGAGAGAGCGAGCCAGCCTGTCAGCCAGCCTGTCAGCCAGCCAGCCGGTCGGCCGGTCGGTCAGTCGGTCGGTCGGTCGGTCGGTCGGTCGGTCGGTCGGTCGGTGATCGGCAAGTCGGTCCAGTGAATTGTTTAGAATTATATTTCGAGTGTAGCGTTCAATAAATTGTTGTTTCCGCAAACATAACCGACCAGTTTGACCACTTTGCTTATAGTATTCATCCTTTCAAGACATACAATTCAATCTAAGCGGCCGTTAAGATAACCAAGTATAAAATAAGAGTTTACGTTTCCTGGTGTCCACTGCCATTTGCGCCATTAACAACTGACGCGATTGGCCGATAACTTTGTGAAAGGAAGTTTATTCAGTCAATCGTTCATCCACAACGACTTGCTGGACATGATATCATTATATGTGCTAATTCAAGTTGACGAAGACAATTGGAAGCATTATGTATGCATGTGTTTGACTGTATATTCGGAATAATTGCTCTGTACATCTGTTTATAGCCCATTTCAAGCGAATTAGTCGTTATACGCTACTTTAAATGCTGAATTATAGATGATCACTATAAGCACAAATGGGCTACCGTACCATTGATCTGATAAATATCAATTTGAACACTTCCTCTACGGCGGCTGTCCTCAGCATCAACGACTTCAGTCGGATGAGCACATAAATAAAAAAAGTGGCGCTAACTGCCGTTATCAGATCAAGGTGAGATTGATTAAAATGAATGTCCGGGAAATTGGATAGGACATTAGATAATGAGTTGATAGTGTAATAAAACAGCTATAACATATATTAAATTGGATAAATGGGACGAAAACAGAAAACAATGACTACTGTCCATTGTGTTTAGCGCATACTCAAAGACTAACCGGAGGTTTGAGTTACACCGCGCACGTATTCATATAATAAACAAACAAATAAAATATAATGCGTTAGCCAAGACAAAGTGTGGATATAAGAGAGTGTTGCTTTACAATTGTAAATAGTACGATGTTCACTATTGGTGTTAAAGAGGCACGTGGTCATCCGGGTATAGTCATGAACTACGCGTAGTCTGTGATGTTGCGATTATTTTGTGTAGAAACAATTGTTAAACGTTTAGTTTGGAAACATATATACATGACAAGAATAAAGGGACTCGTTCATTAACCGTCTTTCAGAAAACTGGATTTTAAAAAAGGTAAATACAACATTTAGCACTGTTATTTTCTGAACTACTTTTTTATTGTTTTAATTTCGCTTTAAGTTTAATGTAAAGTTTCACTTCGATTGTGCAATAAGTTATAAAAACTTGATTTACTTTTATTTGGGAAATTTGATTTCTCCACAGATTCGAATATTGCAGTTTTCAAGGCGGTTCATGACTTCATAAAATCTTCTAACCGTTTCAAACAGTCTTATATTAGCGGTAAACAGTCCTGATTGAAATAATTGTATCATACTGGTTTAGTCAAACTGTCTTAAAGTGATTCCTTTCGAAACATTGCCTCTATCTTGCGAAACTGATGAAACTTTGCTACTGTCTGTCCGTAAATCTGTCATTCCTTCTCATTTCTATTTTCATTCTTTCGCTATACATCTCATTATTTGATAAACTTTTGTATAACATCTGTTATTTTCACATCAAAAGTTATTGCTAGTATTGTGGAAATTATGTTTCCATTGTCAATTACTGTTTATGATATGATGAAGGAAGGACCGAATCTAACGTTTGGTCCAACCCATTTGCTATATACATGTATACTTATTGGCAATAAAATATGTTTAAACTAACAACATAGGCAAAACAACACTCGAAGTATTTCCTAGTTAGAGCCAGTACTGAGCATAAGTAAAAAAAAAAGGTTTTGCCCAAGGACACTACACATAGCCTTCAATACTTTACAGTAAAGAAACCATGATACTTTCTAAGAAAAACTTACTTAATATCTTATTAATCAAAGTTTTGTTTCTAAGGCAATGTTCACTTCTGCAAAGAAAAACTAAATTGGAAATGCAAAACTCATTGCAACAAGCAGAGCTCGTTGTTTCATTTACCGACCTAACTGCGATTTCTCGAGGGAGAGCCGTTCGTATTCTAATCAAAAACACATTTTACTTGGAGTAATGTAACAGTATGTTGCAACATGTTATGTTAAAATGGGGATTTTTATCTTAATTAAAAAAAATAAAAGAAACGCGTGTTGCATAATTGATGCAAAAGGAATATAAAAAACATTATTTTGTGGTTATAATTTAAATGAAAACTAACCGTTATATATGGATTTGTTGTAATTCTTTCCACGGATGTGCTTTAAAGACACACATGCCAGACTGATGCAATTTAAATTAAATTTATTTCTGAAATTATTCCTGCAAATTAACATGATACAACTACCAAATTATATGTGCAGACATTATATTTAATATACATTTTGAAAAGATGATCGTTTTTTTAAATATAATTTTGTATACCCACGTTGATATTATTATGATAAAAGGTATAACGTATATTATACAAAATTGTCAAACTATCGTTTCTCAGATAGTTGTTAATGAATTTTCATATACTTATTAAGGTAACTTTCTCTTAATAGTTTTAGGTCCATTGGTGTAAAGGCTGACTTCGGGTCGTGTTCACCAACCTTTCTTAAGAATATTCTTAGGCGTAAGCTTGAAAATTAATTTTAATTGTGTATCTAGTTTACAATGACCGAAAGATTAATCGTGAGTGTTTATACGTTTTCCCTACATGTTAGCAAGTTATTTTGTCTTAATATGTCTCAAAGTTTGTTTTTCAAATTCCATTTTTGAGTTCAAGTCTAAACCTTTTCTTAAAAACGATTGGTGAAAACCATCCCAGATGACTGATACAAGTGTTGGTAATCGGAGCTAAATATTTTATCGATTAATCTTAATATCTAAAACGATCGATTAACGATTAGAATCGCAATACATTTATAATATTTTTTTTTTACATACATGTAGTAATCCGCAGTGATTCGAGGATTCTGATTTTTTGTTTTCTCTGGAAATGGATAGCGTTATTTGTCATTGTCTTTGTCGGTCATATTTGTACGGATGGCCTAGGCGAATTTAATTTGCTGCCTTACCTAAAAGTTCGTCCGATTAGCTTTCAATTTTATTTAAAAGAAGAACAACAACTTTTTGTACAACTAATTAATATAGATCACAGGCCACAGCGAAACAATTTAGCGATTAATCAATTAATCGGAAAAGCTCGAGCGTGAAAACGCGACTAGTCGATTACGACATTACCACGTGTCTCTGTAAAAGACGGCGAATTTTTAATTTTGTGAAAGATCACTTTTTGTCCGTTCTACAGTCTATTATTGAGATATGATTTTAACATACTGTAGGCATGTATAGAGAACAGAACAGAAGACAACATATATTTTATCAGGATTTGTACAAAGTAAATCATCATAATATATAGAATAAACAATCAATATAAACATATAGTCACTTAAGAGCAATGATTAAATTCATTACAGTATATAACAAACTATTTAATGAATATTAATAAATAAAATGAGGATAAGCACTATGCTTAAACAGTTAGCACTGTTTTTTTTCTCATTTTTAATGCCTCTTTTATATATCTTGAAATATTATATAATATGGTTTTATTATGTTAATTAAGTAACCTTAAAAAATTGAACACAGAAGGTCTGTGATAGTTATACCTTTTCAAATACTGTTTTCGTAAATTATTAAAACAGGGACATATACATAAGAAGTGAAACTCATCCTCTATATCCCTTGAATTGCAACATAAACAATATCTTTCTTTTTTTTTAATTCTATTTCTGTCATAGGTTGTCCAGTTTATACTCTAAGAGGATTAACAGATAGTCTTAATCTAGTGTAAAATAATCTAAGATTAGAGGGCAACAATCGAAATAATTCTCATACTTAAATTGATGTTTGCCAAGTTTATAAAATTCGAGAAATGAACTTTTTTCAACTGATCCAAGCCATTGTTGAATGAAATTGTCGATAACCTTTTGTTTAAAAAAATATGGGAATACGTTGGGATTAACAAAAAGATTATTTTCAAACATATATGTGAATCCATAATCATTTAACATGGTTTTAATAGTTGATACCCAGTTCATACTACCTCTATTACAGTCATATAGCCCCTGTTCATATAGCGTTTTTATCAATATATTATCCGTATAAATAACTTAAACCAATACACAAATAGCTTATGATCGTTGCATATCGTGATTAATATAATTCTGTTCTGTTCTGTTCTGTTCGTGTATACAGGGAGGTATATCACGATTGAACTAGGATGTGCCGGTGACCAGTTGTACAAGTCACGTGCTTGACCCAGCTTCGTTGTTTGGTGTATATGCTTTACGCCTTTAAAATGCATTTCTTTTAATATTGGGTATTTTTATTAAAAGTCTGCTACCGTTTTTATCGGTTCTTACATGATAATTAACTTGTTAAATTTGCTATTTGAAAATGATTGGATAGTTTGAATTAAACTCAAAAACAAGGTAAGAAAGTTTTGTCTTGGTTTACGATTCATGTCATATCTAGATTCGATACAATACACATCATTGTGTTTTTAATGGTGTTACGTATATGATAAAAAACATCAACATCTACCTCTCAAATATACAACCCGTGGCGTTAAGGTTTTCAGTGGCCGAGTGGTTTATGGTTTTGGCTCAAGATTACATATCTGTCACCACTGAGGTTGTGTGTTCGAAACACACCATCGCCGAGATATTATGTTTATGCATCAACTTTTCCATATATTCATATATTTGTTGTATTAACATTGGAGGTAACACATACATACTAATTTGTTGTAACACATACCGATTTGTTTAACCAACCCAAAGACCTTGCAAGTTCGGTTCAAACCGAAGGAAATAATACCCGGCTATGAAATGTGCCAAACTGTCGGCCAAATAAACAAGTCTGTACTGGCGGGGGTCGACGTTGATGCTCTTGGGCATCTGGTATATATATATAATCTTCTGATAATCCATAGCTCTACGGGTATCAAAGTTCTAGGTTCATTAATTTGTTTACGATTTTTTTCACAATTTCTTAATGATGCAATTCACATGAGTGAGAGTGAGTGAACTTGAAACCTTCTTTCTTGTAGCCGGAGTCATGCATTTAATAGTTTTGTGTTGATATGCCGTAAAACAGAAACTCAGTCATTAACTCATTCTCTGTGTGTATACAATACACCTAATAAAGAATTCCTTTAATCAATTGATTTCACCACACGACTTCAATTAGTTTGCAAAAAAAATAAGAATTTCAAAAATCAATGAGAATGGTAATTAGGTCGCAGTTTTATATCCCGTCTGTTATTTACTCGTAAATGTCACGTATAAGAAAATCAAAACGATCCAGTGGTCGGGGAATCAATTTTACACCGGATCAAAGTATAGTTAAGTTTTACATTACAGTGATTCAAATCAATAGCTAAACACGTAACGACACTTATAGTCAAGCGTGCATGCACAAGTAATGCACGCCTTGTAAACATGCAGTATGGATTTGAGACGGGAAAAGAGAATGACATTTAACGCCATTTTCAACGATTTATATATGGTTTAATGTGTATTTTTTGGACGAAACATTCAAAATAAATAATGGAGAATAAACATTCTTCAGAACTTGAAACTTTCTCCACATAAAGTATTTGGACTGACATGGCCACAACAGACTAACTTACATGTACATAATCCGCGTCACTCCCATTGGGACATAAGGCATCGGCGATCCGTCTTCATTTTAGTCTGGCTTTGGTATTATACATTGTACACAGTTTCGCATCACCTCCGCCAGCTCTGTTATGACTGTTCTGCGCCAGCTGTTGTTGGGACACCCCGGCTGTCTCTTCCCAACTGCTGTCCATCTAAGAGCGGTATGGGAATACAGCGGTGGTGTATGCGCAGGAAAAGGCCGAGTCATCGGGATCTTCTGCGCTTGATTTCAATAATATTGCTGCTGTATTTCGTCTGTTAATGCGACAGTTCAGTAGATATGTTATTTGGACAAAATATCCGACATATCGCCCTCGGGCATCTGGTGTGGAAGGCATCCTTTCTTCCACAGGTCACTCTTGACCAGTCTCCAACAATCTGAATCGTCCAGCAGGACCGATATGACATTACTGTTGTATAGGTCTTATCATGGTTATTTGGTTGTACTGACTAGACTGATTAAGAAGAGTTTTGTACCTTCCTTAGTCCTGATTTGATGTTCTTCTGAGCTCCATTGTCTCTACTGTTTATCATAAATCTTCGGGTTTCCCAAGTGTTTTGCAATCAGAAGTGATTGGTGTAGTCGATGTTGGGTTGATGTACATCGTCTTTGTCTAAGTTGCACTAAAGTTGAGTCTCAATTGCTTCGCTTACCCGTTTAGTGTATCAGTCTTCTCTTTACAATTTCTCAGAGCGCTCAATAAAACGGTGATATCATCTGCAAAATTCAGGTTTTCTAGGTGAGAGAACATGGTCATGGGCCGCAACAGAGAAATTTTAATTATTTCCGCTAACATGCAATTAAGTAATTGACAAATGGCATACTTTAATACATAACGGGAATATCTTCTTCATAGTTCAATACATAAACAGAAACACCGTCTACACATGTTAATACACAAACAGGAAGGAATGCCTTCTATATATTTTAAAATATAAAAAACAACATTTTTTACAGAAACGGATTCCGGATTTCATATTAAAAGTGGAGTCTAAATTTGTATTTTACTTTTTGTTTTTAAGCATGTTAGAATCTATACTTTTTGGTCGTTTAAATGGGAGAATTGGATGGCATAAATCAATATGGGTTGCACTCTTCCTAGAGTTTCCACTATGTACAGACACTTCCCCATTTATTTTTTAACAACGTTCGAATTTATCTTTATCATCTGTTGTCCGTAATGTGTAGCGACTGGTTTAACAATGTCGTAAAACTGATTTGCTTCAATAACAATATCAATGTGTCATAGCATAAACTGCCACTGGGCTTCTGGTGTCGTTAAATGGATAAAACATAAACGGTGTTCCGAAAAATAGGAAGGCCTACTTTATGGCATATGTCGCAATTAAACATAGTCAACAAAAACATAAAGTCAATGTATAACAAAGTGGGAAGTCAATTGAGCACGTATTTACACTCCCTGTAAGTGTTCTGGAGTTTCAAGTTTAACATATTTAGCATTTAAATTACCAATTAAGCAAAAACTATTTACATTAAAAGGCGAATGTTCATGTTTAACTTCTCCACAACACTTTACAGACGCCATAAAAATACACTGCCATTCAAACACCCTCATGCATATCATCCTCAATATAACTTGTTAAACGTTTCTACTTTGATCACCCACTTTATAAACACGAATGTTTATTAATTCCATTTTCTTTAACTGTCGTGTAAAATCTGCTGCTGCTGCTGTAAGCATTTGATATTGTCGTTCTTTGAAATTATAGAACTATTTGAAGAAGCGGAAGTAGAACAATGTATGAGAAAAATTGCCGGAAGTGTAACCTTGGCTACGTCGATGATAAGTACAATCCTGGGGGCACTATTTGTCTGTTGTGTGTAATGATTGTTTGATTTTGTCCCATCGATTGACTGTTGACCTTCAAGAAACATTTGAATTATGGCTCTACAGCGAATGAACAGTCAATTTTCTTTATTTAAGGGCTAATCTGCGGCGGTTTTCTCATGATAATTGTTTTGTTGATACTGTCAGTGATATTTTATTAAATAACGAGCGCGGAAGAAGGCAATTGTGGTTGTCGGTGTGATGTGTTCTTGTTTTATCTTAATTTGAGATATTGTTTTATCTCAATATCTCGAAATGTGGTTATTTCAATTGTTGGTAATGTGTGGTGTTGTAGTTATCTCGATTTGCTTATGTAGGTATCTCAACGAGTGATGTTGTAATTTCTTATGGTGTTGTAGCTAATATGATTATGGAAAATGCAGTTATTTCAATTTGGTGCTGTAGTTTAATGGGTTATAGGTCATGTGTTTATGTTTACGTGTGATGTTGTAGTTTAATGGGTTATGGGTCATGTGGTTATGTTTACGTGTGGTGTTGTAGTTAGATAGGTTATAGGTCATGTGGTTATGTTTACGTGTGGTGTTGTAGTTTAATGGGTTATAGGTCATGTGATTATGTTTACGTGTGGTGTTGTAGTTTAATGGGTTATAGGTCATGTGGTTATGTTTACGTGTGATGTTGTAGTTTAATGGGTTATAGGTAATGTGGTTATATTTACGTTTGATGTTGTAGTTTAATGGGTTAAAGGTCATGTGGTTATGTTTACGTGTGATGTTGTATTTTAATCAGTTATAGGTCATGTGGTTATGTTTACGTGTGATTTTGTAGTTAACCGGATTTTAAGGAATGTAGTTATTTAAAAGTGGGGTGTTGTAATTACTGAATTATAGATCGTGTAGTGATTTAAAATTGAAAAACAGGGTGTTTTGATTTACTTGAAATAAAGGCAAACGACTGAAAAAAAAACACTTGTTTTGTTAATCAGTATAAAGAATGTTCAAATGGTATATAATTTCCGCTTTTGCTCCAAGACGTTTGCAACTGAAATATGCGTCGAGAATAGTTGAGATGATAACTAAATAACAACTTATATGTATAAAAATATTTAGTACCGCACACCCGAGAATTAACGCCAACATCTATGCATAATTCACTTAAAAGGGAAGAGGTGTTCATTTTTGCTAGAAAAAATCGCAATTTATATTTTGTATAAAATATGTATTAACTGCCAAAAACACACTGCAAGTGTTGAGAAAGTTTGCTTTAAAGTGTTTTAATCAGATTTGAAATAAAGATGTTATTAATTTGTATTAACTTGAAGGCAGTAACAAAATGTATATATCTCCGAACCACCATATACATGAAAATATTGATACAAAATATCAAAGTCAACCGGAATATATAGCACACAATTGAATGGATGAACAAAGCATTAAAGCAAATTGGCTAGATTATGCTGGCCTGGTAAAACCAACGTCGCAAAGTAATCGTTGCGGCAAAAAATATCAAACTACCTGTATTCGATTAAGAAACAGAGACCCACGTTCTTGTACCACTTTTATTCGAGTATTTCGATAATCTCTTATTTCTTAACCCCATGTCTCGTAATCTGGTTCCCTGACCCTTTAATAAATTGGTGATAGGTTTGAGAACCACTCGACATACTACATCACTCCTGTGACCACTTCCGAAATCCGTAGCAAATAGAGTCGCCTTGCCAATTTCTTTTCCCAGCATTGTACGCTTTCATACTAAACATAAATGCTAGAACGGACATTTTATCGCCACTAAATCAATCGCCCAGACCTTCGTACTAATGCTGTTTCGCACTGTCTATTCATTACAGTTTTAGCGTTGTGTCCATTTCCCTATAAATCCCTATTCATCAGTAAAATTTCTATCATGCGGTCAGATGGAAACCAATTTGGAATAACTATGCTTATTAAGATCACAGCTTACAACAAACACACGGAACGGAGAGGTCAATTTCCATTTACAATTGTAATTTGAAGCTGGGACGGAATATGCGTCGCTGATGTCCGATATATATACTTTAACAGTCGGGATAGAATTGCCGATATTAGTAAGTGACATTTCAGTAAATCGCTATGGAATAAGTACACTGTATTGACCAGTGAAGAAAGTCGTATTCAATAGCCTACAAGAGCGTTTGGCAGTTTGACAGTTTGACAGTTACAAATGTATTTGTTTTCTGTTGAATTCATGTTTTTATATGTTATTTTTATTCATTTGTCAGTCATCTTAGATTTGATAGTTTTAAGAACCCTTGTTGTGTTTTTTTGTTGCTGATTTGTATTCTTTTCTTTTTACTTAACTTACAGAAACACTTCTATGCATATACAGTCAATTCTGTCTTCAGCAGCCAATCAAGGGAAATAACCAAAATTATCTTTTAAAGACAGGTTGTTGCTTAATAGAGGTTAATTTGCTCTGAAAACATACATATTGGAAATAGCAACTGTGGATACTTAAGACAAGTGGCTGCTCAATAGTTCATTGCTTTTTCGTTTCGGGTAGACAATCCCATCCATTGGGATAACTAACTGTTTTTATACCAAAACATTTAGTTATCCCTCGGGACAGAATTTTCCAACATTTTTTCGTCTGAATCTTAAATATTTAAACCGACAATATTTCATTGTGGTTTGTTTCTCTTATCAAAACTTATTTATTTTCATCACTATATACATGAACAATGTTAGATTTCTATACTAGACATTGACAAATACATGTGTTATTAAATGCAAAAACTACAACATTTTTTTTTTAAAATGAGAATTTAAATCGCATCTAAAAGATATAAAATTAAACTGAATTATATTTTCATTCAAAAATGTTCTCAGGTAAATATATATACAATATAAGTTCAAAAAATCACTTTTTAATAATAATGAGTGATTTTTTGAACTTACGGTAAACTAATTTACACTAATTTATTTTACGTCGATTGCAAGTAGGCTCAAAGCTTATATGAACCGGCCCCGAGACCGCTTTCTGTGTGGAACCAGTACTGAATATTGTCTTAGACAGGCCAGCAGATCGAGCTGAGGATCTTGCATGATCGACCAATATTCTATCCACTGGACTAACGCCGCGTTTGTTTGTTTTTTAGGCAAAACAATAAATAAAATTGATCAACTGGATTCTGTTTTTACACCAAATTGTTAAACAATAGCTCTGATGAAAAAAATGCTATAATAAGGACCGGCAGTTTATATGGCAAATGGCAAAATTGGGCCGGGCACTTCTTATGTACACTGTCGTGCGCTAAGATTTGATGACAAGACATTAGAGAGCGAGGACGGATGCATTAATACACCAGAAGCTCGCACGTTGCTGTTCTGCTGCTGCACATCCTCTTGTAACTGTTCTTTTTATTAATTATACTCACGCTACTGTTGCAGCTGTTTCCGTGGACTGCTTCGTTTGCTGTTGAACACATTTCTTCTTTATATTAATTGTTATATTGCCTTAAAAGCAGAAACTTGGATAGGTAAAATCATATTTGAATATGAAATTACAAATCGCTGGACCCGGTAAGTGGAGTCGGTAATGTGTCTGACTACCAATCAGAGGGCCGTGAGTTCGAATTCCTAATCCTACCACAATCACAGTTTCCCGCGTCTCTCACCGTTGATTTAAGAAGGTTATCAGTTACTTGCAGATATGGTAGTGTCCGAGTACTGGTAAACCTTCCAGGAAATCAGGAAAGAGTAAGCCATCGATTGCCTAAAAATGACGTTAAATATTCAAACAAACAAACCAATAAAAACTACAAATACACGAGTGAATTATTTATACACAATATCTTACAATCCACAACAAGATGTAAATCATTGATGGATCGTCTTCCATATATTGAGCTGGGCTCCTAATAGATCGTGCGTAGATCAACACGAGTATATCACAATACGATATAGTGTTTATATATGTTTGGTGAAAAGTTCAACATTATCAATTATCAATATCTCCATTATCGAGTTGTTTGTATCATTTACGTTATTGTTTGCCTGTTTTTACATATATATATACATCCCCAAGCATGGTATGGTATAGTTCACTAGACACTGGTTTATTCTCGACAGGTCAATGACCTTTTCTACTGTATAATCGTAGAATAGCACGTCGTGTTGAACTCCTTAACATGTATGTATCCAAATGTGCGTATGTTATAAAGAAACACATGGGAATAGCTATACTAATACAATATTAAGTTAACGTTCACAATAATCCAGTACATAAATAACACGGCGCACCATCCCTATACTGATAGTAAGCGAAACAGATGCCATACACTGTTATGGGCAATCCAAGAACCAGAGGTAGAACCTCGGACTTAAGATCAGTTGCGGAAGGAATGTGGTTTTATTCAGATTCATTCTGAGGTCATTCTCCACCAACCAAACTGGTAATATATAACCTGAAATGACAATCAATCCCGTTCAAAAAATTACTATCGGCACGAGGATATAACGTTATGACTAAGGTATACATTAATGTCACACGTGTTTTAATGATACCTGTTTTATAAGAGTTCCCTTTATCAATCTTCGTGAATCAAGCTGCTGTAAGCTTCGTGAATCAAGCAGCTGTAAGCTTCGTGAATCAAGCAGCTGTAAGCTTCGTTAATTAAGCAGCTGTAAGCTTCGTTAATCAAGCAGCTGTAATAATATCGCTGTGACTATACATTATAAAGCATCACTGGATGTTTTAAACTTATTTATTTACATCGAATATGAAGCAAGTTTTTACAACTTTGACAAATCCGGCTCGCGGGTAGAGACCAGTATTAAATATGTACGGACATAGTGTCTTACTCACCGATACTACACAACGCCATGGCAGAAGATCGAACCCACGATGGCCGGATGCAATACTATTTGACCAAGCGCGTCACTGGACATGAACAACTGTCGAAATTTTTAAAGTGGTTTCCATTTGTCTTGCTAGTATCTTATATTTTCTTTTGATTATTTGTTTATCAGAACTGTCAAACGACATGTAGATTTATAATCTCCTTTATACTGATAGATATTGTGGGCGTTTCAGTTTTACCGTAATAGCCGACATCTGATATTTTAGGACCCCCGCCCAGAATATATAAACTATTGCTTGCAGAGTTTGTTTTAGGTCATATGCTTTGGCGTTCATACACATACTTTTTGTGGCACATATATGTGTATATTAAATCGCAGGGGGTCACTAAATTTTAGCAAATTAAATGGGCAAAATGAATGCAAATTTTGTGTTATTAAGATTGCAAACATTTGGATATGTTGCCATACCTTCCGACAGGAATACGATATTGTAAAAGAACCTTTAGCATATGTTAATAGAGGAAATTGGCACATCTGTGACAATAAATTTGAGTATGACATCTTTACGAACGGTACAATAAAGTAAATGATATTTTCTTATTTTTGTTAAAGTTCTTAATTATCATATCGGTGTGGTAACTGTGAAGCAACTCCCATGCTTCCTTGTTTTTTTTTTATTTACATTCTATTAGCTTTGTGAGGCCCTGAGAAATAAATAGTGAAACGCTTATATGATGTTCATACCGTCTTTTTATTGATCATAGCATACATGAAAGAAATATACATTAACAAGTATATCTTATTTAAATAAATCAGAATGTGTAATAAACATTAATTCTTTAATTAATCTGTTTCAATCTCAATACTATTTTATTGAGTTTGGTTTAACAAACATCTTAATATTAATTACATTATTACAATGATAGATAAAACCAAAAGAGATAACCTGAGAAATAAATAGTCAAATGGTTACATGATGTTCATGACGTCTATTGGCGATACATCAAGCGTTTATATATAAAATCACTGGAGTTAGTTATAATGACTTGCAAAGATAACAGATTTCTTTATTTCATAATCAAAAGTGATTTTAGCACTGACCAAATTAAGAGATATACTACATATGACAATTTATATTTATACTCATTTATTTACTAAATGTTGATGTTACACATCCTTTATGAATTTCGAAAACAACTTTCATCCGTCGTATAATTGAATGGAAATTTGCAATCTAAAATCTGGTGATATTTCATAACCTGTTCAATCAATTTTGTTTATAAGATAAGGTGAATATTTTGTCAGTTAAATACTCTTAATATAAACACTTTTCCTGCATATGTTATGACCACAGTAATCAACCTGCTTTTGGCTGAAACATGCGCGCCAAACAATAGTTATGTGTGCAAAACTCAACTCGCTTTAATGTGAAAGTGTGTACATATTTCAAATACATCTTACTGATTTGTATTAGGAAAAAATAAAATCAATCCCTATTCAAAACTGAAACACGTTCTTCTGACAATATTTTATAAGCAGAATATTCTGAACATATTGAGAATTATCCATTGTAGTATCAACAGAAGACTCATCTGCTTGTATGTTTGTTTAGAAAAATAAAACCTTCCCAGACAATTCGACAGCATCTAGGTATTCATAGAGTGATGTATTAAATCAGAGATGCCCAGATATTACGTGTTTTGCAAAAACTTGTCTAGACGATTTGAAATATGCTAATCAGGCTTGTCTTTTCTTGACTTTATATTATGATTTTTCTGATTGGACAATACAATTAAATATGTTAAGAAAAATGTGTCTTGGCAGAGTCATTGCAATATTAGGACTTGATTTTACGTAGATAATCAGTTAAAGAAAGTGTTTTGCTATTTAGGGAAACAGAGTTGTAACTTTAGGAAAAGGGTGTATTTAATATAAACAGCTCACCTTAATACGTGGAACTATTCAAAGTCAGGTGTATCTAGACATCATTTCATATCAGCATAATGCATTGGTAAATTGTACTATAAGTCAGGTGTGTCCATACAATGTAGAATGTTTCAATACATGTGTCTAGACATTATGATATACACGAATATTACATTGGTGAATCGTACCATAAGTCAGGTGTGCCAAACAGTGTTTTTTGTTTCAATTGCTATGTCTAGACATTATGTTATATACGCAGATTGCATAGGTAAATTGTACTATAGGTTCAGTGTGTCCAGACAATGTAATGTCTTTCAATGAAGGTGTCTAGACATTACGCAATATACGCAAATTGAATTGGTAGATTGTACTATAAGTCAGGTGCGTCCAAACAGTGTTGAATGTTCCAATACACGTGTCTAGACATTATGTAATACACGAATATTACATTGATAAATTGTAATATAAGTCAGGTGTGCCAAACAGTGTAATTTGTTTTTTCAATAAATGTGTCTAGACATTATGTAATACACGAATATTGCATTGGTAAATTGTACTTTAAGTCAGGTGTGTCCAAACGGTGTAATATTTTTTTTTTTCAATAAATGTGTCTAGACATTATGTAATATACGCAGATTGCATTGGTAGATTGTACTATAAGTCAGGTGTGTATAAACAGTGTAATGTGTTTCAATAAATGTGTCTAGACATTATGTAATATACGTATATTGCATTGGTAAATTGTACCATAAGTCATGTGTGTCAAGACAGTGTAATGTGTTTCAATAAAGGTGTCTAGACATTATTTAATATACGCAACTTAAATTGATATATTGTACTGTTTAAAACCAGGTGTGTCCAGACAGTGTTAAATATAGCAATAAAAGTGTCATACATTATGTAATATGCACAGCTTGCCTTGAAAGTTCTTTACTAGTTAAAGCCAGATTTGTCCATATATTATAATGTCTATTGAAAAATAAATCATAAACTTATGGTGATATATTTAGCTCTAAAATGTATAATAAAGAAGGAACAGCATTAATTTATTAAAATGTATCCATGTATGTTTAAACTATTTTATTAAACTATAATCACGTTGCAACACACCTTTAACATAATCACTCTTGTAAGTCCTTTTTCGTTCTTGCTTAAATGTGCACGCAATACATTCATATGTTCAACTAACTTATCCAAAACGATTTTGTGGAAGTCTTAAGTTTGGCAGAGTGAATGTTTTCATTGTCTCGTTACGCTTTGTATTGTAATGGCTTTTCTAAAACTAAATGATTCTATAAACAAAATGCACAGCATTCATAGGGCATAAACTAGAACGAAATGCTAAAGACCTATAAGAATGCAAATATTGATCTTCAGATCGGATTTAATGGTAGCTAACAGTCCTAAAATACATTGCATTAAGTATTCTTCACATTTTGTTGTATTTGTTCATTTCTATTTCTCTTGGAACAAACGTTTCACCACAGCAATCAATTCCACACGTATGCCCCTTTTGTACTAGAAACGTTTCTACCATAATAAACATAAGAACGATCGCCTTGATATTAGTTTCACTCGACACTTGTAACGTTTTGATGTATTTGTTACCGCCAGAGATCGAGCTCAAAATCTCACGTCAACTGGTAGGACGACTAACCACTGCTGCGTGCATTTTAGTCAGTACAATTTACAAAAAGTAGAGCATGTACAATGCATACATACGTACGTTCGTGTGTGCGTCAGTGCGTGCGTGCGTGCGTGCGTGCGTGCGTGCGTGCATGCGTGCCTGCCTGCCTGCCTGCCTGCACACACACATACACACACACACACACACACACACACACACACACAGCAAAATTCAGCACTTGGAAATATTAAACTTGGTTTACCTTCCAATTTTCACGAGACGGTATAAATATAACTTATTCCCTTTATACTATATCATATCAATACACCAACATACACCTGTGTTCCGTGTAAAACACAAATATGCTTAAGAAACAATACATATAAACAACAAGTGGTGTTATATACAGATACACAGGATGAAATTACAGAAGTCAGAGCACCAAGAGAGTATTAAATAAGAATACAAGAACAACACGATAATAAAGATACACTGGAATACATTAAAGACGTCAGAACAAGAAGAGAGTATTTTATAAGGATAAAAAAACAATAAGACAATACGTGCACCGGATGACATAATAGAAACCAGAGCAACAAGAGAGTATTAAATAAGGATACAAGAACAACACGGCAATACAGTTAAACCGGATAGCATTACAGAAGCCAGAGCAAAAACAGAGTGTTCAATAAGGATACAAGAACAATACGACAATAAAAATGCTCCGGATAACATTACAGAAGTCAGAGCAACAAGAGAGTTTTAAATAAGGATACAAGAACAACACGACAATAAAGATACACCGGATGACATTACAGAAGTCAGAGTAACAAGAGAATGTTAAATACGGATACAAGAACAACATGACAATAAAGATACACCGGATGACATTACAGAAGCCAGAGCAACAAGAGAGTTTTAAATAAGGATAAAAGAACAACATGACAATAAAGATACACCGGATGACATTACAGAAGCCAGAGCAACAAGAGAGTTTTAAATAAGGATACAAGAACAACATGACAATAAAGATACACCGGATGACATTACAGAAGCCAGAGCAACAAGAGAGTATTAAATAAGGATACAAGAACAACACGACAATAAAGATACACCGGATGACATAACAGAAGCCAGAGCAACAAGAGAGTTTTAAATAAGGATACAAGAACAACACGACAATAAAGATACACCGGATGACATTACAGAAGCCAGAGCAACAAGTGAGTATTAAATAAGGATACAAGAACAACACGGCAATAAATATACACCGGATGACATTACAGAAGCCCTAGCAACAAGAGAGTGTTAAATTATGATACAAGAACAACTCGAAAATTTGGACACAGATACATATAAGGATTTAGGAGGAATTTGCTGTCACTTAGTCCATAATTCTTCCAGTCACCAATTTGTAAATATTAAAAATTAAATTGCATAAGATTTTCTAAACGCAAGAATCTTGATATCGTAAAAAAGGGCACAACAGACTGCATACATTACATTAACGACATGGGAAAATGTTTAATTATTGGCGGAAGTGAAAATGACTGTATTCAAATTATTAAGCTTATGTAAATTTCAAAACAAATTTATGACAAAGACAAATAAGAACAGCAGTGTGAAAACCTACTTTATGAAATCATAAATATGCATTTTGTGAATTAAAAAATAGGACAAGCAACAACGCAAAAAAAATATTCAATGACAAAATAATGATGATAAAGCATATACTTTAATAAGCGGTTCTTGAAAAGGACGAACGAAACACTATCGCGTTTTTCATTCCCATTTGATTTGAACCATCAAGACAAGATTTCAAACACCATGGTGATGAAAAGATACTCTTTCGGAATTGTTCGTGTCATATTCTAATGGAAAACTGCAAATATATCGGTCGCAGAAACAGATTGTCGCAATGAAGAAATGTAGCAGACGGTGGAAGAAAATAGACACAAATTATAAATGGACTTATGAGACGAAACAAACCATGTGAGGTAATATGAATATAGACTGGTGAAAGGAATATATACCACTTATCGACAGAAGATAAAATATTCATTAACCAGTCGAAAAACACTTTAGTTAACACGGATGCTGTAAGAAATGCCTTGGAATATAAATCATGCTCCATTGCTTTGCAATATACAGAGGCAACCAAAAACTGCGGTCTAGCAGACGACGCTTATATTAGACGATAAAAGTAGGTTGTCTGTGCGGAATTGATATAAAATAGTGCGTCGTTATTAGCTTTTATTCATGTTCGAATATAACAACGTTCTTTTTCTATTAATAAGACATAAAGTTATTATCAAGTTGAGAACTTCAGATAAAGAATTATGAAATATAATCATATTTGATGTAAATATCTCATAAGACGCACAGAACTCAACGAAGAATACAAATACAAATAGCTGATTCTGTTTTCACAGAGTCTGTTCGCAAAAGGAAACGACAAATACAATCACGATCAACCATTTAATGCCCAAACTGCCATTTAAAAGCCGCAAGATGGATCTGGGGCAGGTTTTATCTAATTCAGTATATGCTTTTCAGAATTTAACAGTCATCAATGCATTGTTTTTGTTATAACGTTGCATTCTACTAGTTTATTGTTAAAACATTTAATTAGCAAAACAATAATTTCCAAAACGTGTTTTTATTTGCAGTTTGAAAAAAAGATTAAGCTCCTACCGCCAAAAATTTGAGATTCGAGGAACATGCGCTCTACATACGTTGATCAGTGTTAACCCACTATCAGCATATAGCCTAGTATAGCGTTGTAATTTGAAAGTCTCCTTTTACAAATATTTTCTACCCTGGCAGTAAAAGTTTGGGGTGTAATTCACCATCAGCAGATAGCCTAGTGCAGCATTGTAATTTGATAGTCTCCTTTTACAAATATTTACTACCCTGGCAGTAAATGTTGGGGGTTCAATTCACCATCAGCAGATAGCCTAGTGTAGCGTTGTAATTTGATAGTCTCCTTTTACAAATATTTACTACCCTGGCAGTAAAAGTTTGGGGTGTAATTCACCATCAGCAGATAGCCTAGTGTAACGTTGTAATTTGATAGTTTCCTTTTACAAATATTTACTACCCTGGCAGTTAATGTTGGGTATTTAAATAGGAAATATTTTAAAATGTTGTTATTCAAATTTTTAATTTTATGAAATGTTCAATGGGAAATGTTTCTAAAATAAGAAAGTACAGCAGTTTTTTTCGCCGATTTATGTCTGCCGAGAGATAGTGACGCACGACGTAGCGTGTAAATACATTCAACAAAGAGACAAAAATTGTCATGAAAAGGGGATCAAGGTGGAAATTTTATTGATGATCTGACGATGAGCAAAGAGCAAGGTTTAGTACCGTCATCAGCCGGGTTGAACAACTTCCTAACGGCGTCTATTTCAACTGACCTGACCGTGCCTAGGCGGTGACCCCTTGGGTCACTTATTGTCTATATATGTATTGTACTTAGTATACATAAACTGTAATTGATCGTGTCCATACTGCTTTGGTGAATGTACATTTGAATGTTTCGTCTGCTGTAGGTTATGTTTATATTCTTATATGTGTACATAATATTGACTCTATTTTGTTATATGTGTATATAATGTTGACTGTATTTTGTTATATGTGTGTATAATATTGACTCTATTTTGTTATATGTGTATATAATGTTGACTGTATTTTGTTATATGTGTGTATAATGTTGACTTAATTTCTTATATCTGAACATAATGTTAAATATATGTTCTTATATGTGTATATAATGTTGACTTATTTTGTTATATCTGTACATAATGTTAAATATATGTTCTTATATGTGTATATAATGTTGACTTATTTTGTTATATCTGAACATAATGTTAAATATATGTTCTTATTTCTGTACATAATGTTCACTGTATTTTGTTATATGTGTGTATAATGTTGACTAAATTTCTTATATCTGAACATAATGTTAAATATATGTTCTTATATGTGTATATAATGTTGACTTATTTTGTTATATCTGTACATAATGTTAAATATATGTTCTTATATGTGTATATAATGTTGACTTATTTTGTTATATCTGAACATAATGTTAAATATATGTTCTTATTTCTGTACATAATGTTGACTGTATTTTGTTATATGTGTGTATAATGTTGACTAAATTTCTTATATCTGAACATAATGTTAAATATATATGTTCTTATATGTGTATATAATGTTGACTTATTTTGTTATATCTGTACATAATGTTAAATATATGTTCTTATATGTGTATATAATGTTGACTTATTTTGTTTTATCTGTGCATAATGTTAAATACATGTTTTTATATGTGTTTATAATATTGACTTAATTTCTTATATATGTACATAATGTTAAATACATGTTCTTATATGTGTGTATAATATTGACTTAATTTCTTATATCTGTACATAATGTTAAATACATGTTCTTATATGTGTACATAATGTTGACTTATTTTGTTATATCAGTACATAATGTTAAATATATTTTCTTATATTTGTATATAATATTGACTATATTTTCTTATTGTGTTATATATCTTTGATTTTATTTCCTTCTATTTGTGTTTAAGCATCGTGTGTGTGGCTATCATCATAGATAAGACACAGCTATACAGTTTACATATATATATATTGTTTTAAAAAGTCCTTCAAAAGTCCAGTCTAAATATCAAGGTAATCTTTACGAAGCCCCTTAACGTCAGCTGAGTCACTATATTATATATGCGACACATATACATATCTCATTTCAATATGTTATAGGCATGATACTTCATGACTAAATCATATGAAAGACATACCTTTTTTAAAAAAAAACATTGCATTTCTCTAAAATACTATTAATTAAACATATATCAAACATTATTAGATTTAAACAAATTAATGAATATAAGTGATCAAATTTGACGTTATTTTTGGGTCCTCCAAAACGGTCTTAGGCGCCGTTTCAAGATTACTTGCCTCCAACCGCAAAGGTCATAGATTAGAGTCCCGATCGTTCCAAAAACTTTATGAGAAATAGATTGCCAGTTACTTGCGGTAGGATGGTAGTTCTACTCAGATTCATTCTGAGATCTCCCTCCACGAATAAAATGCAAAATGGTATCTATATCCTGAAATGTTTTGAAAATGACGTTGAACTCTATCAAAATATGACGTTATTCAGGATTATAATTGCTTATGCTTTAACATCAGAATCGTAGCAAGTAGAAAAGTACTATATGATCATGTTGAAAGGAGAACTACGTCAATATCTATGAATATAGTATACATTCCATTGTATATGATTAATTGTTTGCATTATGACAATGTACGACACACATAGTTTGAATTTATGGATATTTTAATCATATCATATTTACAAATATAACCAGGTCCGGCCAGGCATTGGTTGTTCATTTTACACCTAATTGTTTGGTCTACCCCCTGTTGAATTGATTTTGGACTGTTAAGTCCAGACCCAACGTTTGACTGTTGGACACAACAATCGACGTTCGACCAAACCATACGGTTTCGCATCAATAAAATACTACTTTCAAACAGGTTTAAAACTACACATACGAGCATATAGGCCTGTTTTTAAATCATTTTCAAACTATATATCATTTAGAATTATTGTTATTATTAGGAATGGAAGATTATATTTCTATAACATGCATATATTATTAAATGTTGTTAAATAATTGGATCTTGATTTTCAATTAAGAACATCATTTTTTTGTAAGATCTACAGACAATAACTATGGATCGGCAGCCTGTCTGTATCATGTATCAAATACAAAAATGGTATCTTGTATATTACATTAGTCATTACAGCAACTTAGAATTGCAAATTAATCACAATAGTAAGCAGTATATTAGACTCGCCATATATCTTACAGACGGATGTGCAGATACTTGTACGCACAACAAAACAGTTGGCATTACGCACTACTAAGTGTTACGTACTTATCGATTTGTTTCCCATTAATGCATTTACATTTACTAATGAAACATGTACGTATAAAGCTAAATCAAAAGCTCCATACGATGTCACCGAACGATAGCGAACAAAAACTTGGCTTATTTCATCCAATCATATCAGATGTGTCTGGAAAGCACAGCTTTTTCATCACGCAACGGTTGCCTTCGTACTGGCAGTCTGTTTATCAGAAATGAAAGGCATGCATCCTACATCAAAGTAAGGTTCAGTCGGTATATGTGAACTTTAGTGGGGTCTATTTTTCAAACAAAACAACTAGTCAATAGACAAAAAGAAGCGTTTCCAAATTAAAGAACGGGGCTGGAATTTGAGTAAGAGTAAGTAATTGATAACATAAAAGGAACAACACAGCATTTTTTTTTTTAAAAATTCTGAAATATATTTTTACACATGAAACTGAAGTTTGCAACACAGTTGCAATTTGTTCTTTGTTCTATACAAAAGAAGGTCTAGGATGTCCACGGTCAAAATCATCGTCGTATACTCACGGGTGTAAATTCCGATACTCTCCATCCATCACCCGTGGGAAATTACGCTAGCTCTGCGTCGTTTTATTTGAACAGAATAGAACAAAATACAGCTAACGTTAAAAAACGGCGTTTGCATGAAACTAACATTGCGATTGGACAACGTTCCTTTCATGAAATCGTGAAGGAACCAATCATATGGTTGCATTGTGGCTGGGTAAAAATAGACACAAAGCTAGTGTTATATCCCATAAGTGATAAATGGAGAGTATCGTAATGGATTACGCGTGGGTATCCACATATATTTGTTTCAAAGTTGGAGTAAATCTATGTGCACACATATAAATGCACAATAACTGGAAGGTTGACTAGCTTGTTATTTTATTAAGAGGATACAGTGACACCGTAAGAATTCTTGTTTTAAAACAAAAAAGATGGCTCATAAAAACATATACCTGTTAAAATACTATAAAAGTTACCTTTGTTAACACAAGTGATGTCTTATTGCAATATATGCTATGCCAATTTTTGCTCTACTCATCTGCAGCAAGAAATCTCAACCACTTTTGAAAAATTAACGTGGGGGGAAATGGGGCGTAACCTATTACGCATATCGCCACATTAGTGCAAAAAGAAACCAAATCCCTTTTTATTTCATAAACAATTGGTACCTTAATGCTATAATGGGACGATATTGAAGGTCATTAATGTTTTAGTTTTTTTTGTCATTTACTATCATTATGAAAGAGAAAATTTCAAAGAAAATGTCATTTTCTGTTTTAAACTTTTGTACTCATATTTTAAATTCTATTATTTGTTTATAAAAGCAAAAACTAAAAATGTCTTAAATTTTAGATAGTTTTTTAGACAGTATAATTGTAGACTCATGTTTTTATTATAGTAACATTTTAGCTTACTCGGTATCCAAATAATAACAATTGTTGCTTTGTAACGTAATTGTGCAATTTTAGGAACATTTTAGGTTACTTGGTATCCAAATAATAACAATTGTTGAATTGTAACGTAATTGTACAATTTGCATGAATGACAATGAAATTCTGGCATTCGTGCAATAGTACTGTTCCAAGATTTCAAGATTCTAATTTATACACCCCATGCATGCATTTAACTGTACATGTAATTAATATTGTTTATCGAGGTTGTTTGATATTTTGTCGTTCATCAAACATCAACATGATTGGGTATGACACAAAAGTCTTCTTATATTTCAACAGTTTGGTAATAAATGTCAATTATTTATTTATTTTCAACTAACCATGCGTCTGGACGTTCTCAACAGTTGGTTCTACCTTATCTGTTCTGTATAAAATAGAAATTTCAAAGGCTCTCATTTGGACTTTTATGTTTTCGCTTTACTTTTATTTGAACTTACTAGCATGCTAGACGTGATGACATCGATGGAGGCCGTTAAAGTGAATTAGAACTAGTAAACGTTGGTCTGGTTAAGTAAATGTGTTGATATTACTGCCAAGGGAATTTTTACCAATGAAATGATGAGCATACACGATTGAAACAAGTTTGCTATTCACGTGTCTTGTTGGTGTGGTTGTGTCTTTTAAATCTTACGTCTCCCTAGTTTGATATTTACATCGCTTGTTACGCTGGGTGCGTCTTTTAACCGTCTCCCTAGTTTGATATTTACATCGCTTGTTGCGCTGAGTGTGTCTTTAAACGTCTGCCGAGTTTGATATTTACATCACTTGTTGCGCTGGGTGTGTCTTTTAAAAGTTTTGTTTCCCGAGTTTGAGTTTTTTACTATGCGTGTGGTGGTTGTGTCATTTGAAAGCTACGTTACCCCATTTTGCTATTTACATTGCTTTTTATGGTGAATATACCTCTGAAATGCTACGACTTCCGAGATTGTTATTTACATCGCTTGTTGCGCTAGGTGCGTTTTTTAAACGTCTCCCGAGTTTTAGCTTACCATGCTCGTGGTGGTTTTGTCATTTGAAAGCTAAGTCGTCGGAGTTTGATATTTTTACATTGCTTGTTATGGCGATTGTATCCTTGGAATGATGCGTTTCCGGGGTTTGATTTTTACATTGCTTGTTGCGGAGGGTGTGTCTTCTAAAAACTACGTCTCCTGAGTTTGAGTTTTACAATGCTTATGGTGGCTGTGTTATTTGAATGTGGTTTGATATTTTTACATTGCTTGTTGTGTTGGATGTGTCCTTTGCATGCTTTGTCTCCTGAGTTTGATTTATACATTGCTTGCAAACAGTCATTTTTTTCTTTCTGACTGAAACATAATAGTAAAGAATAATGCGTCTTTCTATTTTCAATTTCTTTTGATTGCTTCCGCATTTATAAACGGATAGTCTGGTTTATTCTTGTTTACACTGTCCCGTCTTGGGAAGCGGCAACAGCGTGGTTAGCGTTACCCGTTAGTCAGGTTTATGTATCCCAGTGACTGTGATGCTGTTGACTATTCCAAAATGATGATCTATGGTGTTACGACTTATGTGTGCATATGTTGTACTTTTGTTGTTTTTTTTAAATATATTTTAATCCAGTTTGTGTTGTTTTGATGGCTGTTTCCTTTATTTGCTACTTCTTCTGTTAGTTATATGTCATATAAAGCATCGAACCAATGATCGGAGGGTTGCAGGTTCGATTCTCCACCACGGCTATGTGTGGTGTCCTTAGGCAAGACACATTTCAACATATGCTTAGTACTGATTCTAACCAGGAAGACTTGGAGCGTGATTTGCTTAAGTTGTAAGAACGTGTTCCACAGATCGAAGTAAAATAAATAAGTTTAAACTAAACTATCATATTATTTCAGAAGACGTTGGCAAAATATAATTACATAAACCGTTATGTTGATGGTAAACGTTTGCCAACTACGATCACGTTTCCTTTTATTAGTGTGTATCTTTTTTTAAATTGATAACCTAGAAAATGAGCCTGGAACACTTAATTTTGCAAGTTTGTTGATCTTGTTTAAGTACATTATAGAAGTTTTTCGTCTTTCAATTTTATGAACCCTCTTTATGACAACAATCCCTTGTGAATTATACAAACCATATTTCAAATCATTTTCCACTTACAGCAAACTCTGTAAGTAATTTCGCATCCGTATTTAAAGTATAGAAACTACATTCCTTTACTCAAAATAAGGTTTTCATGTCGTTTTCAATTAAATTTAAGTAGGAAACTGACACTCCCCTGAGAGAAAATACATTTCCATTAAATGAATTTGAAACAAAGCATGCTAAACGCATCAATTATCTAGCATATGTTAGGACAATTGTTTTCCTGTCAGGCACGCTCAGAATTTCGCTATTTTTCTTCGATTCGTCCACCACTTGATACATTGGTAACCACGTGATGTGGCTTGTATATGATGGACGCAATTACTCATTGTTTTATTGCCGACAGAAACAATAAAAAAAATTCAATTCCTTTTGAAAGCTGCCCATTTATAAAGTAGTAGTCCGCTGGGGACTTCTCTTGCGTGTACTGTCTCGCCATTGGGAGTGACGACAGGTAAAGAGCGAGGATGGATACACCTGTTAGTCAGTTTTAAGTTTCCCAGTAACTGTGTTGCTATTGACCATTCCATGATGATGATTCGTGTTGTTACGTCCTATGCGTGCAAAATGTGTATTGTTATGGTGTTTTTTATATATATTTTGAGAACGTTTGTGTTGTTGCGGTGGCTTTGGAATTGACTGCTACGGCTCCTAACAGGAGGACATGAGTTTTATTTAATTTGGTTAGAAAAAATATTTCAGAATGATTCATAGGAGATGTGATCTCCTGCTGCCGATTAGTAGAGCAAAACCTTGCACAGAGCATACTACAGAAAAACATCACAAATGTTAAAAAGCTGATTTGTATAAGATTTTAAGAAACATTTATTTTTTGATAATTTCGTTGTAAAATAAAACTGTCACTGCAATGTCTTTAAAAAGACTGGTCAACTTACCAGTAAGTGTGCATTTTTATGTACAAATACATTCCTGCTATGGATAAGAAAAGTTAAAATTCTATGTTGAATTTATTTTCACCGTGAATCCTAGACCTTATTTTATATAGAACAATTCAACGGTATAGTGAGACCTGATTTTTGATCATTTTTATATGCTTCTAGTCCCGACGAAAATATATTCACTTTGCGGCAAATTTGTCATTATTTATGAATTTCATTTTTCAATAATTAAATTCAAAATATCGTTTTTTAAAATAATGTTAATGTGAAACAGAAAACTACCCATTCAAGTCAACTAAACTGCAAACCATGAACATTGGCATCCACTTTGGATACAAGGACGAGAATCGGAAGTATTAAGTAATGGCCCATCTCACAATTGAATATCTATAATTTAAGTGAAAACAAAAATATTTAATGATAACTCAAATGCGAAATGACGTTATCTAAAACGATAGCGCGATTTATTACTGCCCGTACAATTTATAGTAATGAGTCTGATAATAATGCAGAGGGATTTGTGATGAAGCCGTTATTTACGGTGTTAATGGTGACATCCCAAAGAACGGCCTTCCATTATATTTTGCGTTATCATTACATTGCTTTAAATGAGTTATTTCGTCTACAAAACAAATTGAGGTTTCATTTTAATATATATAGTTAGTATACATTGTATATATATATATATATATGTATATGTATGTATGTATTACCGTGTTTCTTTAACTAAAGCATTATACTCTTTATTAGTGAATTCAAGATGTGTATGTCTAAAACAAATAAGTTTGTCAGTAAACTTGGAATTTTGTCATTGTACTTAGATTGTACAGACTGGTCAGCCTGCAGGGGATACACACATCTTTGAGTGAATGATGTTTATTGGCTCTCCGAGATGAGCTGCAGGTGGATGTTGACACGGGGAGGGGCTAAGGAAGCGATATAAATAAGGGTGCACAAGCCATCACTAAACTCATGACGAACATTCGTAAGATTCTGGACTTGTTCCGACGCCCTTGGCATACTGAGCGTGTGTAGATCAAATTTTCATTGACAAACACAAAAAGGCTGAAGATTGCGGAAACCTAGCTCGTGTGAAAGAATCAATTACGGATTTATCCCCAGTCTAAGATTGTATCAACACCGCGAGACTATTTTGTAATTTTCTCAGATCGAATCTACTATTGACAGTAGGGAATCAGTTTAAAGGCTTAGAGCTAAGGCAGGGAGATTTATATTGTTGTTGAGCCACGTTTTCTAATTACACCGTCTTTTTTGTGAGGAATATAGCTTGATAAAATGTTTATCGTCATGATTTATGTGCGTGCATGTTTACAACGGTTATATCGTATAGACATAATTGTCCATTAAATGTGCCCAATAAGGCTCATAAAAGTTTTCCAATTAAAATGATTTTTAGATCGGTCGCCCTGCATACTAGTAGATATACGTATTATGCACGGGTATAATGTGGCTCTAAAAAGCACTTTAACAGTAAAAATAACGGGTGTTTAGTATTGCAATTATTACTTTATTTGCCTCTTCTTCGGGACTAAAACCATGATTTTGAGTTTTCATCTGGTGATGATAATCATTAAGTTAGTTTAATGTTCGTGAAGCGTTTATCGGCATCATTATACCGGACTAATGTTTTTCATCTGCCTATTAAAACGCATAATTGTGCTATTTGACACTTGTATTTGCTTAAAAAAAGAACTATAATGTTAGTTTCCCATTTTGATATTAAACTAAGAGACTATAGGCATTACACTGCAAAGCTAGTGTCATCTTTGGAACAGAATGACGATCCGCAATTTAGTTTAAACTTATTTTAATTCGATTGTTAAACAATTTATAAAAACATAGACAAATCATGATTTCCTGGGTAAACTAGTACTAAGCGTAGTACTAAGCGTAGACGAAACAAAGGTGTCTAGCTCAAGGACACAACACATAGCCGTGGCAGAAGATCAAACCCACGGCCCTTCGATAATGGGGTCGATGCTCTATCATTGGACCACGCGCTCAAATTATATATATATATACATAAACATGACGTCGCACCACTAAAATAAATGTCGTGCAATTCAATGATATGCCAATTGGTCCGTTTTAGTTCCACTCTGCTGATGTTTTTTATTTGGGAAATTAAATACCGTTAATAGTTTATCTTTATAGTCTAGACCGAATGCAGTAGATATACAAATAATAGGTGAAATAATAGGAACAAGACACATTTCGCTGAGAAAAAACAAGCATGTCCTTATTACCTGCGCTTTTCAGAGTTTCGAATAATACGTTTTCTATAAATAGTAACAACATTCAAAACCCTAAAGACGTCCATGAAGTTCTACCGCTGAATAAAACAGTTGAGTTCCAAGTAGCCAATTATACTACTTTAATATGGAGATAAATAGTAAAATAATTAAAACATGACTATTTTTGTCCTGCATTGTTCGGGTGAGATTTTTCTTTCACTCATGGTGGATGAGTATATTCTACTTGACCAGTGTTTATCCAGGATTCAGTACTTCAAGTGCTTTGACTAATATTTTGATTATACTTTTAAAGGTCAGCTTATTTTATCAATATATCTTATTTATACTTTGCGTCAATCAAACATTGTATAATATTTCGTACATGTGTCTGGTTTGTTTTTTATATGGAGGTTTTGCTGCTTGTATGACCTTTCCCGGACGATTAACCCCTGCTGTCACTTCTTCTGAATGGCTGTATTTTACTGAATAACAGCATAATTATAGTTAGTATCCACATAATACAGTTATTTCAATGAGCCTCGAGCATTTGTACCACGTGATTGCATATAAGAAAACGTTATGGTATGCTTCAAACCGAAGGGGCATCTCGGAACCTTGATATTTGTATTACTTATTGGACGTTAAGGAACGTTAACTCTTACTAAACACCGTGTTATTTCTCTGAAATGTAATGTAAGGAACGTTAATTATTGCTGAACATCGCGTTATTGCTCTGAAATGTAATGCAAGTCTTTTCTCTTTTACTGTCCTTATCTCCTTCATATTTATTTTGTTTGTTTGCAACTGCCGTTCTTATTTGTTATTTGTCAAACTGTAGGGGAAATGCCGAATCTAATGTTGGAAGAACATGTGGTCCAACCCCATTTCTGTATACATGTATATACATAGTAATAAAATGTTCAAGCCTAGTTTTTACTTTATCAACAGCGTTTATCAGGAGCCCACACTTCTTGAAATTGCTTTCCGCGAAGATCTGTCTTACTCTGGCATATTTCAACCCTATATCATAAAACATTTTAAACCGAGCATGTTGCAACTGTATAATGTATGATGTTTTCTTTTAATAAGAACAAATGAAAAGTGGATGATAAAAATGACATCATACAGTTAACTGTGCAATATGGATTTTTATTGTACGTGTTTATGTTGGTGAAAATCTGTATTAGGAGAGACGCTGCAGGCTGCAAGTCAAGTACAGGACTTCGCTGAAATAGTAGCATACTGTTAACTGTATACGAGGGACGTTCAATAAGTATTGTTAATAAAATAAAACAAAAACTATCTTGATATAATTTGGTTCACATCTCAAACGCAACTTTCTTTAACAAAAATGCACTTTTTTCTATATTTTTAACAACTTTGGAAATATGTCTTCATAGTCTGTTTTGTATATGCCCAACAGACACTGAAATGTCACACTTCTGTTGGCGATACAAGAACTTCTTCCGTCTTTGGTGACCATATTTACTACTATTCCTTCTATGGAGCTCAAAATAGCAAAATAATGTCTAATGTTCTTGATATTATTATATATATTTAAAAATCTGCGATGCATGTACTCATTTTGTACAAGGCGAACAAATACATCTCCGCATATGAGCTAATTGAGCAGCTCTTTCTCCAGCTATACTTAACTGCAGTGTATACAACTGTATGTGACCGAGAGTACAATAAAAAAATATTCTGGAACTAGTACGATTTGAATGTCGGTATCATTGGATGCACAACAAACAAATTTATCTGACTGTGACATGTCACGATTTAAATATTCACGATCATAGTTTATGCGACGAATAACATTACTTATTGAACACCCCTCGTTTCTATAATAACCATATACTATTGGTGTACGGCTGTTGGTCGTAAAGTGCTCTATGAAGACTACGTCTCCAGATTGACATTTATTGTTTTTATAAAAATGTAATTGTATAATATCACATGATACGTATTCGTTCTTTTAGTGCTCGGTCCATGTCATCATCTGTCTGTAATGATAAACGGAGTTGTTTTATTGTTTTGGCTTCACGCCTATATTTCTTTTGTACTTTGCCAATTTTTATTTCGCCTTATTGATGCATAAAGATACCAAGTGCCTCCTTATTTCATATACACTTGGTACGTTATTGCACCAATGGGACGATTTATTGCACAGTAGATTGAAATTCGTCTAATTTTACCCCAGACAACATCTACTTTAACATAACAAATGTGAACATAGAAATCCGGTATTCAGCAATTAAGTTATACAATGTAATACCAGTCTGGTTCCAATCAATTTTAATTATTAATATCTATCTAAATTCATGACTGATTGGACCGATATACAGGAACAATCGCTATCTGTATGGCACAATTATAAAAATGTTCGTTAATTAAGGAGTCTAATCAATGATGGTCATCTGTGGTTTGATTTTAACCCTAATACGAGTTTTATTTCTTTATGTTGCTTTGAACCAGCGATTATTCATTATTCATTTATCATTATGATTCAGCGATTAATGAATATTAGTTTACACTAATCTATTTATGCTTGATTGTAACATAAGCCCAGAGCTTATTTGAATCACCCCCGAGTCCGTACTGTGGGTAGAACACCACTCCCTCATTTTTTAATATTAAAATTAGTGATGTTTAAAATTGTGTACTGTGAAATATTAGTAGTGTCAGCTTTGACATTATTGTGTAATTTACTATCGTACGATCCTTACGTGTGTTTTATCTCAATCCAAAAAAAACTTGATAAAATCTTGCTAAGTAATATGACCTGGCTCGTATGTTCCAATGTGGACATTATCATTGCGGCGATGCAACTCGGTAAATAGCATTTGTTTATAATAAATAAAAACAGAATTTATATGAGTTTCAACATTATAATAAAGGCTAAAACCATCTCAATATCCTTGATCATCTTTGCCATCACCTATCTTGATAACTTTAAACGCCTTATCAAGATGCCCATCACCATTCTGTACAAAAGATGCGTTGATCAATTGTAATTCTTGACAATTGTGCGACCTTTGTGGCTCCATGATTAAGAACAAGAGGAATTTGCCTAATTTTGTTATTTTATTTGTCTCCGGCGTCTTGTAAATATTACTTCACTGGTACTTCCATTTTGTTCCGGCTATCTTCACGCGCTCTTGGGGTTCCAAACACCTATCAGCAACCGTCATCTTTTGTCTGGAGGCTTTACAATTAATTCTATCTCTTTTCCGATGTAATTTTATTACCAAATGGTTTTATTCGTGTATGTTTAACATCATGTAAGACGTATCAAATAACGCTACTATAGCAGTCACTGACAAATAACTAAACAGGCACAAACGCAGGCACCACTCTTTGAGAGATGCCCCTGGGAGGTGTGTTTCTTCATTGGCTGTTTTCTGGGAGATATACATGTCGCTTCTCTATCGTCAGATACACAAGCTATAATTTAACCAACTCTGTATTGATTTTTCTCAATTTAAAGCCATAATATGCAGTGGGAACCAGCGTCAGTTTTATTAAGCAAGATGCAATGGCTGAACAAATAGACAGGGGGGAGCGTGCATATTTTGTTATTCGGTGCGTTATATGCTGAATCGGTAACTTTAACATGTGTTGGTACATTTAGAATGTTTGTACAGTTTGAATATTCCGCGTCAGTTTTATGCTATCGAGGGTATAATTTAATATAATTAACATAACATGAGGCGTTTTTGAATGGAATTGTATTTGATTGTCAAATAGTTGTTCCATAGCGAAAAAAAGAGAAGAAGTAGACTCATTTTATTGTTTATGATATGCGCACGTTTGCTGTGAATATTGTTAATGTAGTCTGGAGTGCTGCGAAACGACGGACTTACAGGTGTCAGTCTCAGGTCAGACCGTTTGACAACGGTACACCTGGTGTAAACGACTGACTTACAGGTGTCAGTCTCAGGTCAGAACAGTTGACAACAGTATACCTGGTGTAAACGACTGACTTACAGGTGTCAATATCAGGTCAGTACAGTTGACAACGGTACACCTAATGTTAATGACTGACTTACAGGTGTCAGTCTTAGGTCAGTACAGTTGACAACGGTCCATCTGGTGTAATTGACCGACTTACAGGTGTCAATATTAGGTCAATACAGTTGACAACGGTTTGCAAGGTGTAAACGACTGACTTACAAGTGTCAGTCTCGGGTCAGTTCAGTTGACAACGGTCCACCTGGTGTAAACAACTGACTTACAGGTGTCAGTCTCAGGTCAGTACAGTTGACAACGGTCCACCTGATGTAATTGACCGACTTACAGGTGTCAGTCTTAGGTCAGTACAGTTGACAACGGTCCATTTGGTGTAACTGACCGACTTACAGGTATCAGTTTCAGATCAGTACAGTTGACAACGGTCCACCTGGTGTAATTGACCGACTTACAGGTGTCAGTCTTAGGTCAATACAGTTGACAACGGTTTGCATGGTGTTAACGCGTTATGGGTGTCCGTCTCAGGTCAGTACAGTTGACAACGGTTCGCATGGTGTAAACGACGCATTTACAGGTGTCAGTATCAGGTCAGTACAGTTGACAACGGTCCAACTGGTGTAAACGACGGACTTACAGGTGTCAGTCTCAGGTCAGAACAGTTAACAACGGTTCGCATGGTGTAGATGCGTTATGGATGTGAATAATCGGTTATTGTTTAATAACCCTACTTTATGATGCGACAACCAGAGTCATGGCATGCACACCGCCATCAAGGATAGCATAAACAGCGACAACCAGAGTCATGGCATTTACACCGCCATCAAGGATAACATTAACTGCGACATCCAGAGTCATGGCATGTACACCGTCATCAAGGATAACATAAACTGCGACAACCAGAGTCATGGCATGTACACCGCCATCAAGGATAACATTAACTGCGACAACCAGATTCATGGCATGCACACCGCCATCAAGGATAACATAAACTGCGACAACCAGAGTCATGGCATGCACACCGCCATCAAGGATAACATAAACGAGAGTAATTTGCACGGTGGTCGTTCATGTTGTAGGAATGCCATTGAGGAGAGGCAATTGATCAATTAAATCCGAAATAATCAGGACACATTCATTTCACTTTGGACGTATTACGAATCAGTAGACGGTCACATACGACACCAGTATTAAATCAAATAAATATATATCATATACTCTAACTTGCACAAATAAATTGAATTCATCACATGTTTCAATGAATATCACATTGGTCGATATATAATATGATACTACAATAGAACGTCGTTGGCACAAACACGAATTGTTAGAACACCATACATAGCTCGAACCACTTATTTGGTCACGCCCGAATTCCTGTTCCCATGAATATACATGAGATTGTACATATATGGTATGATGCTGAATAATACTCGCATCCCTTAACTTGAACTTTTTTATCCAGTTCTGCCGGGTTCGAGCTATTGGAGATCTACTATATATATAATAAATATGTCAATTATATTACAGTATGACCTATTATAGACATTGTAAAACTGTTATTCATATACAAAAAATGTGATTAGTTCTCATGATCAACATATGTTTTTTTATAAAAGAAATAATTAATTAAAAGCGACATTTTATACCGACACATATCGTTATATACTAGACAAAACTTCCAACGCCCATATGTACATAAGTATTAATATTTCATTTAATATTATTCCAAAAAACTGCAAATTGACATAACTATCACATAACTATCCTGTAACAGACTGAAAAGCAAAAACTTAACAAAATACCACAGTAGATTACAATAAAATGCATCAATTGATTGAAAGGTGCATTTTTAAAGTTCGCAGGATAAGTCAGTAGTGGGTGTGACCACCAGCAGCATTCACCACAGCTAAACATCTTCTCCGCATTTATGCGACCAAGCAACGCACAAAGTTAATGGGAATGTTATATGCCGCTCCTGGATAATCTTATTGGTTAGTTGTAGGTTTCCAGGCTGTCTCGGACGCTGGCGGATCGCCTTGTCGAGCACGTCCCACAAGAGCTCGATTGGTGACATGTCAGGTGACAACGCACGTCAACCAAGAATGTTGACGCCGTTCTGCTGCAGGTATACCATGTTAATACGAACTACGTGCGGACGGGCGTTGTCCTGTTGGAAATGAGAGTGGCATAACATTCCCAGTATTTTTGGTATAATATTAAATGAAATATTGATACTTATGAACATATGGGTGTTGGAAGTTTTGTCTAGTATATAATGCTTTAAGTATAAAAGAAACGTCATTTAGCATACGTTCACTGCCTCTAACCTTGCTATAATAATGTGTTCATCCGGATCGTTCAATAGGGAGAGAATCTGACACAGCGGACCATTTAGGTATATATCAATTAGTGTCATGGTGATGATGTGTTACCCATTTGCCTCTAATTATTTAATAATAATTTCATTGTAGTTATCGTAGATATGTCGATATTGGGCAATGTTATAATACAATAAAGTTATGTCTCTCTGTGGGAAAATTGACGTGAATTAATCTTTCAGGATTGTACAAAAGGCGAATTTCTCGGCCTGCACACACATCTGTTACACTGCGTTTATATATATATATATATATATATATATATATATATATATATATATATATATATATATATATGTGTGTGTGTGTGTGTGTGTGTGTGAATGTGTGTGTGTGTCCGTGCGTGTGTCTTTTATTACGTCAGTTAAGGATAAATAAATTCCCGTCACTAAAGATAAAAGTATTTTTATTTTAGTTTAAAAACATATTTATTTAGTCGAGTATGTGCTTAAGCCTGTTTTAATATATTGCAACGACGTACATTTTATCTATGTAAATACTGCTGTCTTTATTTTAATTATTTGCTTTATTTTGTTTCATCTATGAAATATTGCTTATCAGTTCTCAATTGATCTGAACAAAGACAATGAGAGAGTATCGGTAGATTATTCGAAGTTAAAGATATGTTTTAGATATGCGCTATTTCTTCCTCGTTTGTTTTAGTTCAAAAGTTGCTTTTTTTATAATAAGGACTAACAATAATACTATAGCTTTATCATTTCAATTCATTGTACTTTATATTGGTTTACATATTTTATGTCACGTTTCTATGTGCAATTTTAAATGTTCGTGTATCTGAACTATTATATGATATGTAACTAGGTAGATAGACGAGACGAAAATAATGTATAATAATATTTTATTTAAATATGAAAATGGGTTTGGTCATAAGATTTTTAACATTAGGCGCGGTCCGTCCATTAAATTGTTTTGCAATAGTTACAATAGATATCAAAATGATGAAGTTTGACAATTTTTTAACCAATATCCTTAACATAGGAAATGGTTGGAAAGTAAAAACTGATATAAATATCATTTCTTCAATATGTCGTCGATAACCTTGCGTCCAGTATCAACACCACCGTGACTCAATCAGCTCAGCATACATAAAACAACAAAGATATATACCTTGTGTCTGTCATATGTACACAGGGAGACAAACAAGGATTAAGCCAGCCTATTTTCAATAACTAGGTTGAGCAAGTCTGTATCGAACACATTGACTCATATGACATGATAGCCTCGCCTCGATTTCACGTCAATACTTTACTTAAACTCAATAGTGCGCTCAATATAATACTGAACTTATGTTCTCTAAACTTATTTTAAATATACTGTCATGGCATGATTGATTAAACGTCTGACTATGTTTCCAGATCATTCATCATCATTTTAGAAAGTCTTCACTCACGGCAGCTGTACTTTAAACGTTGTGCACGTGTTGCATGGGCACGTATTGCACGGGAAACGCAAGACACCTGTGTCGACTGTGATTTGACGCCAGACGCATTACACAGCTATTGTAGTTGTAGTCTTAAAACATAAGCTACGTTAAATATTTCTCTGCTGTAATTTTACCGAGACTAATTGCAAATCAGCCGCTCATCAGTCTGAAGTGTGTGTAGACGATGTACTGCTGTCATGAATGCACAATGAGGTCACACTATTTGGCAAATTCCAGAAGTGAAGAATTCCACCATATTATTTAATTATCGATTAATGAAATCTTTTACATGAAATTAAAGAGCAAAAGTCAGTTTTAATGTTGTCTCAAAAACCATCAGTTTTAAAAAATCAAATCAAAGTACAATGTATCTAAAACTGCTAGCAGCAATAAAATGATAAACAATTGATCCCATGTATCGTAAATTGTTCGGCTCGGTATATCAAAATAAATGTCAGTTCAATGGGCTGTTTGCTCTATGTTTGTTCAATAGGTACATTCCGCACAGGTTCGAATCCCATATTGGGCATATTTTCAGAAAATTACATTTAAATTTAGACTTAAAAAAGCACGTACCAACATTTTGAAACCAACCAAGCCCAAAGTCAAATTCACATGCTTATAGCTTTGTGAATTTAAATAAACGTAGTGGAGAATATGCGCTGACAATGAATTGGATTGTAGACTAAATAATGAAATGTTATACATTTTATACATTTGAACTTGTTTGTGTATTTTTTTGTTTTAAATATATTCAGGACAATGCAAATCATGACAACGTAATCAAATCTGCTTTATTATCTTCCTAACAAGTCATCAAGGCAGACTAAATAACAATTAAACTATACTCTAAATATTTAATAATCCTCTGAGTATATAGCACCACCCATTGGGCACGAACTGTTATATTAACAACTATCTCATAGTACCCAAAGTATTGATAGCTGGATTTAATCAATATGCATACGCCATCCAAATTTGATTAATTTTATTCCAGTGTTTGGTTTAATGTTTATGCAACATTTTTTAAAAAAAGATTACATAATGTAATTTCCACAACGTTTTCTTTTGTTTGATTTGTTGCAGCTTATATAAAAAAAACATAAAAAAAGTTAATTTGGTGTACACAAAGTAGTCCCTGTTGCGTATGATCATGGCGGTAACTAGGTGATTAGGACTGCAAAGCTTATCACAAATCATGTCTATGCCTATAGCACAAAGCATGGTTTCAGTTCATTTTATGTGTAAATCAACATGTTTTACCTTTTTTTTTTGCATACTTGTTATCATTATCACAATATACACGATATATTTTTTTTGTTATTAAAGATGTTATATACAATTTTATTGTTACATCAATGTAAAGTTATATATGGCATCTCTACGAATGGTACAATAAGGTTTTGATGTTCATCTTATCAGTTGTTAAAGTTCTTGATTAACATATCGGTGCAGTTATTGTGTGTAGAACACCGACCTGCTTCCTTGGTGTCATCTCTACATTCTAGTCGCTTTGTAAGGCCCTGAGAAATAAATAGTGAAACGCTTATATAATGTTGATGCCGCTTGTTTTATTATTGATCATGAACTTATACATGAACGAAATATAAATTAACAAGTATGTCTTATTTAAATAAAATCAGAATTTGTAATAAACATTATTTCTTCAATTAAACTTTCTAATCTAAATAATATTTTATTAAGTTTTAACGAACATCTAATTATCAATAACATTATTAAAATGATAGAACATAACTAAATAGAATATCTGAGAAATAAATAGTTAAACGCTTGTATGATGTTTATCAAGTAAATAAAGATACATGCCTTATACGGCAATTTATAATATATATTTATTTTATACTAAATGTTGATGTTACATTTCTTTGTGTTTCCTCCTTTTCTTTGTTGATTTTTATTAGAGGCGGGAATTGGATATTTGCTTTTTGATGTTCATGTTTTGTTTTGTTTTTGTAAAAAGAGAGTCATCTTTTAATAGTTATACTAATTGTGTATTATTCTAATTGTATCAACAACTAACCACTTATCTAGCCCAGTTCGGACTGTTCAGATGACGAGTCGGATACGTAATAGTACCCCATAATTACATTATGTGCATACATACCAATAGTATATCAATATTTGAGGTGCCGTAACACACCATTCTTTCATTTATTCATTCTGTGTAATAATTTATTATAAGTATTCGTGAGATATAAATCATATCTAATGAAAAAGTCCTATGGATTTAACGCAATCAGAAGACAACACGATTATTGCGCTAAAAAGAGTCATCTGTAATTTGGTTCAAACTATTTTCCAAATGACTCATGGGGCTGTGATTTCTTGTTGCAGATGAGTAGAGCAACAGCTGGCACAACCTTACTCCAATAATACATCACTTATGTTAAAAAGGGACTTTTACTGGATATTAGCAAATGGATGTATTTAAAAGCATTTTAGCGCATGGTTCAGTGGTAGATCATCGAACCCATGTGTGTTGTCCTTGATCAAGACACTTTTACTGCATATGTTTAGTACTGGTTCTACCCAGGAAGACCTCGAACGTGATTTGTATAAGTTGTGATAACTTGTTTCACAATCGAATTAAAAGGTAAATAGATTTGATTTAAGAGCATTTTTTTAAACAAAACTTAGGGGTGTCACTGCATTGTGTTTAAAAACGTCAAGCTCGTGAACCCACGAGATATTGTTCATTTTTATTATTGCTATGAGAATAAATAATAAAACCTTAAATATGTGATTTTTATCATAGAAAGCGTTGTCTTTGATTTATACAGAACAAAGAACAAAATTTCACATTGTGGTGAGACAATGGTTTATTCCTGGGGGTTAGTGTTAGATAGGACATCACTCACGCCTCATCAGCATTGGCTATAGTCTAACCAAAAACCTGTTATCTCCCGAATCTGGACTATAAACCCCCCCCCCCGCCCCCCCCCCCCCCCCCCCCCCATGCCACCTCACCCTAAATGAAAATCAGGGAATGCTATGTCTGTCCCGCAATTCATAGCAACTGAACGCTTACTAAACTGTGACGTCATTCAAATTTTCAGTTAAAACAACTTACAAATCAACGTGCTCTGATATGACTTTCCCAACATTACTATTTAACGGACCCACTTGGGAAACTAGGTCCGTTTTAAAGACTACGTTGGTTAAGTGGTACACTCGCGAAACAGTTAATGAACTCTCAAGTCACGTGGCAATAGACATAATCTAAATTCCTGTAAAATCTCTCTCAGTTGTAGTGAGATTAGCTTTGTTCTCATTATTTACTTTTATCTCAAAGTCTAGGTTTTACCTACCATTTTGTAAAACAGATTCACACCCTTTCGATGCAGATATAGAATTTAATCAGTTTATTCATCCGAAAGTACGAATTTAAACAAAAAAATATTGGTGTATATTTTAGTAAATGTAAATATCACCTGTTACGTAGATAATTATATTTGATATATCGAGATGCAGATGCATTAATTAAAACTAAAACCTCGTGTATTTATCTTTTTAAAATAATCACAGATTAAAAATACATTTTGACAATCTCGAAACAAAGTTTTTACTCGTGTTTTAAACTTCAACAAGAATTGGCAGTATAATGATTCACCAATTTACTTTTATATTGTTTGTACGACGATAGAGCACGGCGCTAGACGTTAAATAGACAGACACATGTAAAACATATATACTGAACCGAACAACTAACCCGCCACTTTTGTATCTTCAGTATATTCGTCAAACGTTACGTTCAGTATACAAGACTTTTTCATAAAAGATAGTCATATTGTCAGATGACGGATTGGCTGTTACGTTCAGTATACAATGCTTCTTTTTTTTTTATCAGAAACGTTAAAGCTAGTCAAACTTTATATGATAGAGTATATTGAAACTGTATTTTGACTTCTGAAGTAGCATACTGTTGTATACTATTGGAGCAAAGGTCGTCTGAAAAAATAAACAGTAATTACAAATAATGATGTGGCACTCTACCAACAGCGAAGCGTTATTCTATGCATGATATACTGAAGGGAACAGCTAACCCGCCACCTGGCATCCTGATAGCAGCGAAGCGTTATACTACGCATGATATACAAAAGGGAACAGTCAACCCGCCACCTGGCATTCTACTACCTGATGTTTCTTAAAAAGTGTTAAAACAATTTCCATGAAAATTCAGCTTGAATAAAAAAGAACAGTTAGAATAACAGTGATCAAGTATATATTTATAAATTTGACAGATATTGGAATAATTGTTATTATTGAATGGGTAGTCAAATCAGTTTGTACAAAATAGTTATGAATAAAGTTAAGTGGCGGGTTAGCTGTTCCGTTTAGAATACATATTTTAAAACATGTCACACCTTTAACGTGTTTGTTTCTTTTCTTTACAGACTGGGTTGACAGTCATGGGCTAGTTTAAGGACGAAAATCTTGCAAACAAAGATTCCACGACGATCTTGGCAGCAAGTTGTGACGACGCTGTGTAATAAGTACAGCAAACATGGCAGCAGGCAGTTTCGAAATGACCACCGGTGATCCTGAGGATTTCAATGTTACGTTTTTCGAGACGTTACTAAATTCCACATTTAACGGGACGAACAGAAATGATACAAACGTCACCAGTATAGAAGATGAACTTCCGCACCCTCTATGGCTGACCATATTTCTAGGAGCAGTTGCGTCAGTGGTTATCATAATTACTGTGCTCGGGAACATTTTGGTGCTCCTTTCGTTCGTACTTGAACGCACTATACGTCAGCCAACAAATTATTTTATTGCCTCCTTAGCCCTGTCCGATCTATTGATTGGCACGTTTTCTATGCCATGTTTTACTCTATATCTCCTTTTGGGATACTGGCCTCTCGGGGAAATAATTTGTGATCTGTGGTTGTCGCTGGACTGGACGGTCTGTCTAGCCTCGCAATATACAGTGTTTTTCATTACTGCGGATCGTTTTTGTAGTGTTAAGATACCAGCTAAATATCGTAATTGGCGAACTGATAGGAAGGTGCGTATCATGATAGCACTCTCTTGGATTATACCATCGTTAGTGTTTTTCACGTCAATAATCGGGTGGCAGTACTTTGTTGGTATACGACTTGTCCCCGATAGGCACTGTGAAGTTCAATTCATGAGTGATCCATTGTTTACATTTTTATTAACAATTGGATATTTTTGGACTACGTTAAGCGTTATGATAGGTTTATATGCAGGAATATATCGGGTGGCCTTGAATTTACAAAAGAGAGCGAATGAAAAGCATAAAAAAATGCGAAGTGCAATGGAAATGGCTAAAGAAAATTCAAAAAAATCTGGTGGTGCCAAATCCAAGGTCAGTAAGAAACGCATTGAAAACAATAATGCGCGCTATTTACGGGAAGTTACGAACACAGCAACAACCGGTATTGAAAACAATACAATTACTACCAGTTTTTCGCGAAATTCTGATAATGAATATTCTAAGCCCTCAGAAGAGGATAGAAGTTCAAGTCCTGCATTTGCTTCTGATGAAGACGAAGGAAGCAGCGGCGAACACAGAAAAGAGGGATGTTATGTTAACAGTGCAGTTCAAACTGAACCAACACTGAAAGGGATGCTGGGATCTTCCTTTAACCATATGTCGCGTCTGGCTTTCTCAATCTCCGGAACTAGTGTAAGTGCCTCGCAGGCATCGCAAAGTACGGAAAAAGATTCTTCGGACGAACACCATCATATTCATCAGGAGCATGAACAGGACAAACCCCTTTTATGCGATTCCACTCAAACATCTAAGCCGCATAAGGATATTCAACCACCAACCTATGCTGATGTTATTGCAAAAGAAACGGAAGAATCATTACACCAACCTATATCGCCTTTGTTGGAAAATGACATCTTAGATGGAATACGATATATAGACGAAGACAGCCTAAAATCATTGACTTCATCCGAAAATGTCAAATTATTAGCAGAAATCAAGGACAAACCTTTATCCACACATCCAACAAATTCAAAGTCGGATGAATCTCCTGTTTGGAGAAAAAGAGTACCGGACGATGATAAGTCTCTACTTGTTCCAAACAATTCTTGCGATTCCGGAAGTTCCGAGGCATTGTCAAATGCTACAGAAACAACAAAATTACCAGAGAGGCATCACCACCACCACCATGGTCACCCAAACAGCAGACAAAAGATGGATTCGAGAAAAGCACACCACCATAAACATAGAGGAAATAATTCTTCAGCAGTTAGAAAACGTGATCATCTTAATCCTAACTCCTCAAATCATGCCGATTCAAAGAAGAAAAATAATACCGCTAGACCATACGGAAGTCCATTACAATCTCTAGTGAAATCTTTAAGGCCATCTTCCAATAAGGAGAAGAAGAAGAAAGTACCGAAATCAAAATCAGAAAATCGTGCCAGGAAAGCGTTGCGGACGATCTCAATAATATTAGGTGCTTATGTACTATGTTGGACTCCATACCACGTGATGGTTTTTATAATAGGGATCTGTCAAACATGGGATTGTATAAACATGAAGGTCTACTACTTCACGTACTGGCTGTGTTATCTAAATAGCCCCATCAACCCATTCTGCTATGCCTTTGCCAATGCCCAATTTAAACGGACATTTATTAGAATTTTAAAATTAGATTTCCACAGAACGTGAGTCGTTACATTTAAGAAATTGTAAATTTATGTGTATATATTTCAGCTGTAAGTGCAAATTAGCAACATAAAAATGTATTGATGCATGTATATATAGATATAGAACAGAGACAGTGTGATGATAATGAGAGAGAGAGAGAGAGAGAGAGAAAGAGAGAGAGAGTCATTGTCTACGCATAAAATATCTAATTCGAGTATCATAAAGGTAATGTACAACACAAATGTATGTATGATGTACACACACACACACACACACACACACACACACACACACACACACATGATGGAGGATATTGGACACACAGTGACTGAGAAGAATCAATGTGTTTGCGTTTCTTTGAGTTTGCTTTACAGGTTATTTCAAAAATTTAATTCAGTAATGCTTTGGAAACTATTTCGCAATTTTGTGTAAGTGTGATAGTGTCTTATATAGATAATAACAATTACTGTTTGATACCGCAAAAGCAACAATTAGTAATGGTAATTGACCTGACGCGGAGTGTCAATTAAACTAGTCGATTATCCAATCAGCGATCAGTATTAGTTACTACGCCGCCATTTTTTCTTAACTTAGCTGATTTTGTCTAATTAATCACTACATTGTGTTTTCTTGACCAAACATAGCCACGTGGTCAGTGACTGGGCGATAGTCGTCCTCGCGTCAAGTCAATTATTTTTCGAAGGCGTGTTAGCAACGTTAACAAAAATTTTATTTTCAAATAAGAATTATAAATATATAATGTTTAAATTTGCTGTTGAATAATATGTGCCATAAATGATAGTGACTTATTCAGTAATTGACTGATGTCCAGTATTCTGCACATGTCATTTAATGTACTAATGTGATAATCAAAAATATTGCTGTTGTATTTTTAAGGCACATGAATAGTTTGACGACTTTTAATAAACAACTATTTTATTTATCATTTTCTTTAAAAGAAAAATACTAATTTACTGTTATTTTTTATTAATTACTTTTTTAGACAACACGTGTATTATGCTTCAAATTCAAGACAAACTTTAGAAAGGTCTCACAATTAAGGAATACCATGTAATTTTTTAAAGTATCTATAACTTAATAAACAGAAAAAAAGATTATCTGTATTAAAACGGGGAATAATCTGGTTGTGTATGATAAGTAAAACGTGTTTATCTTTTTTTCATGAAATATATATTTATACTGAAAGAATAAAGACATGCCGGGTGAAATTGAGAGGCACGTTATCAAACTATTGTAAACTATATATAGATATTCAGTTTTAGAATATATATGTAAATGTATTTCATTTACGATTTTGTCACTATGACCACCAGTATTAACAAAAACATTTAATTTAATGAAATACCTTTAAAAATATTTCATTTTTCTAAATATAAAATATCGCTTACAATATGTTCAAAGTGGTAATACGCTTACAATAGGTTCAAAGTGTTAATACGCTTACAATAAGTTCAAAGTGGTAATACGCTTACAATAGGTTCAAAGTGCGGTTCTGAAATTCGCCGGTGTTTCTTAATCCTTTTAGTATTATATGATTAAAAATGAGAGCAAAGAAATATATTATATGGTTAATATATTTATTGTGGATCATTTAAAATAAGTTTGGGTGTAATTGTATGTATATTCTTTCAGAAAGATTAAGAAATATATTAAATATAGGCCATCCTCGAAAATACATTGTTCTTTGCTATGCTCCAGCTAATATATATTATGAGTTCACTAACTTCATAGTCGTTTTGTTACATAAATGGACAAATGTTGTGTTCAAAAGTTGAAGCCTTTAAAGGGAGTATAGATCAGGGGGGAAAAAAGCTAAAAATGTCTTAAAAACAAAATTAATTTTAACTAGATAAAAACATCTCATTATCATTAATTGATTAAAATCCAAATGGTTTGGTATGTAATATCCACCAAAACGTGACAAAATCGATATTTGAATTGAAGTGGTTGACATGAAATGAAAACCACAATTATTAAAATATACAGCTCCTAAATACTGTATGACGACCTTCATCTCGTCAATCTGACTGTTTCTAAGGTGAACTTGATTTTACTACGTGTAAACCTGTATAACGGATCAAAATGAAATCACATGACTCATCTAATTCGTCACAAAATATGTTAAATTGTAAGCTGCGAATTTACCTAAATATAACCTTGGCACGTAGCCCAAGTTGGGAAATCCCTTTTAATTAAATCATTTTGTCATATTTTTACATATATCCTTTTGACAATACGGGGTTGGCAGTGAGTATATATAAGTTTGATATATTAGGGAAAAGGTTTTAGTAAATTTCGAAGTTTCGAAATTCGAAAATCCTGATATATTCCCTTTAAAACCTTTTTTGTTTCATCTTAAGAGGATATTTAAAAGCACGGCAAACTAATAATTCTAGCGGTTACACATGTGCATCTTTTTCGACCTATGACAATTGTTTCCGTTTAAAAAAAACGGAAACCTTCCAAATAAGTGTACCTTATATATATTCAATACTTCATTACGACTTCTGCTTGGCATGTAGTGAGGACATTAACGAACATAAAGTCAAAATTAAAGTCAAAACTTTAATGTCATAGCTTTTGCAAACTTACACACATATACTTGCTATTCTGTCATTGGTGTAATTATTATGTTCCCCTGTTCCTTGCATTACTTTTTACACGAGTTAAAGTAGTTTCGCTATCAGAAGAGCATTTATAAACATAAACCTGTGTTAGTAAAATACAACATGGCAAAGTTTAACATTTTTAACTAAACAGATTAAACTCTAAAGGCGGAGTAGTAGTGTTGTGGATAATGTGTTAACTGTTTATACCAGAGTATGCTGATTCACCACAGCCCGACCCGATGCCTCTCAAAAACAACACTCAGCACTGGTTCCACCCAGGAAACGACACTCAGCACTGGTTCTACCCAAGAAACAACACTCAGTACTGGTTCTACCCAGGAAACAACACTCAGTACTGGTTCTACCCAGGAAACGACACTCAGTACTGGTTATATCACGGAAACGACACTCAGCACTGGTTCTACCCAGGAAACGACACTTAGCACTGGTTCTACCCAGGAAACAACACTCAGTACTGGTTCTACCCAGGAACAACACACAGTACTGGTTCTACCCAGGAAGCGGACTCGAGAGCAGTTCACATAAGATTTAAATTTTCTTCACAATTGAGCTATAAACTAATTTTAAAATCGGTTTTTGACCACAATCTCTTTGCAGACTGGTCACCGATATTTTTTCTACGGCCATGAATCTTCGACATGTGAACATGGGGTTAACTTAGTGATCTATCGATATAAAATGTGTCTAATGCTGCTTGCAGGAACAATGGTTAGGTCGTTGTCGTTGTTATTTAACTAAAATACAAATAAACATAAATAGGCATATATACATACACAATTATTGTAAGTTTCTTTAGTTTTACTTATCTACAACACCAATCCAAGATAACACTTTACCATTTGCTTAACTAAGTAGACACTTCAAACACAGTGTTAATATTTTATACAACAGCGTTGTGAGATAAAATCAGAAAATAAATGTATTTTAGAATATTTGAATCAGTGTATATTTTTATACATGTGTTAATTTTTCATCTATCAATTCAGCCAAGTTAACGTTTGTGAAACCTGGCCCAGAACGTATAATGCCATTGAATAATCGTATGCGTGTGTCTGTTCAGAAGTATGCGTATGTTTGTGTCACGATGTCCCCGGTGTAACAGAGCATGTTATCTTAGTTGTCATTTAATGCACATGTAAAAAAATGAATGTTGTAAAGTCAAAACGCTGAATTATGAAAACCACTAGCTTAATGATAAAATGATATGTAAATTTAATTTAAAAAAATATTTCAATGTTTTATATGTTTATAAACAAATTTATTTTATCAAATTTTAACAAAAGAAATTACCTATTAATGTCAATTAAGTATGTTTCGTTAATTGATTTAATGCAATTGACCCCACGCGAGCTGTCAATCGACCAAATCGTTACTCCAATCGGTATTTGTTCCAGCGTTGACAATTTCCTTAGACAAGCTGAAAATGTCAAAGAAAACATTACATTGTATTTAGTTTGACATGATATGCCACGTGGTCAGTTGGCGGAGCGATAGGCGATTTTGAGGTCATTATTATACAGTTATTGTCTGGTCATGAGGTCAATATCCAATGTCATAGACCTTATATTCATACGACATATATAGCTAAAACGCTATGATCTGAACTATCGCTGTTATAAGCATTTTGATTGGATGCTCCTCTCTCCATCAAGTGTTGAGTACAATTGGCTGAATATATAAACACACGTGACAGCACACGCGTGAAATTCACTTTCTATGAGCAGACAAAGCGATTGATAATCGATTCGATCAATTGTAACAGTTGAACATTTAGATCTGGTCACAATTCTGGGTATCGTTATTTTAAATGAGAAACTGACGTTGTAAGATAAGGTTCTGACTCTATCTTTAAAATTTTAAAATCGTTACATTCACTGGACATGAAAAATTAAAAAAAAAAAAAAAAAGATAAAACATAATTATAGTAACGATAGTTTAAATGTAAATAACAAGACATTTGGAAAAAAATCTTCCATGTCTTCCAAATACTCAGTGACTCTAACTTTTATTAAATAAAATTTAGTCGTTTGTATATATACCAAATAAAGCATGTCCTTTCGTGAGATATAAGAAAAAAATGAAGATGATTGCTTGAGATTGAAATAGAAAAATTCATTCTGTTGTTCAACATGTCGTATTACATAAGATAATCGATAACCAATGTGGAAGATACAAATGAATTATTTCTAACCAATTACTAAAATATCTCCGTTAAATGGTCAATATGCAGATTATAGTTTGAAATTCCACACACGATTAATTGAATTGATTTTAAAGAATAGCTTTTTCTTACAATATAAATTAGAAATAATTTGAATTTACAAAGCAAATGTTCTTTTGTCGACTATAATTTCATTAAGTTACTTATTCTGCAAAGTGTGTAATTAATTAAATCGTATCTTTGTAACATGTTTCTTACATCACTTCACAGAAGAATTGAATTGTGTAACTGTTGATAATCTAATAAAATTGTTACAATGATACATTTGAATTTTTCTCCATCGAAACTGCTTAAATAGTTATATCAAATTGTGTGTTAATGTTCCCGATGTCAAAGACGGTCACTGCATTGGCGCTTAGAAGTTGTGATGATTTGTGCATAATGACATGGGGTATAAAACAACGATTGCCCCAAATTTGTTTTCAGAACTTTCTTTTTGCTTTTCCGTGATAGAGGTAGCTGTGAGGGTATAACATCACTATAATATGCATGAAAGCAAATGTTACCGGCGTAATCGATTTATTTTGTAAAACTCACGATGTTTCAAATGCAAAAAAAAATAAAAAAAACAATCAAACAAAATTGTTTTTTACTTTATTACATATACTTAACTAATGTAGAATGTTACTTTATCATTGAACTGCGGTTTTTGTTTTTCAAATCTCCTAACCCAGTGATCTTTCACATGTTTCCAAATCATGCATTTTAAATGTATTTTATATACCAAATCGGTATCATAAGATACACTCCATAAAAAGAGATAACGAAAGAAAATGCAAAAGATAAAGTCCACTTGAGTTCACTGTTAGCATTTTAATTAATAATATAATTATATTGTTATTGAGTAACATAGAGCATACCTATACCATATATCAAAGCTGCATAATACTACCATTGATTAAAACACCTAGTAGAATGTTACATCAAACCATTCAAATGTTATTATATTTAATATAAATCTGTCATCTCCAATGCAATAGCTTTCTAAGGCAAAGAAAGGTGTAGAAATACGCATTGGGGTCAAATCTTAGTCTAAAACACAATATAAAGCAGCCCTGAAAAAAAAACATTTTCGTATTTAAAACCATGTAATATTGATTTATCTTACATCAGATCTGACGCTCATAACGTTGTTTTGAATATGTGCACGTTAGGCAAGAACATAAACGCGTAAATGTCCGTATAAATATCTATGCTGTTATACGAATAGAGAAAAATATGATAAAAAGAGTCAGTGCTTACAGACAACTTGAACCTGCGTTATGGCATGTGTGTATTAAAAGCAAAATAGTGAGTTTTTAATCGAGTGAGTGATGAAAAACATCAGCATCTAGAACGCATCTCGGTAACATTAAACTAGCCTTATGATTTTCATCACTTGACGAAAACCCAAAATGTGTGGTTTTAAAATTCAAATTTGCATTATATTTTCTTATCTCTTACTTTTCTTTAAAAACAATCACATTATTTTCCCAATTTGATATTTAAAAAGCAGAGTATGTGTGTTAAACCGCAAACTAAAACTCGTGGCAACGTGACGTTGCAAGAACAAAACAAGATCGATCGTGCACCAATGAAATGTAAACTGGTTCATTTTAACTCCGCCTATGTGAAAATGATTTTAATTGAGAAATTTAATGCAGTTGATCTATAGGGTTAATTTTAACCTATTGCAGTAAAAATGTAAAAATATATGCATATAAAACAATAGGAAATACTGTTTTATTTTATTTTACATTTCGTATATACTACATGTAACATCATGAGTATAATCTGATTAATTTATACTTCTTGAACAAAATGGTGTATTGTATGACTTGAAAAATGTTTTACTAAATTACAAACTCAATAAAAAAAAATGCTGCCCTTGAGTCAGATAAAGTCGTGTATTTGTTTCATAGGAAAATTTGCAATAAAGTATTAGAAATGAAGAATGTTTGTGTATGTTGATAGAGCGTATGAAATGTTTGTATCTAAAAGCTTTCCTATCACGCTTTGATTGAAAAACGCCAAAAGGGTGTTACCTTCCGTGCATCGTGCATTAGCGGAATTATATATTTTCCTTCGAATATCATATCCAGATGTTAAGATTATAAATACCTTGATAGTTTTTCAAGTTAGCGTTTAACTTATAACTAAATGATAAAACAACTAGCAGATATTGACAGTGAGAAGTACTACATATAGGCCTTAATGTATAATACATATCTAAATGTTGTTGATACTAAAATGAAGTACCGATATTCGAACAAAGGGATTTACAAAATTGTATAAACACTTAAAAAATCACGATTATTCCAAAAAAGGCTTACCAAATTTTATAAACAATTTAAAACAAATAACGATCATTCGAACAAAGGGACCTATCAAACTTTATTCGAACAAAGGGACTTACCAAATAATTAACGAGTATTCGAACAAAGAAACTTATCAAAGCTTATAAACACTTTCAAAAAATATATAACGATTATCGGAGTAAAAGTACTTACCAAATTATGTATTTCGCCAGTGGTAACTCAACCCGATATGTCGCCGGTGGTAATTCAACTCGATATGTCGCCGGTGGTACTCGACCCTATATGTCGCCGGTGGTAACTCATCCCGATATGTCGCCGGTGGTAACTCAACCCGAAATATCGCCGGTGGTAACTCGACCGTATATGTCGGGGGTAGGCGTGGGGGACAATTTTTATATAGTCAAGGGTTCTTTTTCTAATCTTCATTTATTTATCTAATCTGATTCGATCTGCAGATATATTTATATATTTCCTGGAAAAATGGTTATTAATTTTTTCACATACATAACGTTTTTTATATTCAATATGGTTGACAAATGTGTCGTGCAATGTTACGCTTGAGCTGGTTAATGGGAGGTAGCTTTAGTAAACTTAGTAAATTAAACTGATCAACAAACTACTTACTTATAATGTAATAGTCTATAATATAAGATTTTATGAATTCTACGGACATGATTATTTCAAATGACAAGAACACACTTTACAACAAGGTTTTAAAGTGTATTCTTATTTCATCCTATGACATATACACATTTTTAATCATGGTATCTTATAAAATGATCATTTGGCAGTACAGAACGCGTTAAGCAAAATACAATTGTTTGCTCCATTCTGTCTGTTTGCGACGGAGGGAATGTAAACCTTTCGAAAAGCAGTGATTGAGACCGGTGATTCTAAAGAATCAGAGCTAATAACACAACTGTAAACAAACACTTTTCTAAAAGTTTTGTTTAACAGAAACTCTGATATGATATGATACTTATTGTGCTTTTTAGGAAAGTAAGCCTCTTTGCAAGGTTTACGATAAAAACAGACTCATTGAGGCTGTCAGATTGATGGATGGCAAATTAAATAATAATGATGATATCAATGTTAACAGGAAATATCATAACCCTACTCGAAATAATTGGAAATTCGTGCCAGCGAAAGTCTCAAGATCAGGTCAGATACGATGTTAGTTTGGAATATAAGCTTCCCATGCTAGGCAATATACGTAGAAAACATGCAAGCACCGTAATATATCTATATTATAAACTATTTACTTGGCTATTTCATACGAAAATTGTTAGGAAAAATGATTGATCTATTGTTTATAAATTCGTTGCTATATTAAATATTTATTTTGATATTGAATTACATTGTAAATGTTAAAATAATTAAGCTGTCTAGAAATTTTATTTGTGTTCAATATGATATTTTTATGACTCTGTCATATTAAAACGACATGGTAATTTCCTGAAAACCCTATTTTTACCAACGTCTGCAGTTGATATTTGTCTTCGAGTTATAAATTGATGGCTGTATATGTTTTATTTGGATACAACTGTGCAAGAAAGAATCTATATTTGAATTGACTTTATTTGTTTAATTAGTCAAAGGAGTCTTCTGTGGCTGAGTGGTCTAAGGCACTGTCTCAATGCCACTTACCTCCCACCGCTAAGGTCGTCGGTTCGAGTTCAGCTCGCTCCAAAAACATTATGAAAGAAAGGTTATCAGTTGCCGGAAGGTCGGTGGTTCTACTTTAACTCAATCTGAGGTCTTCATTCACTAGCAAAACTGGATATGCCAAATATAACTTGAAATGTGTCGAAATAACATTGAACACCATTGTTAAAAACAATAATTATTCTAAACCCTGATAAACCAGACGCCCACAAAGGTTCCTGTTAAATTAAGTATCCATTATTAAGAAGAAGAATTTGACATATTTTCAGAGCCAATAAATGAAACATACAAAGTTTAGATAATTTGCATAACTGATACTCCGTAGGGCGTTTAAGTAAGAGAACATTAGGTGGAGATTAACTGGTTAACTGTTAAATGATTCCACATGCTTTAATATTTTGGCATGTGTAAGAAAGATTTCAAGAGGTTGTCTATATTCATTAAACTTTCTTGAGATTCAATCAAGGAGTGCAAGAACCTTTGATTTTCTAAATTGATTTAAAAGTAGTAGGGCATTGTGTCAGGGAAACGGTAAAATATTTAATTAATCAAACTAAGTTAAAATAAATACACAACACCTAATTTTCATAAGGAATTATAATACGTACATATTACAATATTTTATACACCGAAACTTAAACGAAAAAAAAAAACGGATTTACATTTCTAAAAATAAATGAAAATAATTATCACACACATACTGCTTTGCAATCCTCACTGCGCTGATCAGACGTTTTATGATATATGTTTTTCATATAAAAAATAATATTATAAAATATGTAGCCAATATGGTGCATCAAATTGAAATCAACCATAACTCACTCATTTATTTGTTATGTTCATAAATCAATGCAATACAATTTTAAGAGGGAATTTTTATTTTAGTTCAACTTAGACGTTTTGGCCATGAAGAAATTACGTTTCCGATATATTTTTTGACACAGAATAATTTATATATATATATATATATATATACACAAGGATTTCTAAATATGTCCTTTATGGAAGTAAAGTAAAGTCCGCCCAGCCCAGATGTGTTGCATGTAACACAATAGTAAATAAGTGGTTGACAAATGCCTTGATATTGTGTCTATGGTTTTCATTGAAGCTAGGCGCACTCGCCGTAGTCTGGTATGTACACGTATGTCTGGTTATTCACAAATAATTATCTCCATACATATATATATATATATATATTTATATAAATAATGCCAATAAAGGTTAAAAGGAAATTTCTTACCATTAGTAAAACTATAAAAATCATACATGCCAGTTATCATTAAGTCAGATAAACACGTACTCTATAATAAAACAATGTTTTCTTTCTGTAAGGCTTGTTTTTTAATCTTTATTATAAATTCTTTATACATATACACCTAACATTCAAGTGCCGATTTAAAACTTTGCACAGTGCATGGTTTATGGATGAAATGTTTTCACTTCACAACATTTAGTTCACATACAAAGCCACTTTGGAGCGACATCTGTCTAACTGTACATTTAATTTATATGTATTTAGACGATCTGTAACCAAGGATACGGTATCTAGTCATTTGAGTTGTCTAGGTTGTGTTTATACTATGGTATTTATTTATTTTACCCAAATGTGACATATATTGTCACTGTTAGTCTCAGAACTTAAACGTTATTTATAGAAGTGTGCAAACACGAATATCATATCGATTAATAACTGTTTTTTTCTTCATTTAATTAATAACCAAATAGAAATACTATCTATGTTTCCAAGGTAACCAATGATTAAAGTTTACTGAAAGCTAAGTTTCAACAAACAGTGCTTTACTGTTTTAAGTTCGTCATGTTCGTAGGTAGGATATATCATACACGTGTGTTTGCTGGGTAATTTTAAATGAATTGAACTTCATGAATATATAAAACATAACATGTACATATGTTTAAGGGAGATACGATAGTTTTAACAAATTTTCAATTGACTGCGTGATGCAAATATATCAGTAAATGTGCAAACCTTTTTTTTTTTGGTGTGTGTGTGTTGGGGGGGGGGGGGGGGGGGGGGGGATATAATTCTTCTTAAAGGTTGAAAGACTCATGTTTCATGTAATTGTATTCATACAATAAATTAAAAAGTAAGATAGTCTTATCTGTTTTGATAGACATGGAACATGGTAGAAGAAAAATCTAAGGAAATAGATGTTTAAGAATGTTAAGTTTTTAGCTTAATGGGAAATATTCATATCTTTTTTTAACATGGAGATTCATATAGTAATATCAACAGAATATTATTTCCATATGGTCTTACATTCACAGATGTATATATTGATTGGTTCCATGATGGGTTATCAGGAACGTTTGATGATTTTCTACATTGTCGTGTGTACCTTTAAAGTAACGAGTCCGAACGACTGACTAGGAGTAAATGTGTATATAAAATAATAAAGTAATTGTGTCGTAATATGCAGTTGATATAATTCATATAATTATATAGGCATGCCTGTAATACATTAATTGAATTTGCGATTATATCATTGATTAATTATACCACAAAGATGCGTTGTATCACCCATATATAATATTGCGAAGTGGTTAATTTAGCAGTTGAGCTATCGGCCGCAATATAAATAAATGACGTTTTGCAAATACACGTAATACATGTATACATACACCAATAAATTTAGATATAACTCCACTAAGCATTGATTTATTTATTATTCATATTTGTTACACACCTGTTTGTGTGTTTATTAATTTACACCTATCTATCTCTGGCAATTAAGTCTGTGCAATAAAGTCATTTACATCGGTAATTTACCTGTCATCAAACATCTTCGTTAGGTAAGCAACATCTGGTCTTATTACTCTCAATTATTGAATTGGAAAATATGATAATTTCTCACTTTGGTTATTTGTTATGTATGTCTGGTATATCAACCGTTTGTATGTGTTTTTGTGCCATCTATATCCGGTAGATTGTCATTTGTATGTGATGCAATTATTTAACCTTTTATGTGTGTATTTGTCAGTCGGATTTGTTAAATAAACCAACTGCAGGTTGTTAATTTGCCAGGTGTGTACAGTTATTTGACGTTCTTTGCGTTTATTTGTCAAACGTATGTGGTACATCAAAAAACAACTGCAGATTGTTTATTTGCTAGCAATATACAGTTATTCAACCTTGTATACGTTTATTTGTCAGTCAGATGTTGTACAAAAATACATTGCAGATTAATTATTTTCCAGCAGCTATATGCGGTTACTTAACCTTCTACATGTTTATTTGCCAGCCGGGGGTGTTAGATAAAACAACTGTATATGGTTAATTTACCAGCTATATGTAGTGTTTCTTATTTACAAGCTTTATGAAGCAATCGTTCGTTTACCACAAATATGTGGAGTTTTTACCGTATGTGTGTAGTTTCTTACTATTTATATGCGGTAAACTCACTGAGTGGTATATACAGATGGCATACTGGATGAAACAGCTTGCTCGCCACCTGGCATTTTATGAACCTGACACTTGATATATTTTCTCGAAAAGTGTCAAAGCTTTTCCATGAAATTTGGACTTGAGTAGGAAAACAAATTAGGCTTTTGTTTAAAATACATAATTGTCTGTAAATGACATATGCAAATTCTAATAACTTTCTCCATATTTTTACTAATATATTGAAAATAAAAAAGTGGCGGGTTAGTTGTTCCGTTCAGTTTATCTTCCTGTTATATTCACGGCCCATTTTCCATATGTATTTGATTGATCAACGTGCATCTTTTGTTAGCAGATTATTTACCATACCTTGATATGGGTTTGCCCTTCATAACATTCATTTTGCCATAAATATTTGTTTACCATTTACAAATGATGTGGTCGCATATGTAAATGTTCTATGTTTCAGTAACTTAAAGTCATTTCTTTACTTATATGTGATTTTCATTGCTAATTTAATAACGACTTTACTTCCACCGTTACTCTATTTTTTGTATTTTTGTGAGGCTTTGTATATTTGTAAATTTTAATAGTAGTTGCTGACATTGCTTTTTATATCATCATTTTTTAAAGTGCAATATGTGATTTTGTGCAATAAAAACGTTTGTGCAATACTGATATGAATATAGAGCAACGTTGATAAATATATGTATATAGAAGTATCTGTTTCGTATAAATTCCATTTTGCCGGTTCTGTTCGTTAGGTTATCACTATTGTATAATTGATTTATTTTAGGAATGCATTAATAATAATAGGTAATAATGCATTCACATTCTATCTGCCATAATACGACGTCAACTGCGATGATAAAGTACCTAATAGGTCCTTGAAATTTAAACAAGAAACATTACGTACTGTTAGATAGCACGTGGTTCTTTCCAAGGATCAACAAAAGTGGTGTTGGTGAAATCATACCAAACAAGTTTCCTAGCATCGCCGGATACCCACGCGTAATCCATTCCGATACTCTCCATTTATAACCCGTGAGATATTACACTAGCTTTGCGTCGTTGCTGCCAAGCCACAATGCAACCATATGATTGGTTCCTTCACGGTTTCATGAAGGGAACGTTATCCAATCGCAACGCTAGTTTCATGCAAACGCCGTTGTTAACGTTAGCTGTATTTTGATCTGTTCTGATCAAATAAACTGACGCAGTGCTAGAGTAATTTTCCATGGGTAATGGATGGAGTGTATAGGACGATGGATTCCTAGTAGTGTTCTATATTGTATACTTAATATATATAAATTTAAGTATATGTATTAATCCACTTTCGTTGCAAAACACGAAGGAATCATTATAAGCATTTTTCATCCGTTTCAATCCTCTGTTGTTATAAAATGTACGATTGTATGTATGCCATTTTGGAAATAAAATGTTTAAACCAAATAAGTTCTATATTTAACATATTAATAAATTGTAATTGTTTGATGTTGTATCATATCATATCGTCAAAGTAGAGGACAATGTACGACTACTGTCATATACTGGATTGCATTTGCGGGACATATATGTTCCACGTTATAAGCAAATACATTGAAGGTACAAGGGTTAGAGTCCCATGCGTACAAGAGATCTAGACACAAAGCAGTTTATATTATTTTTTTCAATTTAAATTGAATTATCAAAAAATCAAAAACACCGTCACACGAAAGACAAAATAATTTACACTGTTTTAATTTTGGCCTAATTCAAATATCTGTGACGGAAAATGTCTTTCAAAATAAATGTACAAACGGAAACAAAATAAAATATTCTGAACGCAGTCGAATGTTGATATGATACTTAAATATGTCTTCATTATCATTTAATTATTTAAATATCACTAAACTCGTTAAAGGGAGGGAATAAATTTTAAAACAACATAAACAAGAAGTTGTAATTAGTCATGATGTTTTCATTTTGATTAAGCCTTCTTGTCTAGCGTTTCATGTCATGCCATAAACGAGAACACAATAAGTTCTCATATACACAAGCCTTTCTTATCGGGAGTTACATGTCACCACATGATAAATATGTTGTCACAAGACATGCGGTACTCCTTTACACAACCCTTTCTAATCTTGCGTTACATGTCACAACATAAAAATGATGTTGTCACAAGACATGCGGTACTCCTATACACAGCTCTTTCCTATCTGGCGTTACTTGTCACAACATAATAAATATTTTGTCACAAGACATGCGGTACTCATATACACAACCCTTTCTTATCTGGCGTTACATGCCACAACATAATAAATATGTTGTCACAAGACAAGTGGTACTCCTATACACAACCCTTTCTTATCTGGCGTTACATGTCACAACAAAATAAGTATGTTGTCAAAAGACATGCGATACTCCTATACACAACCCTTTTTTATCTGGCGTTACATGTCACAACATAAAAAATATGTTGTCACAAGACATGCGGTACTCATATAAACAACCCTTTCTATTCTGGCGTTACATGCCTCAACATAATAAATATGTTGTCAAAAGACATGCGGTACTTATATACACAACCCTTTCTATTCTGGCGTTACATTCCACAACATAATAAATATGTTGTCACAAGACATGCGGTACTCATATGCACAACTCTTTCATATCTGGCGTTACATGTCACAACATAAAAATAAAGTCGTCACAAGACATTGCGGTAGTCGTATACAAAACCCTTTCTTATCTGGCGTTACATGTCAAAACATAAAAATAAAGTTGTCACAAGACATGCTGTACTCATATACACAACTCTTTCCTTTCTGGCGTTACATGTCACAACATAAAAAATATGTTGTCAAAAGAAATGCGGTACTCATATACACAACCCTTTCTTATCTGGCGTTACATGTCATAACATAAAAAATATGTTGTCACAAGACATGCGGTACTCATATACACAATCCTTTCTATTCTGGCGATACACGCCAAAACATAAAAATGATGTTGTCACAAGACATGCGGTACTCATATTCACAACTCTTTCTATTCTGGCGTTACATGCCACAACATAATAAATATGTTGTCAAAAGACATGCGGTACTCATATACACAACCCTTTCTATTCTGGCGTTACATGTCACAACATAAAAATAAAGTTGTCACAAGACATGCTGTACTCGTATACACAACACTTTCGTAACTGGCGTTACATGTTAAAACATAAAAATAAAGTTGTCACAGGACATGCGGTACTCGTATACACAACACTTTCTTATCTGGCGTTACATGTCACAACATAAAAATAAAGTTGTCACAAAACATGCGGTACTCATATACACAACACTTTCTTATCTGGCGTTACATGCCACAACATAATGAATATGTTGGCACAAGACATGCTATACTCTTATACACAGCCATTTCTTATCTGGCGTTACATGTCACAACATAATAAATATGTTGTCACAAGACATGCGGTACTCCTATACACAACCCTTTCTTATCTGGCGTTACATGTCACAACATAAAAAATATGTTGTCACAAGACATGCGGTACTCATATACACAACCCTTTCTATTCTGGCGTTACATGTCACAACATAAAAATAAAGTTGTCACAAGACATGCGGTACTCGTATACATAGTTCTTTCTTATCTGGCGTTACATGTAACAACATAAAAATAAAGTTGTCACATGACATGCGGTACTCGTATACACAACACTTTCTTATCTGGCGTTACATGTCACAACAAAAAAATAAAGTTGTCACAAGACATGCGGTACTCGTATACACAGCTCTTTCTTATCTGGTGTTACATGTCACAACATAAAAATAAAGTTGACACAAGACATGCGGTACTCATATACAGAACCTTTTCTAATCTGGCGTTACATGTCACAACATAAAAATAAAGCTGTCACAAGACATGCTGTACTCGTATACACAAACCATTCTCATCTCGCAAGTCATGCTACAACGTAAATGAGAAGATTGCATAAGACATAACGTACTAATATATACAAATGCTTTTTAAATGAGGTCACGTTATCATTTAAATCTTTTTCACAAGCATTGGGGCTTTTAAACAGTCACAAAGGCTCCATAAAACATTACCTTACTTCATGAAAGAAAACACATGTACGACATTTTTGAGTTTTTTGTCGTTCTTAAGTTTGCTGTTATTGTATTACTTCTAAAAAATGGCGCTGATATACTGTTCAAATAAATCTGAACTATTTATATACGATATCACCTTACAATTGCAACATCTACAAATGTACTCTTCGTACTAAAAACGACATTGGCATATGTTTTTGTAGGCTCAAATCTTTAAAATATAGTGCTGTGTTGTCCTGTTATACAATTAGTCATACATATGAACTAAAAATGTCCTAAAAGGGGGAATAAGACGAGTAAAAATATTTCCCCATTGGAAGAAGAGAATTCATCACAACAGCAGAGGACGTCTGTCCCAGAACCAGATATCTCCCAAATCATGTCTATTAACCAATGAAAAAGCTGGGAATTCTATGCCTGACCAACAACTCATAGCACTAAACGCTTACTAAACTCTGACGTCATACAAACGTTGTTTTTTTTTCAGTTGAAGAAACTGACCAATCAACGTGATCAAATGGGGCTATTCCAACATTGCTATTTAACGGACAAAATTGGAAAAGCTGTGTCCAAACTACAGACTAAAGCAGACTCGATTCATGAGGAGCAATGCCCCCTCCCCATTCCCAAAGCAGACTCGATTCACGAGGAGCAATGCCCCCCTCCCCACTCCCAAAGCAGACTCGATTCACGAGGAGTAATGCCCCCCACCACCAACCCACCCTTCCCCGCTCCATAGCACTGACTTGGTTAATCGGTATTCTTTTTTCTAACACCACTTAATGAGCGTTAGTATGTTAATGAACCAGAAATAACAACAACATTGAGTCAAAGAACAAGTTAAAATATTGCTTATTGTTAATGACATGTCGTGCGTAAAAACTGACGAATGCCTGTTCAAACTGCTGTTTTCCAGACAATGTCATTTGTCACGTTAACATTCCAAACTCCATTTACCCGCTTCACATAGTTATATTTGAACATGCGGGCGCATGTTTATCGGATTTGGGCAGATACACATGCACGAAATTAATTGAAATGTTTTCATAATATGATATCTGCTATCTATAATTAAAAAAAGGTTTCATAACGTAGTACTTGCTGTCGATAATTAAAACAACCAGCAGGGGGGCTAGTTTATCAAATACAATCCAATATGATTGATAGCAATGGGAATTATGGTAATCGATAGAAAGCACAAATCCACCAACTGTTTTCTCTGTCCATCTTTTATTGGTTGTGGAATATGTTCAGTATAATTTTTTAAATTTTCAAGGATAATGTTTTATTAGCATAACAGGTTATTATGAATGCCTTGAATTGTAGTGTGTACGTTTTGTATACGAAAACAATAATTTAAATTTGCATATTCAAAATGCATAAAAGAATAGCGCAATCACCAATTAAAATATATGTTAAAAATGTAAAACCATATCTCCTCGTTTTCAGATAATTGTTTAAAAGTTTAAGGGAAACGCTTAATAAAACAAATACAGAATTCAAATAACCATTTTAAAACTATTTTTATCAACAAAGTAAGTAAACGTCTGATAATGACAGAATATAAAGACCAAACATAAAATACCTTTCCCATTCAACTCTATCATATAAAATACATCTACTATTTATTTGTTACCGATGTTGCCATGTTAAAAACTACATTTAATATTTATAGGATTTGACAAATTAATATACGCCTTTCCATTTACACAAAACCATTACTGAATTCGTATGTATAAATGCATATGTGTGCTTTTATACAGTAAAATATATCAACATGTAACAAATGATATTACAATTTGCCGAATACAATGAAATACATCTGCTTGTATTGTGTCAATGAAATGATGAATGACACTGCTTAATAAGGCCAGCGACATAATTACACAATGATGTCACTGATAGCATAATACCATTAAGGTTCAACAATTTTAGATCAGCTTAAAACATGTAATTAATTCAGCAGCAGGAAAATGAACATTGATCGATGCCGATAACACATATTGTGTACAGGTTTGCACGATCTGTAGGATGATAAGTAAATGTCGAACATGTGCTGTCGTATTCAAATGGCACAGTCACCATAGTATCATTATACTTATAATAATAACTATAACACATACGTACAGGAAATGTAACAACAGGTCAGTCAACGTTGCAAAGTTCAGCCGCTTAAAATAGTCGCTCGGGAGCTTAAAACTGATTAACCAGTAGTACCTCTAATACCGTCGCCACAGCATAACACGATATATTGTGAAAAACCGTTACCCAGCCAGACTAACAAAATGCGGAAAATTAATAAAACATATCGTTATCAGATAATAACGTTTTATTTATTAATCAGGAATGGGTTTCACAAAAAAAAACTTCCGACAACGTCGTAAACGTAAACCAACAATTATTCATAATATTTTATATTTTTTATCCAAATGAAGCCATTTGTCTCAAATCATGCATATATTTTCTGAAAATACAATCATTTTAAATGTCGATCAAATTTGAACACACAACGGAAAAATTGCCGAATTGACTTGCGTCGAATTTAATCGTAAGTTTTTATGTGAAACGCAGCGCAGCTTACTCAAAAATCAAATGATATGATTTTTTGCTCATAAATGAATATACTATAAATCAAAGTACTTAAGCACTACTGATAGCCGAACTATATTAAATAACCATACGCCGTCCTAATCTGATTGGTATTATTGTAGCGTTTGGTTTATTAATGCAATATTTTTAGAAATGATATAATAAAATAATACAATGTCGACAATGCATTTTAATTGTTTGATTTGTTGCATATATGAAATACATGAAAAAAATAATTTGACGAATAAAAAGAAGTCCCTGTCGCGTATGACCATTTCGGCGGTGATAAAGACTGCAAAGCTTTATTTGACAATAAGCAGTGATATGCCTTTGGCATAAGGCCATGAAATCATAGCAATATATACCCATGCACAAACAATACAATATAAAACTAAGTACTTTTAGTTGCATTGCCTCTCTTGACGAAACAACGGATGAAAGAGCGAGGTTGGAAGCACCGGTTTAAGCTCAATGGCATCTGTTTCTCTACTTAATGTTCTATGGCTTTGACCCTACTGTTACATTTTTGCATATATGTATTGTATTTTTTATGAAAAATATATAAATGATGCTTATGCGATTGAATGTACGATTTAATGCTACGTTTTCTGTATTTTTAGCTCAGCAAATCAAGTGAGAAAATCCAATTCAAAAAAAAAAAAAATTTAAAGGATTAGATGTCTTTTTTCTACCGGTTATTGACAAAAACCATTTATATATAGTTGTATAGCAAACAAAATGTTCCAAATATATTCATGTCACATTCACAGGGAGACAATATAAGTTTATCGAAGGAAAATCTGGACCTTCAGTCAGGATCTATGAGAGAAAATTTATTTCTTTTCACAGATAAATGGTGTATTTATGAGGAAAGAAAATCTGAAGATTGTGCGATTTCAATGTTAGGCTTTTGTGTGAACACACTGTACATGCTTAATTGTGATGGCTCGGTGAAAAGGGCACACTGGATCGGTGAATTCGACAGTGAAAATAATTATTGTAGATATCAACTTTCATCAAGACAAAATGTCGGCTAAGCAAATAACTGTTGGCAAATTAAAGTGCAACAGTAGCGAGCGAGTGGCCAATCTCAAAGCAAATACAAGAGAGACGTCGAAAGCTAATACCGGTGAGGACCAAGGCTACAATGCAGTAAAGCGTCTTTTTCCATCACAATACAAGATAAACTGGTAAGTAAAATATGGGATAATTACTGCCCATTCTATAACAGCGGGCAATCTGAGTCGGAACAATTGTCGTGTTATCATGAAATGTACATGGTAATAACTCGAAATTAGATGACAGTGACTTTATAAACTTTATTTCTGATAATGACGTGTTACTATTGACATTTATCTAAAAATTTTAATATTTTAATCTGGACATTGCTACAGCTATTTTAACTGTATACGTCCTAAATCTAACCGTAAATATCGTTTACTATAAAAATAAAAATATAGATATGTTACAACTGGGATCATTTGTTTTAAACTAAATATTACGTATTTATTAACCAATGTTGATGTATTCATTTGCCCATGTCATATCCCTTCTCACGATTCTGCTGTTAATAAAATATTAATTCCAGTCATTTCGAATTTGATTTTTATCAACAACTTAGTTATTATGTAAAATTATTAAGTGACTTAGGTTATATATGTATAATTGGTTAATCAATTCTCGACGGACAACTTATTCGATTGCATTGATGACATAACTGTAGACCGTAATGTATAAATGCCAAACGATAATGCCAATGTCACAGCTACCACGTAGCGCTTAAAATGTGTCACCTATAAGTCCTGTATTTATAGGATAAAATATTTAACATAGATGATTTAAATGCTATCATATAAATAAAACTATGTTATAAAGTTTTTGTTCAGAAACATGTGTTCTTTTCTGCTTCTGTATTACGTGTTTTACAGTCAGAATGTGAAGTGTTGTTGTTGTTGTTGTTGTTGACAACAACCACTATCCTAAATCCGATAATTCCCGGGCGACAATTACAGATCTTTAGAGTTTTGGTAATCAGCGAATTGCGTTCAGAAACTACCCGGAATTGGTATCACTAAAACGAATTCCGAAAACAACTGTTTATAGACGACCTTTTTAAACACTTATTTCTAGAAAGTAACTTTTGTTGCTGTAGAAAATCGCACCAATTTCTTCATGTTAGATGGGTTTCTTTCAGACTAGATACAGTTGGATTATATCTTGAACATAAAATATATAGGCGAGGTCTCTTTAAACAATTACAAGCAAATCATTTTTTTTCTATAAATAAGTGTTGTTTACTCTGTGAAAAAAAAAGTGTAAATATATAGTGAAAATATATAGTGAATTAGTCGGTTTGATGAGGGCAGGTGCACTTACTATGCTATTTATAGAACCAGACCCGTATCCTGTATCAAGGATTGCTTATTAACAAATGTTAATAATTTTCAGCATCGGAAATAAACGAATTTCTGATCACTGTCCTTTAACGTTTTCGATGCAATATAGACGAGGTAATGCTTTGCAAGATAATTGCCGATTAATAGACCAAATATGATGGAATTCTAATATATTTCTAATTTTCTAATAATCGCCAAGAAATTATTTTTGAAATATATCATTAAATTCAAAAATAAAAAATAAAACTCTCAAAATGACTATTCAGTCAGGACCCACATGGTCATTTCAGTACGCAATCCTGCTCCTTTAACGACAGCATAGCAACAGTGAAAGTAGTCCGCTTTCAGTATCCTAAGCTACGATAAATCTAAATTGGTCGCCATTTGGGGTAGGGGTGGGGGTGATAAAATGCAGGGAATTCTCATATATTTTCTAATAATCGCTAAGGATTTATTTTTGAAATATATATCATTAAATTCAAAAATAAACAAAATAAAACTCTCTAAAACTTTCAGCTTGACGTTCGATACTATTATATGAAGGATAGAGTTAATTGTTTTTCCTTTACTCACACTCATGTAAATATAAATTAAAGCACTTATAACTATATAAGAAAAACTATTTCTTTCCAAAAAAACAAAATAGCAAAAATCGGACTATTTGAGCAATTTAGCGGATATTTTCATCGAATCGAACCGAATTCATGTGTCCATAATTATGTACACTTTTCAATATGATATTATGATACCGATATTTATCCAGCGTTTTGATGTTAATGGTGATTGTGATTATACATAAAAATCATTATTATTGCTTTAATGTTGAGAAATATATTTAAAATAACTGATACAAATCGGAATAAATATTTACCGATTCCCAGTTATTTGTTTCGCAATAAGTGGTCTATTTTGGATGGGTTTTTTTTATCCTACATGTTGATATTGTCCAAAAACACCGTTATCAGAGATGCTTTATGATGTTAACTTTTTCCAACTGGAATACAATGATAAATGTAATTCAACTGATATCCAATAAAGTTAAGTCATATGTCAAATTTTCTTCTTCCGATTTGCTAGATTGTTTCGCTGCTACGATGGGATTGAAGCAAGAAGAGCCATTGTCTCCTATTTTGTTTATTCTTTTTATAGATGATGCTGCCTGCACTAAAGATCTCAATACACTGGCTTTAAAATACTTAAATATGATATCAAAGTATCATAGAAGCGGGGCGGTAGTCTAACGGATATAGTATTGGCCGCTCACGCCAAAGGTTGCGGGTTCGATCCCCAGCTCGACCCAATGCCTCTCATAAAACATCACTCAGTACTGGTTCTACCCAGGAAACGGACTCGAGAGCGGTTCATAGAAGCTCTGTGCTTTCATGGCAATCGAGCTGAAATAAATTAGTATAAAGTATCCTATCATATTTGCAGATGATTTTGTGTTATTCATAATGAACCCTAACAGTTTTCAAACACAAAGACATATTACGTATCATTATTCACATAAACGGGGAATAAAAATAAATGATAAAACAAATGTCTGCGTGTTCAATATAAACAACATAAATGATGAAAAGGTTGAATTTGTTGTTAATTTCATGATCGCGTGATCAGGTATCGTTTTTACTTATGCCGGTAGCTTACATTATGCCGTGATACTTTGATTGATCAGTGCCTTAGGACTTATAATAAGTACATCTAGATTATAAGATGCTATGGTTGTTCCTATTTTGATATATCGAGCGGAAATATGTGGTATAAAATATAAATTTAAAAGTCGACAAATTACAAATAATTATTTTTGTAAACGCATTTTCAGAGTGCGCCAACAAACAACTTATGCTGTATATGAGGAATGAGGACGGTAATTTGTATTGTTAAATTGCAAAGAAATGTTTTAAAATAAATGTTGATTAAAAAGTTTTAATTCCTTTATATTTATTGCATATGCTCTGATAAATGAAATAATATCAACTGTTGCTCCTGGGTTAACCATTTAAAGCATATTATGAAGCATCTTGGATATTCCATGATATTGAATGATTTAGTTGTTGGTGCAAATAATATGTATTTGATTTTATTCAAAAGACGTATACGTAATTAATTCACTATTGAATCAATTAAAAAATCGTATAAATTTAATTATTATGTTAAATTCAAACATCAGCTAGGTTATATAAACATTTACATGCCTTAGGATATACTCATAGTCGCTTCAAATTTAGGCAGGGAGGTTTTACGATGTTGACTGTTCCAAAAGGCTATACAAATTAAGTAAACAAAATGTTGTTAAATTCGAGTAACAGTTTTATTGCGTGCTGCTCACCATATACTTATATCGGTTACCATAATCAATATTCGGTCATATCAATACTGCGAGCGTGTATGTGTACGGAAATATAATTATAGCACAGAAACAATACAAATACTGGCATAAATTATCTTATATTATGTATAAAACGATTTCTGTTTATTCTCAAAAATGCTATTTAAATACCTATATTTCTATATTTGTTATTTACACTGTTAAACACATAATACTAAATACTCTATACACTATTTTCATTTGACTTTGATTGTTAGTGATTTGTGTAAAAAATTCTCTCAGAAATTCTATTTAAATATATATATATGAATAACGAAACAAGGTTTTATTAAACTTATACAAATCACATTCAAATTCTTCCTGGGTATAACCAGTCCTACGCACATATAGATGAAGTGGTTTGGTCCGTGGTAAGGGAGCCTTCGAACTCATGGTTCCTCTACCACTTAGCAGACTGTGAGCCATGTTTACAGACTTTGATTAACATTTCACCAAATGCATATTCATCTATTATGTTGATTAAGAATAAATAAGGAGGTTGTAAATATTTAAAAATTAATCAAATAAGCTAAATAATACCCTTTAAAACTTGATTGTATCGTAAATATTTCTATGTTATTTGAATATGTTGTTAGTTCTGTTTTATATCTATGTATGAAACCGTGTCTTTGCCATAGTTTTGTGTCCATCTATGTAAATGGCGAAAGGCAATATATTGCTGATTTCTTATGAGCTTGAGTTGAATTGAATTGTTATCACAGCAAGGTTAAAGGCATCACGTGATAGGAATGAAAGTTGGTTCTTTTGCTAACGTTCAAACCCATTTGTATGTAAATTAAAATCGTTGCTATGGTAACGTAACTTTTGTTGGTCATTTACGTAAATAGAGTCAATGAATATAACTTGTGTATATTATGATGGTCAAGGAAGGTAAAATAAATATAATTAAATCGTTTTCATTTTTTGCACCCAAAATTAGCTGTGTTAGGCATTTTATTCTTGTATATTCACATTCTGGTTCGGTCCAGTGATTTTTATAGGAGTTTGCTTTATAATCAAAGCAAAATGAGTATAATAAAATTAAAAATACATAAAGACTTGGTTAAGCTATAATAAGACAGAATCAATGCCGCCATCTTCACAATCCTTAATGACATAGTAAAGGTATACAAAAACAAAATCAATGGCACCACCTCAGCTTCCATAAAGACTTGGTAAAGCTATACAACGACAGAATCAATGCCACCACCTTCACAGTCCATAACGACTTCGTTAATCTATACAAAGACAGAATCAATGTCACCACCTTCACTGTCCATAATGATTTAGTTAAGCTAAATAAAGACTGAATCAATGCCGCCAACTTCATTGTCCATTATGACTTGGTTAAGCTATACAAAGACAGAATCAATGCCGCCACCTTCACTGTCCTTAATGACTTGGTAATGATATATAAAGACAGAATCAATGCCACCACCTTTCACTGTCCTTAATCACTTGGTTAAGCTATACAAAGACAGAATCAATGCCGCCATTTTCACTGTCCTTAATCACTTGGTAATGATATATAAAGACAGAATCAATGCCACCACCTCCACTGTCTTAAATCACTTGGTTAAGCTATACAAAGACAGAATCAATGCAGCCAACTTCACTGTCCTTAATGACTTGGTTATGATATATAAAGACAGAATCAATGCCACCACCTTGACTGCCCTTAATCACTTGGTTAAGCTAAACAAAGACTGAATCAATGCCGCCAACTTCACTGTCCATTATGACTTGGTTAAGCTATACAAAGACAGAATCAATGCCACCACCTTCACTGTTCCTTAATGACATGGTTATGCTATGCAAAGACAGAATCAATGCCACCACCTTCACTGTCCTTAATCACTTGGTTAAGCTATACAAAGACAGAATCAATGCCGCCACCTTCACTGTCCTTAATGACATGGTAATGATATATAAAGACAGAAGCAATGTCACCACCCTGAGTGTCCTTAATCACTTGGTTAAGCTATACAAAGACAGAATCAATGTCACCACCTTCACTGTCCAAAATGATTTAGTTAAGCTAAACAAAGACTGAATCAATGCCGCCAACTTCACTGTCCATTATGACTTGGTTAAGCTATACAAAGACAGAATCAATGCCACCACCTTCACTGTTCCTTAATGACATGGTTATGCTATGCAAAGACAGAATCAGTGCCACCACCTACATTGTCCATAATGACTTGGTTAAGCTATACAAAGATAGAATCAATGCCGCCACCTTCACTATCCTTAATGACTGGGTAATGATATATAAAGACAGAAGCAATGTCACCACCTTGACTGTCCTTAATCACTTGGTTAAGCTATACAAAGACAGAATCAATGTCACCACCTTCACTGTCCATAATGATTTAGTTAAGCTAAATAAAGACTGAATCAATGCCGCCAACTTCACTGTCCATTATGACTTGGTTAAGCTATACAAAGACAGAATCAATGCCACCACCTTCACTGTTCCTTAATGACATGGTTATGCTATGCAAAGACAGAATCAGTGCCACCACCTACACTGTCCATGATGACTTGGTTAAGCTATACAAAGACAGAATCAATGCCGCCACCTTCACTGTTCTTAATGACTGGGTAATGATATATAAAGACAGAATCAATGCCACAACCTTCACTGTCCATAATGACTTGGTAATGCTATACAAAGACAGAATTAATGCCACCACTTTCACCGTTCATAATGACTTGGTTAAGCTATACAAAGACTGAATCAATGCCACCACCTTCACTGTCCATAATGACTTGGTAATGCTATACAAAGACAGAATTAATGCCACCACTATCACCGTTCATTATGACTTGGTTAAGCTATACAAAGACTGAATCAATGCCACCACCTTCACTGTCCATAACGATTTGGTTAAGTCATACAAAGACAGAATGAATGCCATTACTGTCATTGATCATAACGACTGGATCAAATATAAACTGCCCATAATGCCTTAGAGAGGCTATACAACCGAATTGTTTAATATAAACGATATATACCGTTATCATATCAATGACATAATCTTTAAAGAAGTATTTTCTGAATATTGCATTGATAGTTATTTGTCAAATATGAGTTATTGTAAACTGTCTCATTTTCTATTTATCGTATTTATCTTTATCCAGTCTGATATATAGAAGCGAATATGGGCATTAATGTAGATAGTGATTTCTATCAGATTTGCTTTCATAAATCTAATCATAAAAGCATATAACCTCGTACCCGGGTCGTTTTATCCTTTAGGGGTTTATGTGCACTTACTTCCTTTTTAAATGTATTTCAATAACCGGTTCATATTCAATATATTTACTCTAGCTTCGAGAGTTTTCCATTAAACGTTAAATGTTGTATAACCATCCGAATACCCTCGTGGCCTTCCTGTCAATAATCATTTATAAAAAAATGTTTCCGCTTGCAATGCGATTTTTAAAATTTGGTTTGACAATTTTCCCTCCCTAGAGTTGAATATAAAAGTAGTTTGGCTTTCATGTAATCGCTCATAATTTCAAGATAACTTTCGTGTTGTTCATTAATTACATTAATCTCAATATGTATATAACTGTTAAATTAAAGCATACTTTCTATCACGTTAATAAGTTATTCAATAAAAGCGTTATATTCATTTGTATTTGAATATAATTTTAAACCATTTTCAACACGTGTACATACAGCTGATTAGAGGAATGCCTCAAAATAAATGTGATTAGATTCAGCGTCCTTTTGCAAGTTACGAGCAAACTTTCTCAGATAAATGGGTTGAATAAAGAAGGTCTCGAACACACAACCATATCGTCGGGAAGTCGTTACCAAACTACTCGGTCATTAATACAAAAACGTTTCTAAACATAAGTTAAACGTTTTAAGCACAATGGGAGTTTTACAATACCTAACCACTAAGATGGTAAGTTTTATTTCGATATATACAAATGTGTGAAAAGATGAGAAAAGACGAGAAAAAAAACATTGATAACAGGAGCCGGAACAGTCAAACGCCGCCGCAGTCTCATCAATATAAATGCAAGCAATTCAATTATAACCAAGAAAATACCATTCAAATAAGCAGAAGAGACAACAGAAGACTTCAGCTTTGCACCATGTGACACATTCGGCATTGGGGAGTTTAAACTTCGTTTACGGTGCACTAAAGTTCGCTTTTTTCCACGTCATCCATTCATTTAACGAGACTACTGAACCAATAAAACTATAAAACTACTATCTTGCCAAGATCGAAGGATAGGTGTAATTCAGTTATTTTCAGCTAAATATGCAGATAAACATGTACAAACCAGACTACGGCGAGTGCGCCTAGCTACAATGCAAACAAGTCCAACAGATTTGGTGTCGACCACGTCTTATATACTATATATACTATATATAACACATCTGGGCGGACTTGACTGGACGGACAATATACATACATGAACTGATAGCTTTAAATGAGTAGGTTCATGTTAAGTATCCATGACAACTCAAGTGCTATATAAAGGACACATCAGAAACCCGTTGTGGATCACGATAATAGAGTGAAAGCATATGTATTTATTTCATAAAGGGAGATAATTAAATTCATAATAACGGAATTTCTGATTATTGTGATCTTTTCAGACGCACATTCACAATGTATGATATATATATATATATATATATATATATATATAGATAAGGATATAATTATTTGTGAACAACAAGACATAAATGAACATATCAAACTACGAGAAGCTATGTATATAAAGGGATATTCGGTGATTTTAAAGAAATAAGAGAGAAAGCGCATATTTTAAAAGTGTTTAACTAAGATAAGGAAATGCTTACGTCTCACTACACAGTTATGATCCCTCTTTCCCCCACGGTAACATGAATCTTTCGCTTAAAAAAGGCCTAAATTTGGTTTTGAAATATTTTCAAAATGGTTCTTAGTGGTTTTGATTTTTGCTGCAGATGAGTAGAGCAAAAGCTGGCATAGCATATACAGCAATAAGACATCACTGGTGTTAAAAAAGTGACTGTTATAGGATTTCAAAATATGCATGTATTTATAAGCATTTGAGGACTTCCTTTTTCAAAAAATCTCAGGGTGTCACTGCACCCTCATTAAAAAAAAACAAGCTCGTCAACCTACCAGCTATTGCGCATTTCTATTTGGGTATACATTCCTGCTTTGAAAAAATACTTTTAAAAAATTCTATGTGGAATTCTTTTTTGACCATGGAAATTCTAGACCTTATTCCATATAGAACAAAGAACAAAATTCAGCTGTGTAGTGAGGCCTTTAATACGTCATCTTCAGCCATAAATGTTTGAGGATGAACTCATCATCCGTCCTTCTGGTCATCCTACATATAGTTTTGTATTTATAGGATACCTTTTCTAAAGAAATGTTAAGCAAGAAAGGCAGCTTTGGAGTAGTAGTGCATATGCATTCACATGCATAGTTATTTATAGATATGGACTTGAACATCGCCGTCTGATAGTTTTGTTAATTGAGCGTGCATCAGGATATAGACTGTAATTTACATGACAGATGTCGATCTAATTTGTTATAATGTAAGTAAATTATCACTGAATCGATGTTATAGCTAATTTGTTACTTAATTAAAGAAGGTTTACTGTACATGTTAGCAACATGACGACACAGAAAAATAAACTATTAATGAATAAAATCTTACAAATGTTGACGAACATTTTGAATATTGCATCCTTAAACTCAGTATAAAACGAGATCAACGTTAAAAGTAAAATTAACTGATGCGATAATAAAATGACATAGATATATACAAAAGCGCATTTTCAAAACATGACAATTGATATATAGAATATATTAACTAGTAATATCCAAATTTCACTTTTTTTTTCTTCATGATCAAATTCTGTAATATATATCTAGTGTGTTAAACACTAGTTTCTTATATAAGTTATAAGTACCTGTAAGTAAATTGTCCCTACAGTTCAGATGTTAGCCCCTGATATATAAGCTATGCAAGGAAATGTTGGGTTCTACAGTGATTGGACATTGGAATACATTGTAGCTAGGTGCTCTTGTCGTAGTCTTGTCTGTAGATTTATGTCTGGTTGTTCACAAATAGATTTCACCATATCTGTCTAAGTTTTAATAACATTATTCACAGTCTATGTAAAAAAAATAAGTTTAAAATAATTCCGCTTCAGTCTCTGCTAGTGCCATAGTGAGGGGTGTTACAATGAAACCAAACTTGAAATTCTTGTGAAGTGTTAACGATAACTATAACATTATTTAAAAAATGCATTTTATTTTATGAATTTTATAGACTTTTATTGCTTTTGTACTAAGTGCCATACGTACTAAAATTGATTCAATGAGTAATTAATACGTTATGGTTACATTTAAAGACATGTCATTAACCTTTATTTCACTTATCTCTCGAGTATTTGATTATTTTCTAATTATTACCTGAATTGTCATACCTTGTGTACTCAGGAGACAATTAAAAATAACCATAAACAGGAAATTGCGCTGGGTGGGGTAGATATCCTCGAAACATAAGAGCATAAACAACTCCGGCTATCAAGTCAACACAACTTATCAAAACAGCAACACTGGTAAATATCATTTTGTTGTTCAATAACAGGTGATGGTTTTGGCTATTCCGTTGGTACCTGTTATCTTCTTATAAAATAACACCACAGCATGGTAGAGCGTCCGCCTTGCATATGGTTCAATTCCTTACTGGGCCATAACAATGATTGGAAAAATGGTACTAGAAACTTCATCGGTTAACTCTCAGCATTTAGAGGATAGTTCTAGGACTGGTTGGTCGGTGTCAGTATAATGTGAATAGGTGGGTATCTTACCATTTGTCTGAGGCATGTAATGACTCTAGTGTGGCAGCTTTTAGAAAAATGTCGAAAGTAGAAACCGTCGCTTTATGGTTAAAATAACTCTTGATAGCGATGGTGAACACCAAATTAACAAAATTCATATAAAATATATACTATTTCAAAATATCTAAACTATCAAAATGGTGGATGTATTTTCAATTTCCTAATAACATATGTCAATAACACATGTCAATAACAGATATCAGTAACACACGAGCCGCACGCAAATTGACTCCATTTTCTCCATGTAAAGACATTCCCTTCCAGAGTAATTGGTGATCAATACACAGACCTTTATAATATTTATGTGATAAGCAATCGCTTGATCAAAACCGCGTATATCTATGTTTGTGAATGTGAAAATGTAGGGAACTTTTGAAAATGACTAAATGGTTGCGATGTGCGATAGCCCAGAATAGAAACAATAACGAAATCTTTAACCAACAAGACGTTGTTACAAGACAAGGAGACCCAATATTTAAACGTCTCTTAAGACTTTGTCTTACCATTGTAGAGTGTAAATTTATCATTATTTTAGCAAGTGAAAATGCACACATTTAACATGCCATTATTGGTTTAGTGATTTCATTTTACCACAATACATTTTTATAAAATTCTACTACTAACAGCATCACTAGTTGTTCATTTAATCTGATCAGTTGAGAAACTGCATATGCTTACCCCCAACGAATTAAAACTCCCTTAATTCAGTTTCTCTTTCAAGTTCACGAAGTCGATGGTCAACTGCTCTGTAAACTCGTTTCCTGGGCCATGATTTGACTCCATGTTCATGTTGCAATATGTCATTGGCATATTTTTTAAATTCTTTTCGAGTTTCATCTTTTTAATAAATACTTGGGTAAGAGCGTGTGAACTGATTGTAAACTTTGTTATGCAACCTTTAACATGGTTAGTTTTACCCGAGCCATTATTGTCAAAATGATTCGACATATCTTTAACCTCTTTTACCAATTGTTATGTCACATAGGAATCTCATTATATACGTTATCATAGACGTCATCATAGACGTCATCATATAAAAATCATCATATACGTCATCATAGAAATCTCATCATAGACGTCATCATAGACGTCATCATATAAATATCGTAATAGACGTCATCCTCATCAAAGATGTCATCATAGACGTCCTCATAGAAAGCTCATCGTAGATGTCTTGAATTGGTTTCATTGTATCTCTCACCTCGCTCATTTCCTAATGTTACTCATCATTTCTTCGGCGGATACACCTGTTTGGTCTTGCTGATGATTATGATGTGCTAAGATCTAAAATAATAGAGTAAAATGTGCAACTATATTTATATTATTTGACAAATTCACTCCTAAATAAACACAATTAGCTTTAATTATCAAATTGTCAAATGAATCTGATTAAAGCAAACAATAATTAATCAAGTATTAGTTCATATAAGTGTACATGTATCTGTATACAAAAAAAATATATATCATAGAAGGTATTCCAGCTTTCGTTGTTTTGGGACTGAATTGGATTTCATTATGAATGAGAATCTGTCCGACACGACTGTTTCCTGTGAACCTAATGTTGACTTTCCCATTTGCCACATTGACATGAATGATGATAAAATACAAAATCTGATCCAATGTAATAGGCATTAAAATCATAATAAGCCATTTGTTTTGTTTGTATTACTGTAACAGTGAAGAACTTTGTTTCAATAACTAAAATTTATACTCATATCAAAGATGAGTTTTTGTTCATTCAGTAACATTAGACACAAGATTTACTAGAAACTAAATCATCATTTTTTTATTCATTTTCCTTTAAAACACCATGACTTGGTCGTGTGGACCGGTTATAAGGACGTTTTAAGTGATTAAACCAATATGTCTTTATTGAATTGCATATATTTGTTATTTTATTGAAAAGAACATTAAATAAATCGTGTGGACAATTTGCTTGTTCCGGTATTTGTAGAATTGAATCGCTAGGTTTCTGTTGTGTTTATAATTATTCAGCATTGACATTTATAGATTCATTGGTTTTCCTATAAATCAAGAAAGAAACCACAAATAGAAAGAAAAGTGAATTATTGTAAATGTCCCTATACATAAATACCACCATTTGGTCATACATAAATACCGCAATCTGGTCAAACATAAATACCACCACCTGGTCATACATAAATACCGCAATCTGGTCATACATAAATACTGCAATCTGGTCATACCACCAACTGGTCATACATAAGTACCGCCTTCTGGTCATACATAAATACCAACACCTAGTCATACATAATTACCGCAATCTGGTCATACATAAATACCACCACCTGGTCAAACATAAATACCACCATCTGGTGGGAGAAATAGGGAGATCTCTGCGTAATTGTTGTACAGATGCTGACACACTCATACATAAATAACACCATCTGGTGTGAGAAATGGGGGACTCATACATAAATACCACCATCTGGTGTCAGAAATGGGGGACTCATACATAAATACCACCATCTGGTGTGAGAAATGGGGGTTAGTTGCGTAATTGTTGTACAGATGCTGACACATTCATACATTAAATACCGCAATCTGGTGTGAGAAATGGGGGATAGTTGCGTAATTGTTGTACAGATACTGACAAACTCATACATTAATAACCGCAATTTGGTGTGAGAAATGGGGGATAGTTGCGTAATTGTTGTACAGATACTGACAAACTCATACATTAAATACCACCATCTGGTGTGAGAAATGGGGGATAGTTGCGTAATTGTTGTACAGATACTGACAAACCCATACATTAAATACCACCATCTGGTGTGAAAAATGGGGGATAGTTGCGTAATTGTTGTACAGATACTGACAAACTCATACATTAAATACCACCAACTGGTGTGCAAAATGGATGATAGTTGCGTAATTGTTGTACAGAAACTGACAAACTCATACATTAAATACCACCATCTGGTGTGAGAAATGGGGAGATATCTGCGTAATTGTTGTACAGATACTGACAAACTCATACATAAATACCACCATCTGGTGTGAGAAATGGGGAATAGTTGCGTAATTGTTGTACAGATGCTGACACACTCATACATTAAATACCACCATCTGGTGCGAGAAATGGGGGATAGTTGCGTAATTGTTGTACAGATACTGACAAACTCATACATAAATACCACCATCTGGTGTGATAATGGGGGACATTTGCGTAATTGTTGTAAATAAATTACATGTCCTGATTTAAAAGAAATGGTCAGGATAAAATAGCTAACAGAATGAAATCGAAGAGATAGTACTAGGGATCTGGTAAAATTAACGTGTTAGCTGATACGTTTTACATGAAGAGAACAGCTACATACACTCAAGATATATGAAAACGCAACACAGGAGGAGATATGATAACGCAACACAGAAAAATATATGAAAACGCAATACAGGAAGATAGCTTGATTGAATATTTAGCGTCATTTTTATGCCATCGAGGGCTTATGGACAATAATACAGGAAGAGATATGAAAACGCAACACAGGAAGAGATATGAAAACGCAACACAGGAAGAAATATGAAAACGCAACACAGGAAGAGATATGAAAACGCAACACAGGAAGAGATATGAAAACGGAACACAGGAAGAGATATGAAAACGCAACACAGGAAGAGATATAAAAACGCAACACAGGAAGAGATATGAAAACGCAACACAGGAAGAGATATAAAAACGCAACACATGAAGAAATATGAAAACGCAACACAGGAAGAGATATAAAAATGGAACACAGGAAGAGATATGAAAACGCAACACAGGAAGAGATATGAAAACTCAACACATGAAGAGATGTGAAAGCGCAACACAGGAAGAGATATAAAAACGCAATACAGGAAGATTGCTTGATTGAATATTTAGCGTCATTTTTATGCCATCGAGGGCTTATGGACAATAATACAGGAAGAGATATTAAAACGCAACACAGGAAGAAATATGAAAACGCAACACAGGAAGAGATATGAAAACGCAACACAGGAAGAGATATGAAAACGCAACACAGGAAGAGATATGAAAACGCAACACAGGAAGAGATATAAAAACGCAACACAGGAAGAGATATGAAAACGGAACACAGGAAGAGATATGAAAACGCAACACAGGAAGAGATATAAAAACGCAACACAGGAAGAGATATGAAAACGGAACACAGGAAGAGATATAAAAACGCAACACATGAAGAAATATGAAAACGCAACACAGGAAGAGATATAAAAATGGAACACAGGAAGAGATATGAAAACGCAACACAGGAAGAGATATGAAAACTCAACACATGAAGAGATGTGAAAGCGCAACACAGGAAGAGATATAAAAACGCAATACAGGAAGATTGCTTGATTGAATATTTAGCGTCATTTTTATGCCATCGAGGGCTTATGGACAATAATACAGGAAGAGATATGAAAACGCAACACAGGAAGAAATATGAAAACGCAACACAGGAAGAGATATGAAAACGCAACACAGGAAGAGATATAAAAACGCAACACATGAAGAAATATGAAAACGCAACACAGGAAAAGATATAAAAATGGAAGACAGGAAGAGATATGAAAACGCAACACAGGAAGAGATATGAAAACTCAACACATGAAGAGATGTGAAAGCGCAACACAGGAAGAGATATAAAAACGCAACACAGGAAGAGATATGAAAACTCAACACAGGAAAAGATGTGAAAGCGCAACACAGGAAGAGATATGAAAACGCAACACAGGAAGAGATATCAAAACGCAACACAAGAAGAGATATGAAAACACAACACAGGAAGAGCTATAAATATATCTGGTACGCGTGCATATATATCCGTATCCTATGTACAGACAGAGTAATTATTGTCTGTCGATATTAGTGGATGTTTACTTGAGATGTTACTGAATTATTTGGTACCTCCTAAATTTATGTCACTTTCTTAATTATCAAGTAAATCTCTCTTAACCTTGTGTTGCTTTTTTATATTTCTTCCTGTGTTGCGCTTCATCATTTCTTAAGTGAAGTACTAAGCCGAGTAAAGTGTCATACAATTTGATATTAAGGTATATATATCAGAAATACGACACGTGGCAGATAGGTGTTGTGTCCATTAAAATTGAAAACGCACGCAGATAGTGTTTATCTTTTTTGAAAATACCCAAGTGTATAAAAACCAGTTTTTCACTTTAAAACGTTAACGATGCCGGCATATAATTACATTTCAAGACGACCGGACTAGTTTTTTTTTCAATCGCTAACTCGTTTTTCTTTTGTCTACTATTTTCAGGATGTATATAACTATAATTATAAGTGTGGAAACTGGTGACAAATTTAAAATAGTTCGAATATTTTGTTAATGAAAATGTTACTTTTAGTGATTACTTCCGTGCATCATCTGTGTCTGACAACCAGTTTCTAAATCGGTTATGCCACAATTGATTACAAAGAATCTAGATATGTAATCAAAGCGTTCTATTTGTATCTCCTGTGGAAGGAGTTCATGTTGTGATGTCACGCTATATGTTGCATAAATCACTTGTTTCATATGTATTTTTATTTCAATTTCCTTCAAACCTCGATCTCTTTGTCGCGTGAGTAACCAGATTAATCTTACATCTGTATAATTAAAATTGTTGTGTTTTTAGTTTTCATTTCAACTACAAATTTAAATACTAGTTTTCCATTTACTCTTTTGAATACAAAAGTCATAAACAAGAAAATGTGTTATGTTACCCTGAATGTCCTCAAGGATGTTAACACACACGTAAACACAAACGCTATAAACATCTTCAGGACCTAAATTCATCAATTCTCTCAATCTGATATTCTGATAATCAAAATGTCAAAAAATAAGATGCAAATTACATCATTAAGCGAAGAAATTACTTTATTTACTTGCAAAATACAGCTATTTTAATGAGTATTTAATGGAAAATATTAGAAAATCATATTTTTTACCAGTACATATTTTGTTTACTGTGTATGTTAATATTAAGGTTTTTAATGCTCATACTCGCACAATTGATGAGTCTAGCTTTCATCACATCAATACCATTGGTCAATATCGTGTCAACATAAAAGAAAAGTACAAAACGAGAGACGTCCTCTTAATTATCTGAAGAAAAATTCGTATAAAAGATATATTTTAATTGATGATGATATTTAAACCTATAAAGTGTCTAATGAACCTTCAGATTCTGACATACGTACTGTCCGTAAATTGTCGAGAACGTATCATTCATTAGCTATTTCTTATTTTCCTATCTATTGTAAAGCAGGTCGCTCTTATATATCCGCCATTCTATTGGTATTTTATCTAACAATGTTAACACTTTTTTCCATATGTTCGATGGGATTTTCTATTTGATTCTTTGGAAGCATTCAGTGATGTTCGATTAGATAAAAAACCTGCTTATGTCGGCTTTAGGGGAGGGAGTGCTGGCGTGATGGGTGCACATCGTATTACCCGTTCTTTTTTCTTCCTTTTGTCAGATTTGTTCATTAAATTACATGTTGTATATGATATATTGGTTTGATGCAGATATACCTCACATCCGTATTTTCTTTAATGTGGTTTAACGCAATTTTCAACAAATTTCAGGTTATATATGGCATATCCAGTTTTTATCAGTGGCGAAAGACCTCAGAATGAATCTAAATAGAACCGCCAACCTTTCGAAAGTAACTCGAAACTTTCTAAAATAATGTTTCTTGAGCGAGCGGAATTCAAACCTACGACCTTAGCAGTGAGAGGTAAGTGATCTTGCGTAGACGCCTTAGACTATTCGGCCACAGAGGTCACCCGCACATGCATATACTCATATAAATAAGATGCGACGGCAACGCCGATAGCATTTTGGGTCAGCAAACCAGACTAGCATAAACTTTACATGAATCTGGGTAAATCCAATATCTCTCCTTAAGATACTAGATCCATTCCATCATCCACAAATATAATGGCACAAAGATTGATATCACAAGACGTTTATACGTTGTGTTTTCCCTAATTCGCTATGTCATAAATTGTTGCTGGATCCAATAGAAGTGGAATACATGCTAACAATCACTCTCATATCAATCTAATGGTACAAATTAAAAGGTGGGAGGCTACGATAGCGTATCAGATTGAGCTGTGAAAATGCCAGAAAGCATCGCTGGTCAATGCAGATAAATTGGTTTATCTGATATCTGTACGTGTACAAAAAAATGTTTCTTAGCGTAGAGTTATGTTAGTCGTCGGGATACATTCCAAACGTGTGATGTTTTAGAAGAATTCTGGTCAGTATTTACATGTTCATGTTTAAATGTGTGCGTGACCTCCTTTCTGAACGTTGTATGTATTGCTCGTAAATATACTAACGGTTGTGTTATTGCTATTGTTCCTTCAATATTATATACCAACAATAAAACAGATTAGCATCGAATGGCACGTTGTTTGACCTTTGACCTGGCTCTGGGGTTATAAAACCCTTTTCATGCTCAACTCAAATTCGTACTTCATTACGATTTCGAAAGACAAATTAAAGCGCAAACACACGACTTGGCTTCGAAATTCATTCAAAGTTTAATAGAAAGCTTATCGTATTTACCGTTATTGTATTATAACAAGTATCTTCAGTTGAACGTGGAACATAGTTTTATACTCCCGGGTCCTGACATTAAATGTCTCAGAATCGAAGTAATTTACTCACTGGTAAAGAATAACGTGGAAAATTACCGAATTAAAATTATTATAAATGAAGTTTTAACAATTTATAAAAATTTGAGTCTCAATTTGGAATGTATAGTGAAATTTAGTCCAAATCTGCTGTAACTGGTTGCATCAACAGAACATGTTGATTTGACTCTTACTTAGTTTATACAGTGTTTTATTAAGAAAATGAACATCATTTTGCTACATATAACATTTATCACAATAAAAAGAGTACATATTGATAGGGATGCAGAAGTAAGTCTATGACTTTTTTTACTTTGACACGTACTTAAATATATAGATACCAAGTTCTATGTTTAGATCAAATATATACGATAAGAAAGTATTTCATCCGAGAGTATACATATTATTATTAGGTCTTTGTTTTAGTTATGGTAAAACAGCATGCGCAATAGTTACAACTTGCTTAGTCTGTCGTACGGACTCCGCTCTCCCAATTGGATCCTTTAAGTAACAATGTTGGGAAAGCCACATTCGAGCACGTTGATTGGTCAGTTGCTTCAACAGAAAGTTTGAATGGCGTCACAGTTTAGTAAGCGTTCAATTGCTATGAATTATGGGATAGGCGTAGAATTCCCTGCTTTTTCATTAGGGGTTAAAATACCTGATTCGGGAGATATAAGGTTCTTGGATAGAAGATTATCGACGGACTGCATTGTCGACAGTAGAATGTTTACTACATATATTGAAATGACGCAAAAGTACAGTAATACTCGTTTCCAATAGCATAACATATGTATAATTTATCTTGAGTCTAGAAAGATTCTCTGTGGTCATGAAGTTCTGTCTACCGATTCGTTATCCTCTGACGCCCCTGAAGTCATTGGTAACGAGGTAACGAGGTCCAACTTAGTACAAATAATTCAAACAAGAATATATGTTGCTATACTTTTTATTATGAATTCTTCGTCTACAATAAAAACATAAAATCCCATTGTTCCCTCAGTTTAACGTTGAACGAAAGCATAACAAATTGTGAATACATTACCAAGGGCTCAAGATACGCAACGTTTTTCCAACTACAAAACAATTATTGATCATTATAATCGGCATATATATATATATATATTAATAACCAAGACATAAATGTACAGACCAGACTACGGCGAGCCGTACTAGCTACAATGTAAACCATAGACACAATATCAAGGCCTCTGCTAAACCAATAAATTTGGTGTCGACCATGACTTATATACTATGGATTTACATGCAACACATGTTGACTATATATATGTATATGTGTGTGTGTGTGTGTGTGTGTGTGTGTGGGTGTGTGTGTGTGTGTGTGCGTGCGTGCGTGCGTGTGTGCGCGCGTACGTGCGTGCGTGCGTGTGCTGTTGTGGTGTACATGTATGTTTACTTTGAATGCCACATCTACGATTGGACATATAGATCTTTTCTTATTTGAATACCACATCTACGGTTGGACATATAGATCTATTCTTTTTGAATGCCTCACATATAAATCTATTCTTATTTTGAATGACACATCTACGGATGGACATATAGATCTATTCTTATTTGAATACCACATCTACGGTTGAACATATAGATCTATTCTTATTTGAATACCACATCTACGGTTGGACATATAGATCTATTCTTTTTGAATGCAGCACATATAAATCTATTCTTATTTTGAATGCCACATCTACGGTTGGACATATAGATCTATTCTTATGTGAATGCCACATCTACGGTTGGACATATAGATCTATACTTATTGAATGCCTCACATATAGATCTATTCTTATTTGAATTCCATATCTAGGTTGGACATATAGATCTATTCTTATTGAATGCCTCACATATAGATCTATTCTTATTTGAATGCCACATCTAGGTTGGATATATAGATCTATTCTTATTTGAATGCTACATCTACGGTTGGACATATAGATCTATTCTTATTTGAATGCTACATCTACGGTTGGACATATAGATCTATTCTTATTTGAATGCCACATCTAGGTTGGATATATAGATCTATTCTTATTTGAATGCTACATCTACGGTTGGACATATAGATCTATTCTTATTTAAATGCCATATCTACGGTTGGACATATAGATCTATTCATATTTGTACTGTTCTTGTATTTTTCACAGTGGTGAAACGGTTACAGGCGGATACAGCTATCCAATGTCATTAAGTCATGTGACTTCACGCACTATTTTACAAATAATATTGGATCAATCAGAGAATCTTATAATAGTCTATGTACTATTTTAATGGAAGGCAATACATTACAATTACTTGTGTTCATACATACTTTATTTATAAGCACGTATGTATATACAATGAAAATAATGTAGACTGGTGACTTGAAATCTTATTTAGTTTGTGTTTGAAGGTCATTCACGTCATCACAAAGAGAATACATTTAACTTAATGGACGCGTCATGCGCATTTATGTGTGAGCCCTCGTTGGCAATGACAATTGACTGACGCTTAAAAGGGAGTGTATGGGAAAAATATTAACGACTCCTGCGTGCTATTAATTAAAGGGAAACTAAGATAACCTTATATGGGCGGCATCACGTGGCTATCCTTATAATTAATTCATCTATTTATCACACGCATCAATTAATAAACCGGAATGATAGATGAGAAAGGTTACATATATGTTTACTCCTTAATGACAGTATAGTAGGGAAATAATAATTTTGTCAAGAGGTAACTTGTACAATATTTTATGGAACGTAAATATGATATGAAAATGTACCGGCAGATAAATACGTAACGGTTTTATGTATGAAATGGGGGTAAATGGCAGTTCCAACACATTACATGTACAATATACATATTATGATTGGAGAAATATTTCAGAAATGAATCAGTGTTGAACTTCCGTCTTCCCTGCAGTAACTGGATTTTTCTCACAAACGTAACTTTTGGACCGAGCTTGGCTCTAGCCTGCGACTTCTTCGATGAGAGGCAAGGAGTTGTCAATGAGTTGCCAATGAGTTGTCAGGCGATAGCGTCAAAGACACTCAACCACCACGGAGGACCTGGTTATGTGTGGAATTGAATTACACATCCGTTAACTTAAATTTGGTTATTTATATTTTGACCGAAATTTCATGTATTAATAAAAACTTAAGTTCATTAAAAGAAATTTTGGAAATTGGCATTTGACTGCAATTTCAGGCATTTAGTGATTATGTTTTAATGAATAAAGATATATGAATTTGGTAATTTACATTTCAACCGAAATTTCAAGTACTATTAGAAAATATTAAAATCGTTATAGAAATACATGTATAACTTTGGTGATTTACATTTGGACCCATATCTCAAATATTTAGAAAAAGTTTTAAATCATTTTCGATATAAAACATGATTTCATCAATTTTAATGACAAAAGTTGTAATTGATCTTAAAATATTATAATTTGTCACTGTACACACAGCAACATCGACTTTACGGTTTGACGCCCATCCGCGATTATCCATCAAACTACTGATATAATATTCTACTGATATAATCTTCTACTGGTATAATGTTATGTTTTTATTAAAAAAATGATTTTAAAAAGATATCGTACAAACATAGCTATTTCTTTATACAAGTCTCATCAAGGTAAATACACAGTATATACAAGATGTGTAACATTCCAATTAACAAATAATCATGCAATTCTAAAAAGAATCATAACATAATATATATAAAACATATCAAAACAAGTTTTAAACCAATACATCACACATTTATATCACATTACTGTTTATATAAATTTAATGCATGTTTACTGATAAACGTGCAGAATAGTAAACATAACTATACAACTAAACACATAGTAAAAGGTAATTTTGAAAACCACCTTAAACGTCTAACACAACAATTAATTTTGTACTCTTCTGCATAGAACATGCACTTCTGGAATATTGCATACATTATATATGGTTCACATAGTGTCCTGTTCCCATAGATAGACTTTTGTTGGTTCAATTAATCAGAAACAAACATGTTTTTTTTTACAATTTCAGTGTTTTAATGGCACCCCTTCATTTTTGACAGCTCTGCCCATTTGTTGCAGGGTATCACTACGCATCTTTAAACTGTTATATATTCATCAAACAGTTCCCAATGTCATCCAAACTGGGCAGAAATCATAAATTTGTTCCAATGTTCCCATACGCACAAAGAAATATGACAATTTTATGCATTTTCAACAATGTTCAACATGTCCAAACGCTTTACACAGCTATAATTGTTTGGGCGTAAGAATCTTGCTACCATCATGTAAGGGAGGTAATTCTTAAGTTACTGTTACGGTTTATATAATTTAAGAGTGAGAGACCGATGCTAATCTTGTAAACTACCTTAACATGCAAGATGAAATTCATTGACAAATTGTAAGCACAATTTTGAGTTTTCACCAGGTGATGAAAAAGTCTAGCTTAATGTTATAGGAATCTTCACTGGCGTTAAAATATCCATATGTGTTTCATCACCAGATGGATACTAAAACATCTTCTCTCAGTCCTTAAATGAGTTTAATCTTGCATTTTTAAGTGATATAAAGTATGAGTTGGTAATGGTAATATTTTGTAAAGAAAATATTAAGAAAAATATCATTTTCTTAGTTTTCTCGATGATTGATTCTACATGACTTTTACCTGATAAGTCGTTGTCAGTGGTGGATATAAATTACCTGGCTCCTGTTTCACAAACATTTTCTTATGTTATACTAAAATACTCAACTTAATTTTGATTGGTTATTTTAATACTTGTAATCATTGCCAATGAAAGCAAATAAAAGTTGTTTCTATAACCAGTCTTAAAACATAATCATTTTGAAGTTTCTATTAGTTTAAACTTATTTATTTTACTTCGATTGTGTAACACGTTCTAACAACTTAGATAAATCACGCTCGAAGTCTTCCTGGTTATAACCTGTTCTAAGCATATGCGGAAAAGTGTCTTGCTCAACAGCACCACACATAGCCGTGGCGGATCGAACCTACGACCCTCCAATCCACTGGACCACACGCTTCAAACTAGAGCTGGAAGTTTTTATTTTGACATATACTTCAATATGTTGGCGAAACAAATGCTTAAAAATGTTTTAACTGGTTATTTATCTATTATATAATAAATATCAATGAAACCATGTGCAGTTTTACATGATCACCAGGCTGCATTTGTTAAATTTAAGTATTTTCGTATATGTTATTGGAACAGAAGCCAAAATTGTTAGCAAGTGATAGTTTATTGCATTGTATACGATGCTGATATGCTCTTGGACATATTCATGCGTATCACCTAGTACTTATCACTGACAAACATCATTTGCGAATCATGAATTATGTCAATATCTCTTTGTAGTTCTCTTGTACCGATGTCCGTTTTGTTGATCACTGTCTGTTTGATAGTGCGATAGAGAATGCAGTAATCATAACATATATTCGCTGCAAACATAGTAATACAAGAAGTTCCATTTCTTTGATATGTCTTGGGATACTCCTTGTATAACAGATGGAACTGGGTATGTTTTCAAAAACACGTATATCTTACTTATTCTTCCATCCCAAGGAATTTAGGATTACGTAATGATTGACTACGTCTTCAAAACAATGGGGACATGATCAACTGGACAGACTGAATATATCTCGTTCTACTTAGTTCAGCTGATTTAGTAAAGTCTATTTTAACTGCTGTATACAGTCTGGTCCAACTGATGCAATAAAGTCTAGTCCAACTGATGCAATACAGTCTAGTCCAACTGATGCAATACAGTCTAGTCCAACTGATGTACTACAGTCTAGTCGAACTGAAGTAATAAATGCTAGTCCAACTGATATAATACAGTCTAGTCCAACTGATGTAATACAGTCTAGTCCAACTGATGTAATACAGTCTAGTCCAACTGATATAATACAGTCTAGTCCAACTGATGTAATACGGTCTAGTCCAACTGATGTAATACAGTCTAGTCTAACTAATGTAATAAAGACTAGTCCAACTGATGTAATACACTATAGTCCAAGCGATGTACTACAGTCTATTCAAACTGATTCAATACAGTCTAGTTCAACTGATGTTATACAGTCTAGTCAAACTGATGTAATACAGTCTCGTCCAACTGATGTAATACACTATAGTCCAAGCGATGTACTACAGTCTATTCCAACTGATTTAATACAGTCTAGTCCAACTGATGTAATACAGTCTAGTCCAACTGATGTAATACAGTCTAGTTCAACTGATGTAATGCAGTCTAGTCCAACTGATGTAATACAGTCTAGTCCAACTGAAGTAATAAAGGCTAGTCCAACTGATATAATACAGTCTAGTCCAACTTATGTAATACAATCTAGTCCAACTAATGTAATACAGTCTAGTCCAACTGAAGTAATAAAGGCTAGTCCAACTGATATAATACAGTCTAGTCCAACTGATGTAATACAGTCTAGTCCAACTGATGTAATACAGTGTAGTCCAACTGATGTAATACACTATAGTCGAACTGATGTAATACAGTCTAGTCCAACTGATGCAATACAGTCTAGTCCAACTGATATAATACAGTCTAGTCCAACTGATGTAATACAGTCTAGTCCAACTGATATAATACAGTCTAGTCCAACTGATGTAATACAGTCTAGTCCAACTGATGTAATACAGTCTAGTCCAACTGAAGTAATAAAGTCTAGTCCAACTGATGTAATACAGTGTAGTCCAACTGATGTAATACAGTCTAGTCTAACTAATGTAAAAAAGACTAGTCCAACTGATGTAATACACTATAGTCCAAGCGATGTACTACAGTCTATTCCAACTGATTTAATACAGTCTAGTTCAACTGATGTTATACAGTCTAGTCAAACTGATGTAATACAGTCTGGTCCAACTGATGTAATACACTATAGTCCAAGCGATGTACTACAGTCTATTCCAACTTATTTAATACAATATAGTCCAAGAGATGTACTACAGTCTAGTCCAACTGATTTAATACAGTCTAGTCCAACTGATGTAATACAATATAGTCCAAGTGATGTACTACAGTCTAGTCCAACTGATGTTATACAGTCTAGTCCAACTAATGTAATACAGTCTAGTCTTCCTGATGTAATACAGTCTAGTTCAACTGATTTAATACAATTTAGTCCAACTGATTATAATACAATATAGTCCAATTGGTTAAATACAATCTAGTCGAACTGATTTAATACAGTCTAGTCCAACTGATGTAATACAGTCTAGTCCAACTGATGTAATACAGTCTAGTCCAACTGATGCAATACAGTGTTGTCCAATTGATGCAATACAGTCTAGTCCAACTGATGCAATACAGTCTAGTCCAACTGATATAATACAGTCTAGTCCAACTGATGTAATACAGTCTAGTCCAACTGATGTAATACAGTCTCGTTCAACTTATATAATACAGTCTAGTCCAACTGATGTAATACAGACTAGTCCAACTGATGTAATACAGTCTAGTCCAACTGAAGTAATAAAGGCTAGTCCAACTTATATAATACAGTCTAGTCCAACTGATGTAATACAGTCTAGTCTAACTAATGTAATAAAGACTAGTCCAACTGATGTAATACACTATAGTCCAAGCGATGTACTACAGTCTATCCCAACTGATTTAATACAGTCTAGTTCAACTGATGTTATACAGTCTAGTCAAACTGATGTAATACAGTCTGGTCCAACTGATGTAATACACTATAGTCCAAGCGATGTACTACAGTCTATTCCAACTGATTTAATACAGTCCGGTCCAACTGATGTAATACAATATAGTCCAAGAGATGTACTACAGTCTAGTCCAACTGATTTAATACAGTCTAGTCCAACTGATGTAATACAATATAGTCCAAGTGATGTACTACAGTCTAGTCCAACTGATGTTATACAGTCTAGTCCAACTAATGTAATACAGTCTAGTCCTCCTGATGAAATACAGTCTAGTTCAACTGATTTAATACAATCTAGTCCAACTGATTATAATAAAATATAGTCCAATTGGTTTAATACAATCTAGTCGAACTGATTTAATACAGTCTAGTCCAACCGATGTAATACAGTCTAGTCCAACTGATGCAATACAGTCTAGTCCAACTGATGCAATACAGTCTAGTCCAACTGATGCAATACAGTCTAGTCCAACTGAAGTAATAAAGGCTAGTCCAACTGATGTAATACAGTCTAGTCCAACTGATGTAATACAGTCTAGTCCAACTGATGCAATACAGTCTAGTCCAACTGAAGTAATAAAGGCTAGTCCAACTGATATAATACAGTCTAGTCAAACTGATGTAATACAGTCTAGTCCAACTGATTTAATACAGTCTAGGCCAACTGATGCAATACAGTCTAGTCCAACTGATGCAATACAGTCTAGTCCAACTGATGCAATACAGTCTAGTCCAACTGAAGTAATAAAGGCTAGTCCAACTGATATAATACAGTCTAGTCCAACTGATGTAATACAGTCTAGTTCAACTGATGTAATACAGTCTAGTCCAACTGATATAATACAGTCTAGTCCAACTGATGTAATACAGTCTAGTCTAACTAATGTAATATATACTAGTCCAACTGATGTAATATAGTCTAGTCCAACTGATTTAATACACTATAGTCCAAGCGATGTACTACAGTCCATTCCAACTGATTGAATACGGTCTAGTCCAACTGATGTAATACAGTCTAGTCTAACTAATGTAATAAAGTCTAGTCCAACTGATGTAATACAGTCTAGTCCAACTGATGAAATACACTATAGTCCAAGCGATGTACTACAGTATATTCCAACTGATTTAATACAGTCTAGTTCAACTGATGTTATACAGTCTAGTCAAACTGATGTAATACAGTCTAGTCCAACTGATGTTATACAGTCTAGTTCTCCTGATGTTATACAGTATAGTCCAACTGATGTAATACAATCTAGTCCAACTAATGTAATACAGTCTAGTCCAACTGAAGTAATAAAGGCTAGTCCAACTGATATAATACAGTCTAGTCCAACTGATGTAATACAGTCTAGTCCAACTGATGTAATACAGTGTAGTCCAACTGATGCAATACACTATAGTCGAACTGATGCAATACAGTTTAGTCCAACTGATGCAATACAGTCTAGTCCAACTGATATAATACAGTCTAGTCCAACTGATGTAATACAGTCCAGTCCAACTGATGTAATACAGTCCAGTCCAACTGATATAATACAGTCTAGTCCAACTGATGTAATACAGTCTAGTCCAACTGATGTAATACAGTCTAGTCCAACTGAAGTAATAAAGGCTAGTCCAACTGATATAATACAGTCTAGTCCAACTGATGTAATACAGTCTAGTCCAACTGATGTAATACAGTCTAGTCCAACTGAAGTAATAAAGGCTAGTCCAACTGATATAATACAGTCTAGTCCAACTGATGTAATACAGTCTAGTCTAACTAATGTAATATATACTAGTCCAACTGATGTAATATAGTCTAGTCCAACTGATGTAATACACTATAGTCCAAGCGATGTACTACAGTCCATTCCAACTGATTGAATACGGTCTAGTCCAACTGATGTAATACAGTCTAGTCTAACTAATGTAATAAAGACTAGTCCAACTGATGTAATACAGTCTAGTCCAACTGATGAAATACACTATAGTCCAAGCGATGTACTACAGTATATTCCAACTGATTTAATACAGTCTAGTTCAACTGATGTTATACATTCTAGTCAAACTGATGTAATACAGTCTAGTCCAACTGATGTTATACAGTCTAGTTCTCCTGATGTTATACAGTCTAGTCCAACTTATTTAATACAGTCTGGTCCAACTGATGTAATACAGTTTTGTCCACCTGGTATAATACAGTCTGGTTCAACTGATGTAATATAATATAGTCCAAGCGATGTACTACAGTCTAGTCCAACTGATTTAATACAGTCTGGTCCAACTGATGTAATACAATATAGTCCAAGAGATGTACTACAGTCTAGTCCAACTGATTTAATACAGTCTAGTCCAACTGATGTAATACAATATAGTCCAAGTGATGTACTACAGTCTAGTCCAACTGATGTTATACAGTCTAGTCCAACTAATGTAATACAGTCTAGTCCTCCTGATGTAATACAGTCTAGTCCAACTGATTTAATACAATCTAGTCAAACTGATTATAATACAATATAGTCCAATTGGTTTAATACAATCTAGTCGAACTGATTTAATACAGTCTAGTCCAACTGATGTAATACAGTTTAGTCCAACTGATGTAATACAGTCTAGTTCAACTGAATTGATAAAGTCTTGTTTAGTATATTTCAACGGATTCAATAATGTGAAGTTCAGCTAATGTAATACAGTGTAGTTCAGCTGATTTAAAACAGTCTAGTCCAACTGATGTAATACAGTCTAGTCCAACTGAAGTAATAAAGGCTAGTCCAACTGATATAATACAGTCTAGTCCAACTGATGTAATACAGTCTAGTCCAACTGATGTAATACAGTCTAGTCCAACTGAAGTAATAAAGGCTAGTCCAACTGATATAATACAGTCTAGTCCAACTGATGTAATACAGTCTAGTCCAACTGATGTAATACAGTCTAGTCCAACTGAAGTAATAAAGGCTAGTCCAACTGATATAATACAGTCTAGTCAAACTGATGTAATACAGTCTAGTCTAAATAATGTAATATATACTAGTCCAACTGATGTAATATAGTCTAGTCCAACTGATGTAATACACTATAGTCCAAGCGATGTACTACAGTCTAGTCCAACTGATTTAATACAGTCTGGTCCAACTGATGTAATACAATATAGTCCAAGAGATGTACTACAGTCTAGTCCAACTGATTTAATACAGTCTAGTCCAACTGATGTAATACAATATAGTCCAAGTGATGTACTACAGTCTAGTCCAACTGATGTTATACAGTCTAGTCCAACTAATGTAATACAGTCTAGTCCTCCTGATGTAATACAGTCTAGTCCAACTGATTTAATACAATCTAGTCAAACTGATTATAATACAATATAGTCCAATTGGTTTAATACAATCTAGTCGAACTGATTTAATACAGTCTAGTCCAACTGATGTAATACAGTTTAGTCCAACTGATGTAATACAGTCTAGTTCAACTGAATTGATAAAGTCTTGTTTAGTATATTTCAACGGATTCAATAATGTGAAGTTCAGCTAATGTAATACAGTGTAGTTCAGCTGATTTAAAACAGTCTAGTTCAGCTAATGTAATAAAGTGTAGTTCAGCTGATTTAATAAAGTCTTGTTTAGTTGATTTAAAAAAATGTTATTTAATACAGTGTAGTTCAGCTGATTTAATACAGTCTAGTTCAGCTAATATAATACAGTGTAGTTCAGCTGATTTAATAAAGTGTAGTTCAGCTAATTTAAGACAGCGTAGTTCAGCTGATTTAATAATATCTAGTTCAGTTGATTTATTAATTTCCTAGCCCAACGGATTCAATAATGTTTAGTTCAGCTGGTTTAACAAAATGTAGTTCAGCTGATTTAATATAATCTGGATCAGCTGACTTAATAATGTCTAGTTCAGCGGATTCAATAATGATTGGTTCAGCTGATTTAATAAAGTCTTGTTCAACTGCTTAAATAAAATATAGTTCAACTGAACTTGCAATATTGTTTCCTTTCTGTAGACTCCGATACCAAAATTACGAAACGCCTACAATATTACAAACATAACAAGAAATTCAATATGATGTTTTAATAGATGTTGTAATAGCTTTTTAACACATCATGACGGTACTTACACAAGCTCCCGTCATTACTTAATAAACAACAATTCCAAACCCACGCTTATTTATAATGATCATAGAGTTTAGCAGAAGTCAATTTAATTGAGTATTTCAGCAAACTCTATTAACTCGTATAGTTAGAAAATCTCATAAAGTCTCGCGTCGATGATAATAACAAAACGAAAACGCGAAATTAAATAAAAGTTCAGAAGAGAAACGTGTTTCTATAACATCTTAACAAATTATATTAGACAAATGACATCAACTTGTGGTTGTAACAGGCTTATGTTCTACGTTGACACGTGTCCCATTACAGTCTTACAACGTGATCACGTGTCTCACTACAGACTTACAACGTGACCACGAGTCTCATTACAGACTCACAACGTGATCACGTGTCTCACTACAGACTTACAACGTGACCACGTGTCTCACTACAGACTTACAACGTGACCATTTGTCTCATTGCATGCTTACAACGTGACCACGTGTCTTACTACAGGCTCACAACGTGATCACGTGTCTCAATACAGTCTTACAACATGACCACGTGTCACACTTCTTACTTACCTTACAACGTGACCACGTGTCTCACTGCATGCTTACAACGTGACCACGTGTCTCACTACAGGCTCACAACGTGATTACATATCTCACTACAGATTTACAATGTGAACACGTTTCTCACTACAGGCTTACAACGTGACCACGTGTCTCACTATTTACAACGTGATCATGTGTCTCACAACAGGCATACAACGTGACCACGTGTCTCACTACTGACTTAAAACGTGACCACGTGTCTCACTACTGACTTAAAACGTGACCACGTGTCTCACTACAGACGTACAACGTGACCACGTGTCTCACAACAGGCTTACAACGTGACCACCTGTCTCACTACAGACTTACAACGTGACCACGTTTCTCACTTCAGACTTACATCGTAATCACGTGTCTCACTACATACTTACAACGTGACCACGTGTCTCACTATAGACGTACAACGTGATTGCGTGCCTCACTACAGACTTACATCGTTACCACGTGTCTCACTACATACTTACAACGTGACCACGTGCCTCACTACAGACTTACAACGTGATCATGTGTCTCACTACAGGCTTACAACTTGATCACGTGTCTCACTACAGACTTATAGAAGTATAAAGTACCGGTTGGGTTTGTTTACCTTTTTGAGTTATGAAACTTTGTGTATTAAGTGATAATAAGTGGATGCATTTTATGTTGCGTCATTATAACGGTCATGCATTGTGACGGTCCATTGTGTTCATTGTAATAGGCTGTAATCTATTGTTACGAGTACAGTTAACCAACTTTATATTTATAGGTAAAATCTGATTAAAAATAAAATCTACGGAAGCCTTTTAGGGTCAGCCTGAAACACTAATTGTACACAATGAACATTGACATCGATACTTGCAGAAGGCGCATATGATTGTTTGGACCAGAAAGGTGATTTAGTGGCTATAAATGTAAAACTGATTATGAAAACTGAGTACCAGTGGATCAGACACGTTGGCGATGAAATACGTTTTACAAGCCATGAGTGCCATTTAACAATCATGGGTGATTGCCAAATCAATGTGTGCAGATGTGTACATGGGAAAACGCTTTGGACCCGATCAACATACAGCACCTACTCGTCGAAGAGACTATTGCTGTCTATGGATATCGAAATAAACCCAGGTCCATTAACCGACAAGGATGAATTAAATGCAATATATACGACAAGTAAAGATCTTAAGTCGGAAATCCAACATGTAAAATCTGATATAGTCAATAATAAAACAGAAATGGAATCAATGCGGCTTACATGTACGGAATTAAAAACGGCTACCTTAAATATTGAAGAGAAACAAAAGTTGTTGAAAATAGGCTCGGTAAAGCTGAAATTGAAATTAAATGTGCTCGTGATAATCGAGAAATGATTCAGTTAGATATTGCACAATTCAGCATATTGTGGATGAAAATACCGATTGTGTTAACAACATAGAAAACCGGTTTCAAAAGATAGAAGTGAGATCAATAAAATCAAATATGCGTATATTTGGGTTAAATGAATTTCTAATATAGAGAAGGTCTGTTAAAGAAAAATGTGATTGAAAATGTATTGAATGTAGCATTTCCTCTAAGAACTTGGTCCGAAAATTGCATAATATATGCTTTTAGAATTGGAGATTCGAGCCCAGGTCAACCAAAAGTAAAAATTGTAAAATTTTCTGAATTCAGAGATAAGGTTAAAGTGTTCAAACCAAGAGATGTTCTCAGAGAATCTGGCATACGACTTAGTGATGATTTGACATTTAAACAGAGATCAAAAATAACTGAATTGAAAAATAAAGGGGAAGTAGGTTATTATCAAACAGGCGAACTTAAACCTTGGAAAAGGAATGAAGGTTTCGAAAACAGTAAATCCAGATTTTTGTAAATGCCAAACGACGTCGAAAAATTTCCGCTCAAGTTGAAATAGCTACAGAATCCCAGAACTCTCGTTACTCAGATACGCATATAAACGGCGAATACTCTGACGTATAGGAAAGCGGCCGAGGCCCATGTCCTGTAAAAGCTGAATTTATAGACTTTGTTGATTACATTTGCTCTTTTGATATATTCGCGTTAGTAGAAACCTGGGAAGAAAATAATAAAGAAATCAAACATTTTAAATCAACGCATGAATGTTTCTTTTTACCTGCGGAAAAAACATGCTCGACAAGGGCGAGCAATGGCGGGAATGTCTGTTTATATCAATAAAAACATTTTAAAATTTGTGAGTAAAATCCAATATGAATGTATCTTCGGTTTAGCATTCCAGCTTGATAAATTGTATACGAAATTTGAAACAAACGTTGTACTACTATTTGCATATCTCCTAATGACTCACCATTTTACAATAATAAGCAATTGAAATCTATTGAGATTTAAGAAAATGTTATAGATAATATCAAAATAAATTTCGGTTTATCCGATTTTATTATCTTAGGTGACCTTAGCGCAAGAATATGTGAGCAATGCGAAGGTATAAAAACAGTTATAAATGTAAATGAACTTGAAGATTACAATGATTTTTTAGTAGCTCTGTTGAGGAGACGCGTGTTTCCAGTGACAAAACTGTATATACATTTGGTAGAAACTTGATTTAATTATGTAAATTATATTCAATGTACATCCTAAATGGTCGTGTTGTAAATGACAAAATAGTTGGAAACTTTACATACACGTCGAAGATTGGTTGCAGTGTTATTGATCATTGTTTATGTTTAGGAAATCTCATACAGTTTGTCAATAACTTCCGAGATGGGCATCGATGTGATTCTAAACATTGTCCAATAATTTCGTCATTAACAATACCAACGCTACACACCGATAAAAAGATAATATACATTATAGAACATATCCGTGTTAAATAATACCTTTGCACATGAAGGAAACATTTCAAGAAAATCTTGCAAATGTATTTACAAACAATTGCATTTTGATATGTGCATTGAAATAGAAAATACAAACTCTGATATAAATCAAATCTTATCATCGTATACTGATTTGCTGAATTATGCTGGTAGATAGTTTGAAGTTCACCTATAACTGTAGGTATGTTAAACCACAGCCAAAATGGTTTGACGAGAGTTGTTATTTAAGCAAACGTTTAAAATATCGTCTATTGCGACAATATAGACAAAAAAACACTGAGCAAAATTTACAAAGAAATATAAATGCCAGAAACGAATTTAAAAATATGTGTAAAATTAAACAAAAAATATACACTGAAAAAACAATTAGATGCATTTGTAGTTAATATAAACGATTCTAAGTCATTCTGGTCTTGACTCAAATCAATGACAAAACGCAGTCGCTAAATTGAGAACAATATAACGACTAAGGAAGGGGACAATCATTTTGATAAACTTTTGAACCCAGAAACCGGAAACCTGAATGAAGAAGTAAATATGCTGATATTCATAGATTTCAACGAACTAATAGATGACATATGAAGATTTTATATTCAATACTGAGATATACGAAGATAAAATTCGATTGGCCATCAAAATGTTTTGGAAGGGGAAATAAAAAGGACAAGACTGTCTACTGCCTGAAATATTTATATATGATATTGATGCCATTGCATACTTCTTAGCTAAACTTTTTAATAGATTATTTTTAACAAGTGAATACCAAGAAAATTGGTGTGAATCCTTTATTGTGGTACTTCACAAAAAGGGTGAAATAAACAATACAGATAATTATAGAGGTATTTCATTGCAAAATGTTTTAAGCAAATTATACTGTGCAGTACTGGCAGTTAGACTAAATTTCTTTGCATACATGTACCAAACGATTTCTGAAAGTCAAAGTGGGTTTAAAACTGGATATTATACTGTAGACAATGCCTTTGTTTTAAGATTTATTATTGAATGTTACTTAAATCAAAAAAGAGGTAAACTATATGTAGCATTTGTCGATTTTCAGAAATGTTTTGATACTATAGATAGATCTTTATTGTGTCAAACTTTAAGAAATGCTGGAATAAAAGGTAGACTATTTCATGCACTCAAAAGGATGTAAAGATCTGTTAAAGCGTGTGTATGATTGAAAAGCACTAAAAGTGAATATATAAACTGTACAAAAGGTCTGAAGCAAGGATGTTTGGCCAGTCCAATATTATTCTCATATTCTATTGATGAGCTTGAAAGTATAATGAACATTAGTAATATTCCAGGTATTCAATAGATCTTCCTCTCCTTGCAGACACTGTTGTTGGATTACAAAGACAGTTAACTGTGTTGTTTGACTTTTGTAATACAAATAAACTGAAAGTAAATGAATTAAAAACAAAAATTGTAATGTTCAACAATGGCGGTATTTTGTCATGGCATAAGACATGGACTTTTGATAATGTGAAACTTGACGTAGTAAATAGTTTTTGTTATGTTGGTCTTACCTTTACAAGACAATTACCATTAATAAACATGGTTAAGGAACTTTGTTTTAAAGGTAAATGCATTCTTATCTCAAGCTCTTTATATGATTCTTGACAACTGCCTGAAACCGTAGTTTTCAAAATGGTTTATACTAAAATCTGCTCACAGTTGTTATACGGGGCCGAAGTGTGGGGTTTAGAAACGTTTATCGATTTAGAAAGTGTTCAATATTACGCTTGTAATGCTGTTGCTTTGGGAGACTGTTTTAGATTCCCACTTTGTATTGAAACATACAAACGCAGTATAAAGTATTGGTTTAAAATACTAAATATGCAAAATGAAATTGTTAAAAAGTGTTATTTGATGATGGTAAATATAATGATAACAACGGTGATAAGAATTGGGTATCCATGCTTAAAGATGTTCTACGAAGTAACGGTTTCGGTAATGTATGGGAAAATCAAGGTGTTGGTCATAAGATGTATTTTATCAAAACATTTACAAGTAGATTGAAAGATCTATATCTACAAGACTGGAATGGAACTGTTACGCAATACTTACTGTATAAAGTTTAAACAATGTTTTGCATATGAAAAGTATCTCGATGTGCTAAATATCAGAAAATTTCGTTATGTCTATGCAAGCTTCAGATCGGGTTCTCATGACCAAGAAAGGGGTCGTTACAGAAATATTGAAAGAGATCGAAGGTTATGTATATTGTGTGATGTAAATGTTGTAGAAGATGAGTTTCACTTTTTACTGTGTTATTATATATATACAAATTTAAGAGAAGCATATTTGCCAGATAAATATTTTAATAATCCAACTGAACATAAGTTTACCCTTTAAATGACAACACAAAATGACAGTTTGATAAAATCTGTAGCAACTTATCTCCATTATGCCTTAAAGAGACAAAAATAATTTCTATGTGTTACTAGTTAAAATATACCATTATGCCTTTAAAAATAAAAAAAAAGTTCTATGTGTTACTAGTTAAGTAAACATTAATGTATGTGTACTACGCTATAATATTTCTGTTTTATGCATGTATAATTGTGTTTCAATGAAGTAATCTTGAAAACTCACGTACTGTTTTGTAAACATTTATTTTCATAAATACATGTTGCACGGGCTGGTGGCCTTAACGCAAATAAACTATTAATCATTGTCATTGTGATTATAACGTGATCACGTATCTCACTATAGACTTACAACGTGACCACGTGTAAAACTGTTTAGTACAATAGTTTCGTTAAAGGTAATCGCATTCTATTTTGTATAATAACAGCATGATTATGCAATATGTTTAATATAACCAAAATATGTAACATGTATAATCATATACATAAACACATGCATAACTTCAAAAATATGATTAATATCACTGCGACTGATATTTTTCTAAACATCTTTTGATAACGCTATAACAATATTGTCTAGAACCTGACTTTTGTTACTTGATCAATCTACCAGTCGCAAAGATTATCAAACATTTTGAGTTCTTCCTTGCCGGAGTTCTGTTCATGCCATTCAACCAAGCAATGTTGTGAAGAAATGAACATTTTCATAGTTCGGCGTTTTATTACCTCTGACTCTAGTCTAGAAAAAAACACCAATCTAACGTTGGGTTTAATCTGGCATTCCTATATATTAACTATAATACGTGTGTTTGTGCGTACGTGCGTGTGTCAAATATCATCTCCATTATGCCTGTTGTCGCTTATTTTTGTCATTGACAATACTATGGTACGATCGCTTAAAGATTAAATCAATTTATAAAAGAAACAATTCATAACTACTTTTAAGAGTATCCACTACCACTTCTTTTTTAATATTTCTGATGAGCACATGGAATAACCGAAAAAGTGCTGCTCCATTGAAATTAACAATAATAATTTTTTTATTTTTTTTTTATTTTTTTTTTTTGGAACTTTTATTTCAATTTAGTTGTACAAAAACAGACATATTGATGCAAAATTGTTCATGACAATTATATATACTTTAAGAAATTTCTAATAGCCATTGAGTGTCTCGCTGTTTGTGGGATTTGAATGATTAATAAACAGTACCCACTAAATCCAGATAGTTTGTTTGTGTAGTTTAAATCACAAGGGCCGTATTATCGTAATTAATAAAAATGTTCAAACAGAAATCCTCCCCAAGCATTTTATTTTTCAGTTTCTCTTTAAATTATTATTTGAAATACTTCACAGTTAAATTACCACATACAGTCATAACTCCTCTGTACTTAATGATACAATATGACTTATAAGAAAAATATAACAATAAGAAAAAAAAAGTTACCAACCCTCTCATGCTCCTATGTTAAATTGTTTTCTGCTGCTGTTTTATTTGATATTTTCAGAAACATGCTGTGTTTTAATCTTCACCAAGTTTGAACGGACAGTTCGAACACTTAAAACATGTTCAATCCGCCAGATGGAACGTACACTGATCGTTTAGATTGGAACCGGTAAAACTTGCGGCTCGTCACGAGTACCATAGTTAAACGATAAAGACTTATGGATTGTTGCATTTTGATTTACAATAAAGTGGTGGTTTGCAGCTTGTCACCAGTGCCATGCACAGTTTAACCATAACATACATTTTTAAATGTTTTTTATCTTAGTAATTAACAATAACTGCAAACAGTCAGTCAAAATAGTCTAATAATATTGACAAAAGTCTGTGTTATTATTTTTCTAATAAATATTTGTATTATCATTAGGTCTCATAAATTTAACATATCCATGGTGTAGATTTGCTAATAAATATAATCAAAGCTTGTATTCACTTTTCGTAGTTTTCTTTGATAATTTCTAATAAAACTTGAATTATCCTTTAAACAGAAAAAGATAATTGAACGCGACTGGTCATATCTAATGAACTTGTGACCAGTACAGGGATCGTAATCACCAACCATTCTTAAGAATATTCTTGGACTTGAACTCAAGAATGAATTTTGAAAAACACATTAAGAGACAAATTTTGCAAGCATGTCGGGATACCTGACATGAAGCCAAATAAACTCTTACAACTACTCTATCGGTTATGGCAAACTAGATATCTAAAGTTGAAATGTGTGTTTTCAAGTTCAAGTCTAAGAATATTCTCAAGATTGGTTGATGAACATGATCCCATATGCCTTTAACTTTATATAATTGATATACACACTAAATTAATTAATATATGTATTATAATTATAATATTAGTACGATTAGTTATGTATTATACATATTGTAATAAATCGTGCATGAGCCGAAGAGCATTTCGACTGAATATGTCAATTGACAGTCAATAAAACAGCATGTATCTTTTATCCTGGTTCCTTATTTCTTATTAACCATCCAGTTTAGACATGGACGGGGCACATAGTCCAGGGGAGGAGCATTTGATCGAGGATAGGAAGATTATTTGTACGACCCCAACCTTCCCCCACACCAGACACACACACACAACCCCATCCCGTCACCACACACAGACCATGTGTGGTTCGTTCAACAAGAATTTATATACATTTACTTAATATTTGATCTACCGAGGAAGAGTTTGTGATATTTCTGAGCTGTAATAACACTATTCACATCGATGTAAAATATATAAGTTTAAAACAAACAATTAAAGCATTAACGTCTCACTTCACCGTTACATCCCTTTTGTCCCCACAGTAACATGATTCTTACGCTTAAAAACAAGGCCTATGTAATTTGGTTTTGAAATATTTTCAAAATGGTTCATAGTAGTTTATAGAACAAAAGTTGGTATAGCATATACTGCAATAAGACATCACTGATGTTAAAACGTGACTTTTATAGTATTTGAGGACTTCTTTTTTCATAAAAATCTCAGGGTGTCACTGGATCCTCTTTTAAAAAAACCTACGTGGCCAACCTACCAGTAATCGTGCATTTTTATGTGGGTTTACATGCCTGCTTTGAGAAAAAACTTACAAAAACTTTCAATGCGAAATTCTTTTTTTACCATAGAAATCCTACACCTTAATTTATATAGAACAAAGAACAACATTCAACTGTGTAGTGAGACTTAAAGGGATCGATATGCGAGAACATAGTAAATGTACAAAATAAGAACTTGCAATCTGTCCAAGCTAAGCAAATTAAAATGAAAAAGTTAAAGATAAAGTCGAGTAGTTTTGTAAATCTATGAATACATGTTTTATTGCAAAGTTGTACATTAATACAGCGTCATAATAACATATTTGCATACAATAATCTATGATTCTAGCATAAAGTGTAATGTAAAGCGGATATCGCCAAGTTCAGCGTGACACCCAGCTGTACATGTATCTAACTTTAAGTTTACAAAACTTTGTGTGAAGCCCCTCAGTTTCCTTTGACTTAATAAAAACTCATATTTCAGAAGAATAACACAATACTAATCAAACAATGAAAGCCATTAGAGAGTTACTTACTTATTGTCAATATTCAATGAAAATTTACCAGTATCAATAAAGATGGTACGTTAAACTTAAACGTTGATAATATTTAATAATAATAGTTATGGTAATGACCCTCTTCTCGGTTGTTGTGAACAGTTTACCATGGTCAAAAACCTCGTTACATATTCATACGTTTAATATTTCAATAAGTTTACTCTGATTGCAAATGTCGTATTGCAGTGAATTGTCTTAAAATAAAATATGTTTATGCAAAACCATGGTTGTTATCAAATGTTGAACTTAAGTTTATCTCATCCGAAATGCCAACTCTTTTCACCATCAACAGAGCTAAAGTTATTGTCTTTCTTTTAAAAGGGATAACTTCGTCCTAGCCACGTGACATGTCATCGTATCAAATGGCTTCCTAATCACTTGTCACGGCATCTTTATGGTGGAAGAGTCATCAACATTACTCAAATGTTTCGAAAGTGTTGAAGTGTTGTTTTGAATATTGCATTTCGCATCAATTAAATCAGTAAAGTCATCATTCTGTGAAATGTCGTTATGTTTCTTTAAACATCTATTTCAAGTTTTGTTATCTTTTGAAATTATTAACCATTCTTTTTCATGTGTATTTTTTTTTATTTTATATAATAAAAGATTTTTGTAAATATTTAAATGTCATGTATTTACATGTATACATGATATTCCCTTTCACAGAATGCCTCGCATGATACACCGCATAAAATGTTTAATTTACTTTGTTAATGTATAACTTACACATTGTATGAGGTATCACTACACAGTAGAATTGTGTTCTTTGTTCTATATAAAATAATGTCTAATATTTTATCGTAAAAAAAAAATTGCATATATATGTATATATTTTTAAAGTAGTTTTTTTTCCATAAAAGGAATGTACCCGTAAATAAAATTTCCTAGATGCATCTTTAACGATCGACTGGCGGATCGAAATTTACATTTGTTAGAGGATCTAGCTTACTCCAAAGAAATGGAATTTCGAAGAAATAATTGGTATATATAATTTATAAAATAAAATGACGACGTGTACAGCATCATTAAGCGGTTTTAAAGTGGATATAGCTGTTAGTCGTTCGTGTAAAATATTGTAGGTTAGATCCCAAGCTCAACCCGATGCCTTTAAAAAAACAACACCCATCACTGGTTCGACACAGGTAACGGTATCGAAAGCGTCTCATACTAGTTAATGCTTGAACTTTCTCCGTAATCAAGTTAAAATAAATTACAATAAACTAATTATTTAGCATTTTAATCAAACCGTTCGACATGTAGAAAATACATATCAGTATTAATGCTATATATATCAAAATATTTAACTCACAGAAACAAGGAAAACTAACACGATTTCTATGCACTTCGGACGCATATCTTTTACGAATGCGGGAGTCTACACATGTTTGGCAAATAATGGAATCGGTGTACGTAGAAACCAGACCATACGATTACAAGTAAAGAGTAAGAACAGCATATTCCCTTTTCATTTGGATAACGGAACTGCCGGAACTACTTTATTAAATTATTTTCTTTCCATAGCAGGAATGCCGTACCCGTAAATAAAATTTCCCAATAAAGAAGTCCTCTAATGCTCATAAATACACCCATCTGTTTAAAATCATAAAAATCAACTAACACCAGTGGTGTCTTGTTGCTCTTTTTGTATGCCAGCTTTTGTTCTACTTTTCTGCAGCAAAAAAAGCACCGCTCCCATAAACCAATTGGAAATATTTCAAACAAATAACACAAGGCATAATACCACCATTTGAAACAGGTAGTCGCATATTGGCGGTAATAAATAATCATTGTTTCTTCTTTAAAATTCATTTACTTATTTCAATGCTCATTTTTTATTTGAATGGCAGTATTGATGTATTCTGAACATTATAAAAGCATTGTCATGTTTTTAATTTTTTAATTTAGAAAAAAAATATGCTTGGAATTTGGGGTATGAGTACCTGATTTCGAAAGTCACTTTGTCAGCAGTGTACACATTGAACAGAAAATATTATCTTGGATGAGACTACTTTTCATTTCATAATTTGTAGTGCAGAGGTTGACAAACAATGAAATGTATGTTTCACTTTTTTTCATTTTGAGCCTGTGAACGAAAAGCCTGCAAATATTTTTATTTACTATAGATTAGAATAAAGAACAAAAATCAATAGTGGGCTTATATCTTTAAGCGCTATAACATGTTAACGTGACAAATAAAGGGGAAGAACGGTGTAGCGAGACGTATATTTGATATATGTTATATAGAATTAGAGATGACATTAATACAAATCATTGTTAAAGACGATTTCTATAGGGTTTTTGTAATTTGTGTCATATGGATAGAATTGTATGAATCTTCCCAGTATTTAAGTTTAATGTATGTTCTTGAAATATCAGAAATAAAAATCACATGTTACCGTGCAGATTTTTGGAAGTACCTCATAAATATACCCGTCCTTGAAATTTGGCGAAGTAAATGTAAATTTTACAAGCAATGCAAAATAAATATTTAAAATTGTTTACATCACGTTTTTAATTAAAACTAATACATAGATGCATGCAAATAATAATAATTGTCATGGAAATGGTAATTATAAGCTTGAATTGAACTGTTTAAGATTTTTAAATACAATATAATTTCGGCAGAATGCCAATTGTTGTTCAATTTTGTGATAAAAATATACCGTTTTTTTGTATTTTGACATAGTGCATGGATAAACTTTGCTTAAAATATCACAAAATACTCTCTGAAATCTATTCTAATGACAATCAAAATAAAAAATACTCTTTATCGCGTAATTTGATAAAAAAGAAGCTCTTAATGTATGCCATGGTTAAAAAAACTGCAATTGCAAAATTAACGTTTTTATACTAATTGAGCATTTTTGTATAAATATTAAAATTTCGATTATATTTTATATTTAGGTTAAGGTGCTATAAACAATTATTTTACATCAGTATGCATATTCAATATATTGAACACAATATAAGAGACCAATTTCAGGCATATCCTTAAATGAGTGTGCCGTCCGAAAAAAAGTGTCAATTGTATCATAACAGTATGTAATGACACTGGTATGTCTCGATAAAATTGTTTTCCTTTGAGCGCGGAGTTGGTGCGCAAGAAAAATTATAGAAAAAGTCCTTAAGGAAACAATTTTGTAAAAAAGATCTGTACGGTAACATGTGATATTGCATGAACATCAATTAAACTTAAATACTGGAAAGTTTCATAAAATTCTAGCCATATGACCAAATGACAAAACCTATAGAACTCGTCATTACATTATTATTACATTGTGTCATCGTACTCGTTTATAAATAGGAGATAAGTATAAACATATCTGTAGTAATTAATGTAGTATAGTTTTCAATATCCAATAGACACGCAGGCCCAACTGATACATGATATATACAAAAACATGTGACAAACAGTGGTTAAGTAGGTAACCAAAATGCTAATTGTGTTTTATATTATTTTAATAAAATCGATTGGAGGTTTATAAAAATGGTTTTGTTTTCATAAAATTTGTGCTTGTGCATCGGTAAATCACGAAAAAGGAAATGCACATTACACCTTTCACGGAAATTTACGAAATAATTAACGGTGTTACCCGAACGAGGTTACCGATGACGTCATACCCATAACGCACTCTAACTCAAGATGGCTGCAATAGATGAAAACATTGCACGAGAGAGTTGTTTTAATGAGGATTCTGACGTTAGTGACATTTTATCGGACTTCTCAGGCTCAAGCAGTGATGAAGAACAGGAAACCCTAGATTATGGCACAGACGAACAGATAATTAAAAAAATAATTACCTTATTATGATGACCAGCAGACATCATGCTGATCTGCGACGCCTTATGGTTTTATTACCCCCTTGATGGTATAAAAATTCCGGTCACAGGTGTCAGCTGTGAAAAAAACAGTATTGTCGCATATTGGCGCGTGCATTTGATTAGTTCATATACCCAGGACATATATCACGGCTTTGGTAAATTGCCGAACTGTAAACTGACATATTTACGACACCCCCTGCCCAACTTCTAACCTTCCAAAACCATAACGGTAAGTCACGGTAGCGCACAGGATCCTATCCCAGTAACCGCAATCAAAACAAACATTGTTTTATAACCGAGTCAATAAGCATAGTTTTTCAAAAATATAAAAATAGACCGCTGAAAAAAAGTTGACCTAGATCTTTCTAGAAAATTCCATGACCTCGGGTGATCACTGGCACTGCTATGCTACGCGAATGCAAACAAACGGTTCTGGAAAAATAAATATATAAATACAAATTGTTTTTGCGATTGAAAATGGGAAGATTTTTGTTATTCCCGCGTAAATTTGGACAAATCAATGACCTCGTGTGATCACTGATCATTTGAAATGTATTGTTTTAGTGATTGAAAATGTGGAGATTTTTGTTATTCCCGTGTAAGCCTGGACAATTCGATGACCTCGCGTAATCACTGATTTGACACTATTTACGATTGAACGCTATATTTAATTCTTACCTCTGATGTCGTGCATAATTTAACTGTGCAAAATGCAATGTTACACGAATAAAAACATCCGATTCTTGAAAAATAAAAAATGAAATGTGTTTCTTTTGAGATTTAAATTGGAGATATTTGTATTTTCCCGCGTAAGTCTGGTCAATTCAATGATATTTATGCAATACTGTCTTTACATTTTCATTTTCTACAATTTCTGATCGAACACTTTTTCCCATATTGGCGCTTAATTACGGATTTCTAATAATCATAAACGAGCAAAGCGATGCGACCAGCGATGTTTGTTTACAGCGAATGACACGATGACAGGTCGGCGCGGTATTTTGTTGGTTATTCTGATTGGGCGACCTCCGGTGACGTCATTACGCCCCATATAGATTGGCGAATTTATTTCAGGTGCGCCGATAAGATTTTACCTGTGTAACTGCGCTATATTGCAACCGGTGTTGGTGTGCACTAGCGGATTATATTCAGAAAACCAATTTGAATTCATTAAGCATAAATCTTTTTTGCATTAAAGTAACCTTTTAACAATTACAAAATGAGTTGTATTAGTTGTTAATCGTATCGAATATATCAATAATAAAACAAAGGTGAAAGGAGAAGGTGGTACACTGTTTTGCATATGCTACCTGTTTATAATATTCAAAAGTCATGTCAGAAAAACAAATATGATAAAAACAAGTATAAATCCGACATGAGCTAACCGTGTTAGTTATACTATAAATAGAATAAAGATATAAACAAAACAAATGTGTGTCAGACACATATGGTTGTTTCTGATTTGATAAGCGTGTAATATAAAGGTACCAAAGATTTTTTTTATTGTACTGTTATTTTCTGAATTTAACACATTGATAAACTTAGGCATCTTGGATCTTTTCCGCTAATATTTATTGATATATGTTTTTCGTACATTGGAATATAGCACACATTCAATAATAAAATGGTATTTATTCTCTAATTTATTACATACTCTACACTTCCGTTCGTCAAATGGTGTTCTAATTGGACGTGATTAACGACATGCCGCAACTTTTAAGCGATGCGACGAGACACGTAATTTAGCAAAAGTTTAATGAACTTATCAAGTCTGATAAACTTTTAATAAGGCTGATACGAGTATAAAACCATTCGCCTGTAAACATACACTCATTGACGCCTATGAATTTTCACTTTTGTGTGTAGTTTCGAAAAAAACGTATATAAAGTTTCTTTGAAATCGGAGGACATTTTCTGCACTAAAGTTTTTTATATGTAAGTGGTGCGTTTTCAAAGTTTCTGAGTGTAATCTTGAGTTGGCGCCGTAAACTAATCAACCACGGTGGAGGATCATGTTGAACGCATAATATTGAGTTCAACAAAATCTAATTTGTAGATCTGTTGTAGTTGATGGGTATCATGCTCACTCAATTACCGTTTTTTGCAGGAGGATGGAAACACGTCAATACTGATATTTTAACACCGTTTGTGTATGAAAACGGTGCATTAATGTTTGATTTTTAATTACAATTTGCCATTATACCACGGCGGTAAATCACACCCAGTACGATTTCTGGCACAAACTAACTAACGTTTCGACGTTTGCTTAACGAGTTCTTTCTTTATGCACCGACCTGCATTATGTTATAGCGTTGCAGAATGGGGAAATCACCATCATAATTACAGGACAGTTTTGTACGATATTATCCGCTGAGGGAATCGAAATAACCGATTTTAATCACAGAAAGACTCGGCTAGTCTCTGAGTAAATACGAACTCAATTTACTTTTCTACTAAAACACAATCTCTTGGGGCCGTTTTGATATTAATCTGGTAATATCACGTCTCATAAATCAAAAATTTTCAACAAAATGCTGACGTTTATAATAATCAGTTTCAATAGTGTTATTTCCGCTACTTTCATGTACCGTTTCGATAATTAAACTTGGTTATTTATATAGAAAATATCATTCTGGTAATCCTTCGTCTAAACGTCTTGTTCGTTTCTCGGCTTGGCGTCTGAATTGGAATGTCACAAATAAGTGCTTTAAATGGCGTTTTCAGGAACAGTTGGCACACGACGATGCTATTAAATAAAAGAAACAGTTTAACTTTCAGAAAGCCTTTGTACCACTTCATGGGAAAATACAAAAACAGCTTTAATGCATAATTTATATGAGATGGTAATTTGCAGACTACATTTTGTAAAACAAGCAAACGAAATTGTTTCTTGTAGATAACCGAACAAGTAAATGCTGTTTATTGCAGTATAAAGTTGTAGAAGGGCGTGATTATTTTAAATTGAAGTTAATTTCAATAAACATATATATTAACAAATTGGTTAAGTATATACAAGTAGTATATTAGAGTTGTTTTTTTCTGTTATCCCTTCCCAATTCAATCGCTCTTGTTACTCGAGCTAGCTGACATATAGCTTGGAGTCTACTTTTTTGTCTAAAGCAGTGGACGGAATGTGGGCTTCTGGGTATTTTTACTGAGCAATGTCGTGAATTATGTTACTTTATCTGAATCAGTGAATGGAATGTGCGGCTTCTGCTTTTTTTATTGAACAATTTAGTGAAATATGTCGTTTTATCTAAATCAGTTGACGGAATGTGCGACTTCCGTTGCCTTGCCTGAACAATGGTGTAAATTCTGTCGTTTTGTCTAAAACAGTTGACTTACGGTATGACTTTTTTATGACAATATGTATGGTATTGATGTTATGTTTTAATCAGCTAACAAATGGAATGCTCGTAATTGTATTATGATTCAGCTGACGAATTACATGTTTTTTTATTGTTTTATCTGATTTAACTAACAAATGACCTAGCTTTTATTGTTTTACCTAAATCAGCTGTCAAATGACCTAGCTTTTATTGTTTTATCTAAATCAGCTGTCAAATGACATAGCTTTTGTTCTTTTATCTTAATCAGCTGACAAATGACATAGCTTTTATTCTTTTATCTGAATCAGCTGACAAATGACATAGCTTTTGATATTTTATCTGAATCAGCCGACAAATGACTTAACTTTTACCGTTTTATCTGATTCAACTAACTCATGACGTTTATTGTTTTTATAACATGTCTTTATTATTTTGTCTGAATCAGCTGACAAATAACATGACTTTTATTGTTTTATCTGAATCTGCTAGGCTGATTGCTGATAAAACCAGCTTATCAAAAGAAATGTATCCTAATCACGATGGGGAAATATAAAGTATCACATGATCATAAATAACGTGTCACATCAAAAATTGGATGAATGTAGGTTAAAACTCGTTCATAACGTTTTTATCAATAAAACAATTTACAAACAATGAAGCGTAAAATTATGCCAATATTTTCTCTTCCCAATGATATTATTATATGTGACGAGAATGTGATACTGTTGGAGAACACTTCGATACGTCACGATGTCAACTACGCCAACTATAGTAGACTGAAATGTAGATGACGACCAACTCTCGGTAGGATGGCTAATATAATCTAACTATAAATGTCCTAAAGAGTATCCTTTCTGCAACAATTAAAATTTATAAACGTTTAAAATTATACAGATGGTTTAATTTAACTTTAACATTTATTTATATCAGTTTGTGTAGAATTTGATTGGTCAAATTTGACATATGAAAGTACCTTAGAACAGATGCTTGCGTTGCACATGCACAAGATCAGGTGCGAAGTTAATTGTATATTCTGAAATTGTACATCGAATCACCACTGTTTTCGTCACTAAGTGTGCATGTACCATCACTAACAAACTTATACGAATAATTTATAAATAGGTGACATTATTTCGAACATAGCCTCAAGTATATCCTCATTTTCCCTACTTATGCCTATAGATGCTCCGTCACTTTATCGACATATAACAAAAAGTGGACCGAGACAGCATAAACTCCGGCATGATTGACAAGGCCCGTATCCGTGTTGTATAGGGTATTTTTCAGCAAAGCTAATTTAAAACACATTGAGTAACTATTTATTCGTCTGTTCAATGGTTTATTTACATTGCATGTCTGAAAGGTAGAAGTTTTTTTTCATGGCATATTTCCAGTGTTTACCAGGTTGACTTGTGTTCGTTTAAACTGAAATTATGTTTGTTTGAAATAATGATTGTGATATTGAATGAAAATGAAAAAGAGGATTAAAGAGGCTTATTTCTTACTATTTCATTATGATAAAATATATTATAATGACTGGAAACAATATGTATTATGTATTCATTGTACACTGTATACTGCAAAATGGGTCTGATCGTTGTTTATTTTTCAAGATGAGAAATGCACTGACTATTAGTTTATCCAACAGTTACCTTTACTCTTAACAACTCAACCAGTTTGGAAACTCAGTTAATCAATGTCACTAATGTTGTCTGTAGTTTGTTCACATCAAATGTGGGACAAACAGACTGCTGGTTGATAGCTTCAATGATATCCGGATAGATCATGGTTTTCTTTCACTGCCATCATGTAAATGATCAAGAAATGAGGTTATAGTGTCGGCTACAGCAATATCATAAATGGATGGGATAAACGTATCTCTTTCAATCTCTTTCGGTGAGTCCTTAAATTATATCGGCATCAGTTTTTTTAAACTCCCATAAAATCGACAAATCTTCCAGTAAAATGTAGACGCTTTAGTAGTATAGATTAATGGGGGTTTGGCACACTTTTTCCGCCATCCAGATGTTGGCCGACATCAAGATATTTATTACTTCCCCCGAGACACATTCCATCAAACAAACATCAAACAGCTAATTCCTTAAACGGAATCCTCACACCTCATTTTTAATAGCATATCCATATGCTCGTGTTGAAATACCATCTTTTAGAATAAATCGCTTATCATCATAACAAGACAAATTGATTTTATCTATTATGGAACTATTTAGAATATGTTTTCTCCGACTTAATGATTTTCATTGAATTATAACATTGTCTGCTAGAAAACAAGATATTTTTTATAATTTTCAAATTTAATATCTTTCTTGACAACACATTTCTTAATACCCTTACATCTCTCGGTTTCCTTCTTATTAGACAGGACATAATAATACAATTAACTTCACAAGTCAATAAATTCAGTAATTGGAATTCCGGCCGTTTCATCCTTCATCTTCTCAATTACTTTTTCATTATCGTTAAAATAGAATTTGCTTTTAGAATCATAATCGCTATTATGAAACAATTCTTTCATTTTAAATAAATCTTCATAACCATCCTGGGTTTCTATTTCATAACAAACGAGTCCGTATCTGTAAATAAAAGAGAAGCTGAGCGTCATACATTTTCTTGATGGTGTTGTAGTGGAAATATATCATCGGATGATTAGACAAATAAAGGATGCACATTCCCAGATAAGAAGGGCGGTTTAGTAGCAACCCTTCCTTTATTTCATACACCGAAAACAAATTATCACTAAATTTAACGCTAGATTGAAAAGTCGGCGTCGACTGGTATTTTAATAAGAAGTCCTCGTCTGAAGTAAGCCTAATAGCTACCCTCTTACGAAGATTCTCCATCGTTTTTCCGAAAACAGAATTATTCATTAGTTTGAAAAATTCCTTTTCAAAAGCGTTTTTAGATATTGTTCTCTTTTTGGTGTTGAAGTCCATATACTCCTTTAACCTTGTAGACTCATCAAAAGTTAAGATCCTATGACACTTTGTTACCTTTAGCCTAAGACTTTGATACAAAAGTAGATTCCTGTAATAAACAACATACGAAGCGATAGTAAACTTTTCTTTTATTTTCTTACAATAAGGACTTAACCAATTACTATCTATTTTTAATTTTCTGGAGCACACGGATAGTCATTGATCTATATGTAGATTAATAGGATACTCTATATCAACTTCACAGATAAAATTTGTTTTCCCGCCTTTCTTTAAATATTTATGATTACCAACTTAAATCTTCCAGAAGGTAATGGTTGACTAATAGTCCACTCATAAAAGTTGTTAGCGTCCAAATATATAATGTTATTACTTTTCTCTTTTGGATCGTAACCATCTATGTAGTTGTTATTTGCCTTAGCATATCGCTTGTCAACGTAACTTGTTCCACCACGGAGGCCCTTTTTAATGAACAAATACATATCTATGTCTGTAATTAAATCTAGCTTAATCTTAATCATTTTCAACATCGCATCCCAAGCCAGACCAGGACTGGAAAAGTTATGAGACGGTTCAAGTTTGTAGTATTGAAGACATGTTTGTCTGAAGTTCTCAAAAACATCAGTTAAAAGGAGAACATCAGTCTTGAGATACAGGTCATTATATTTCCCCATATTTTTTATTTGATATTGTTTCCATACTTTCTTAGCCCTTTCATAATCTTCATTTGAAACATGCTCATCATTTAACAATGAATAAGAAATTCTTTAGAAGGTAATTTAGTCTCTTTAAACTTGTCAAATGAATTCATGTAGTCATAATGATAAATACCTTTTTGTATTCTCTTGAATTTCTAATTCTTAGTAAGGAAATGAACATAAATTCTTAACCAAACCATCTAATGAATGTGACATAAACTGAAAACTATCAATAAACACCAAACTGTCTCCCAACATGAACGCCATATATTTTTCAATATTGTTTGGGATAACATTTATATTCTTTTTTCTTTCTTCTGCTATTTTTCCAAGTTGTTGCATTATGAAATTGGAATCATATCCTCTTAAGTTATAAAATACAATTGAAATAATAGTTGAAAGTCTAAAATTAATATTACATTTGTTATGAGCACCCCTTCTATACTTCCCCGTTATGTGACAATGGTTTCTTACTTTATCATCCTTATCCAATGAACTATTATAAATATGACATACTTTTGTCTTTTGAAATAATATCTCATCCTCTGTACTCATTGTTTAATCTTTATGGAATTGTTCTCTAAAACATTTCTTACAATATCATTCCTAAGCATAGCTTTCAAGAACTTGTAATCAGCATTTGAACCTTTGTAAACAACAACATTTCCGGTGAATTCATCATCATAAGCACACACCCGTTTATAACCAAATCCACAATCAACATATTCTGGTACTTCTTGTTTGCCGCCCTCATCAATGGGAATGGTTAAAGCTTCGAAATCAGAATATATTACAAAAGGAACGGCTAACTGTATTTGATAGTTTTTAAAATATACATATGCTGTTCTTTATTAGGCATTGTTACAGATTGTTTTCCATTAATTTCCAAACAGATACCCTTATGTCTCTATAGTATGTCATCCGTTGTGAAGTGTTGTTAACAACAACGACAAAAATGTTTTTGGCACGATGTTTGGTTTCATTGGCCATTAATTAAAATCTTTTATCCAAACATTATGACTTTTCCCATCATTTTCAATAAGAAGCATTTCACATCACATAATCGCTTAGAAATGTAAAGGGGGAAGACTTTTTTATTTTCATAACCAAAGACATTAAACCTTATATTATTGGCGACTTCTATTTTAGGAATGGCCTTCACTTTAATGGGAAACGTTATTCTGTCATAGTTTACTTTGTCTATATATGTCTTCATATTTTGATATTATTTGTGGGTTCTTTTGAACCGGAAACTTATATGCTAAATGGCACCACCGGAAACACTCATCATCCCTTTCATTTTTTATGTTAATTAATCCTTTCTTTACATGTTTTAATTCTTTCGGTAACTCTGCATATGTAGACCCTCTTAATGGTTGGTATTTATATATGTTTACATAGCGGTTTGTAATTCGTTCAATATCCCCCCACAATCGTTCATTTAGCCAAGCATCTATTCACGTATTTTTTTCAGAAATTATGCTAATTAGATCAATGTTATTGTTTATTGCTATTACTGGTTTAGAATGGAAATATGCTGTTTTATAACTAAACCCTCCAACTTGTACTTTACGAAAGGTTTACCTTATTACAACACTATTTTAATTCCCACCATTTCTCTTCTAATTATTTTAATTCATTTACAACCATCCTCTTAGTTCTTGTAAGTTGTTCAATGGGATTTGAGCTCCTTATTTCAATTTCATATGATCTAACAAATTGTCTTGGTGTATTTTTTATTAATTCCATATTATATCTATATGTTTTTATTTTGCTTTAAATAACCACGTATTTAAATCTGTAACATTTTCAAAAATTAATTTATAATCATCTCTGTGTTTTCCCTTCTTTATCATTGTTAATTACTAATACTTTATTTTCATACTTCTCGAGGAACCGTTCTTGTTTTTTCTCTAAGTTAGTAAAGTAGTCTCTCGAAATCTCACTCTCATCAGGTCTTGATCTTACCCTTATTCTTTCGAGACATTTATCAACAGACGTTTTCAAATAAATGTAGCAATATGGTTAAGTTTGAATTATACTATAAATGACATAACTGTACACGACCCTTTCTAAAGGGGAGAAGACATGCGACGAGGCAAACATATCTTTATTAGATTCCCAACACCTTTCAAGAACACAAACACATACGGAAGCCTCAGACGTTTTAATCATCTTAAAATGAGAATGTATGCTTAATATTTGAAATGTAAAGGCATTGTTTTGTGGATTTTCATAAACTTCTTTGAGTGGATTTATCCCATCCAAACAAACCCATTCTTCAGTTGGCTTAAGAATATTTTTAATATAAGACGCATACTCATCTATATATCTCAAAATGTACTTTTTCCAGCTCCAATATTACCTTCTAAGGAGATTATGACCAAATCTCTATAAGTCTTATATTTTCTTGACCATATATGACTACTTGTATATTCTAAACATTTTTTCCACTTATTGTGATGACGCTGTTCTCATCAAAACACTCCGAATGAGAAACTCATATTATTTTAAATTTTGCGTTATTCTTTTCTTCATAAGATTATCATGTTATCTTATCTTATTATTTACCACCATCATCCTAAGTTCAGCTTCTCCCTTCTTCTTTTTAATTCCATCGACAATAAGTAAAAGAACACAATTATAACGCGTGTTAATTTCCTCTCCAATTATAACAAAAACATAAAAACCCACAGGACCCCGAGACCATCTAACCAAACCACCAATAACTTCTTCACTTCTATAAGTAAGGTGTAAGGTCTTGGAAGGGTGAACTGCCGAATTAGTTTCTACATAAAACCTACTTCTGCTGCTGATTTATTATTATGTATTCCCATTAGTATTTTCATTTATTTTATATTCTTTCATATACATTTCTAGAGGTTCTACAAAGTCATCACTTTTCTGTATTTTCAGGATTTATTGAATACATCCCCAACTGCTCGTCCTTCCGTTTTACTGTTTGGCAATATGATAAACGTTGTTTAAACTTTCTATATTAGGTTTTAAATTTTGTCTTTTTCTCCTTCATTTTCTAAACATTGGTTAACACAAGAAGTACCGCCGGAGCAGCTTCACTACTGCAACAAAAACAGGAATTACTGGAACCATAGCTAAAGCAGTCGTTGAACCTAACACCCTCATAAATACTTTAACTACTTTACTAGCGTTTCTGCAAAATTTATAACTTTTTCTATATGCTGAAACCACTTTTGATAGATATAAAATCAAATCATCCGTTGATTCAAACTTTTTATTCATTCTATATTATTCAAAATATTTTTTATAAATTGTTTCATGTTCTTCCGGGTTTAGGTTATTTCTCCTTGCTTTAAAGGTTTAAAAGATAGGTTATTATTACCCGACTCAATAGAACCGCAGATTAGTTCTAATTTATCAATGACATCATCAACACAGTCGTACGAAACTAAAATATTTATTTTCTTGCTTAATGTGCTTATTGGTAATCCACTTAATTCTTTTAACTTTTGAAAGACATCTTTTGCCAACATGGAATGGTTTTTATTTTTATATATTTCAGTAATAAGTTCGATAAAGTCGTCATCTATTTTTGCTTCTAATGCGGTTCCAGAAACTGTTTTGCAATTAATTTATGATGAAAAACTAATTGAGGTATATTTATCTTAAAATTACCATAATTTTCATCTTTTTGTACTTTGTAATAATTTCTTAAATCACTTCCTGTAAACAATCTTAGGCTTTTCATCATACCGCGTAGTGTTTTGTTGTATTCTACAAATTCATCTTGGTCTTTTTTCAATCCTTTTCTCTTTTTTATCATCCATAGTCATTACATTCTTGTTGCTTAAACTCGTGATCCTACCGTTTAAACTTTTAATAATAGTGGCAACCTCACCATACTTCTTTTTCCACACTTCATGCGGCTTTCCTACTAACTCGTTTAATGGTATGACACAAGGATATTTTTCATTATTATATAAACGTCCGAGTCCTTCATCCAAATTAATGATCTTGGGTTTGGCAACATGTTTTTTTAGGATCTTCTCTAGAACCGGAGATGGGGGTATTTTCAAAGTCGTATTCAGAGCTGTCTTCAGGATTGGATTCCCGCATACCATACTCTCTATCTTCGGGGTCATACACTTCCTCTTCGGAGTCATAAGCTTCCTCTTCGGAGTCATATATTTTTAAGTTGTTCTTTGGCTTCCTCTTTTACTGTTGGGGGGAGGTTCAACAAACCATGTAATTCTTTGGCTTGTTATTTCGGTAATATGGCATTTTTTTGTTCCAGGATAGCTTATGACTTGCTTTGATATATCTTCTGATCCTTTACTTCTTCAACAATCCTTTCTTGAGCAGAAGTAATGGGTTTTATTACTTCTTGGTATGTTTCTTGACTCATTTGTTTTCTCAATCTGTTTTCTATTACAATATTATTAAATTAATCAAAAAGTTTTTTTTAACTCTTTTCATCTTTTCTACAAGTTCTTCCCATTTTAATAACGACATCATATGAAAACTTAAGATAATTTTAGATAACTTTAGATAATAATATGATTATTTCAAACATTCAATGATTTGCACAACTTATAATATAATTGATATTCCGGATTATGGCACAAAAGAAGAAAAAGGTAATTTTAAACAATTACTAGATTACATGCCATGTTCTTGTTTTAAGATGTTACTATGTGGTAACAGTGGCAGCGGGAAAACTAATGTCCTCGTGTATATGTTGACAAAGCCTTTAATTTTCTACGATAAATTATATCGTTTGGCTAAAAATCTAGAACAAACAAAATACTAATTCTCTTCAAACGACTTGAGGATAAAGCGGAAACATGACTTTCCGCTTGAAGATATTTTACAATATTCAAACGGCGATATCGTTTGTCTTGATGATTTGAGTGACGTTCGTGTTCAAAAGGATGCTGTATTTGATGATTACATTTGTGAAAGAAACCAAGACGCCATTATCATTTATTTTATGCAAGGAAAATATAAAAATTGTTATAGTATCTACTTAACTCAATCGTATTACAAAACCCCAAAAGATATCAGGCTTAATTGTTTACATTACATTTTATTTCAAACCCCATCTAAAAGAGAAATGGAAATGATTTGTAACGAAAATGGTATAGAAAAAGAAGGATATAGAAGAATTAACAAACAATATGATTTTCTTAATTTTGACAAACAGAGAAAGTTTGTTAAAAGAAATTTCTATAGAACGATATAATGAAGATACATAATAACATATCGGAAGTAGAAAAGGATGATAAGGGAGACAAAAAGCTAATTTCGGAATTGTATTAATCGAATATGTTAAGAAGAAAGAGTTTTTCTAAATATAAAAAAGAGAGTTTCCAGACATGCGGCAAAATAATATTACTAACTTACCTGATCCGAACAACCCGGGTGATGCTGTTTCTAAGTTTTTTGTAGTAAAAAGCGAGACAAAACTTGTAAATAAATGGAAACTGGATGAGATATGGGGCAATTAGAAAATATTGAAAAAGAGGTGGTTGATATAGTATTAGTTAATCAGCAACAGCTATTAGGAAACAAGGAAAAGACTATTGCTATTAATAACAGTTTAAGAAAACAGGTTGAACTTGTGGAGGATGCTTTTGGAAAATTAAGTGACGGAGTGGAAGAAAGTATTATTACAAAAGTGATAAAACAATTAAGAAAAGGTTTCGACGAATTAAGGACTAAGGTGTCTGATATCAATAAACAAATGGTTGATGATTTAGAACTGGAGACAAGTATAAATAAATTAACGCAAGAATTAAGAACATCGCAAGAAACGAGGTTTAACCTTCTTAAGGATCAACTGGATGCGGATAAGGTACAACGAGACGAAGAACATACTCTTATTTTAGACAGATCAATTGCGGATAATGCAGAATTAACTAAAAAAGTGGAAGATATCAAGAAACAAATGGTTGACGATGATGAATTACGTCGAATAATAATAAAAAAAATATGACCTTCTTTTAGAGCAAATACCAAAAAAGAGGCTAACATATGATATGCTGCTTTTTTCGTTAGACATTGGAATCGGCAATGAGATTTGGATAACTAAATATGATGATAATAAGATCTATTACAAAATAACACCCCCGTCAACAGCAGAAAAAGCATTTAAACCGCCGTCAACAGCAGAAAAAGTCATATCCTATTTCACAAAACCATTTGAGTTGAAACCCAATCTGTGCAAAAATTATGAAAATGTTGTAGAATACAATCATGATGTGGGTGGAGACCGTAGTCGCCTTTATGGTACGAAACATTTGATTATTAAACAACTCGGTACTTATGTTCTTGAACTTGACTTATCATCTTTTAAATGTAAAAATACAAGAAAGTTACGTTCTTGATTTAATGGATTCACAATTCTGTTATTTTATTGGGTTTGAACAGAAAGTTGTGAGGGAAACTGAATTTGGGACACTTTTTCCAGATATTACAGTTTCCGTAGACACAATTTATGTGCTTGCGATCTAATTATTAATAGTATTGTAGATGGGACATATTCAGATGTTATCTACTATCTTAGTACGGCTATTCTGACTAGAAGTTATCCATTCAGAAGAGAACCACTAAGAGTTGGATTTTGTGAAGTAAATAAATCTATCGTTAATAGTATTAGAATGTACATTACTGACTTCACTAATAAAAAAATCAATCTTAATGTTGTTCATGTCTCTTTCTCTCTCGTTTTAAAAGAATTAATAATATAATTACTAATGGATTAGTGAAGAAGAAATATAATAGAGAAAAAAAGTATATATGTTTATCATAATTCCCAAACCGGAGGAGGTGGGGGTGGGGGGGGGGGTATTTGATTCAAGTAAAAACGGAATTACAGGTAGTGCTGCTAAAGTGATGCTTAAAGTGTTGCTAGAAAAATAGAAGAAAAGGCATTAGAATCCGGTTCGAGTAGGTTGGGTAATGAAATTGGAAAAATAGTTATTGATAAGATTATGACGAAAACCAACAAGGTCAAAACAGACAAAGTCAGTAATGATATTAACAAATATGTTATTGATAAGACTGGGTTGACAAAGCCAGTAAGGATGTTAACAAGAATGTTATTGATAATGTTGGGGTTTACAGGGTAAATGATCTTCCTAGAAGTTGTTAGGACTGAGGATAGTGGGGCTCAGAAGAAAGATAATATCCTAATAAAGGAGTTATTGAGAAATTATTATGACAGAAACATCCAACAAACAAGACGTCTTGCTATGGGAAGTGGAAGAAGAAGTTCAAGAAGAAGAATCGAAAAATTTCTTAAATTTATTTTCATAACAGTAAATATAGAATGTTCAGGAGCGAAAACTATTGCGAAAGATATAAATATATTCCAATTCGTTTAGATACACCCATTACACTTACTGGAAATGGTGCAAGACAATTAAAAAGTGGATATCAATTTACTATCAATGACAGATCTTTATATTTGGATTGGTATAATGCATATTTTGAAGTAAGTTTTCAAGTAAACAAATTGGCACATGGGGCGGGTTTTGTTGATGCCAAAATTGCTTTAATGAATGATTCTGCTTCTTTAATTGATAGTCTCCAAATTAAACAAAATGGGAAAGTTGTTTATGATGGATATAAATTATATATTATTGCTGTTAAAAATATACTTGCATTATAAAAGGTCTACGGTGAAACCAGTGGGACAAACGAGTATTTTTCTTTGGATATAAATGATAAAGCAGAAAGCACTTTGGATGCTGTGAATTATAATCCTGGTTTCGGAATACGACAATAATTTGTTAGGGAAAATAGAAAAAGAAAATACATGTACAATCATCCCTTTAAATAAGTATTCATTTTTCGAAAGTTTAGAAACGAATCTGTTACCTCCTAGTCAATAACAAATAGTTCTGCTCATTACAGAAGAATTTAATCTTCAAAGCTTATGGTGTTGATGATGGAAGAGTTGTCATTACAAAATTAGTGCTTTGGGTACCACAAATGGCATATAATTCTGATGGACTACTGTATGTCTCGGCAGGTGGTTCAATATTTAAGAATAACTATGGTGTTAGAAACCCGAAACATGTTTTATTTATTAACAAAGAACTGATAAAGAAAATAACTAAGAATGAAATCCACATCTCTTTGATACATTTAAACTCAATCGTAATATTTAGCATCTGCTAGATTGGAGGTTGGTAATGGAGAATATTGTCCGGAAACTGAATACAACAAGGATGATATTGTTAGAATATTTAGAGATGTTATCAATTATTCATGAAAACAAAATGATAAAAACACTGGATCATTATTGAACAGAACAAATTTTGAACACTTATTTGGACTTCTGTACTTTAATCTGGGTGGTAGTTCTAGTGATAGTGTTACTGTTGATTCTTAACAAATTACGTTAAATTGTAGGTTAATTGGTTAACCTGCCTAAGATTACAAAATCTACACAATTATTATGTATAAGGAAAATGTTGTAATAAATAAAATAGGAAATGAATTGATCATAATGTAATTATAATATATATGATATTCACTTTATATCCAGTAAATTTAACAGATGGACAGAAGAAAAGTTAAGCACATGCTTTTAATAGAAGCGAATTAACACTGAGATTGAAAAATAATCAATTAAACGGAGGTATCGCCGGGATGGCTGTGCCATTGATGTTAACTAATAACCAAATAAATACAATTAACAAAGCAAAGCGATTGGGTATTGGATTAGATAAAAATATTTCTAAGACACAAATGTCCGCTCAGGCGAAAAATGGCGGATTCCTCGGTGCATTGGCGGGATTGATCGGTCGTGTTTTACCTAATACGAAATTGCGAAATGGAGGATTCCTCGGTTTGTTTGCTTCTTTGGGAATTCCTCTTATCGTATCGCTTATTTCTAGTTTGACAGGGAAATGCCTACAAATTAGACCTCCTGGAGGACAGGGACTTCAAATTGGACCGCCTAGAGGAAGGGAGCTCCGAATTGGGTCCGCAAAAACAATTGCAGATAAACCTATCAACAACTTCGACATATTAAAATGGGTAAAGATATTAAAATTCGTAACTTCAATGGAGTGTTTAGTAGAGATACTACTACACGTGCGTCATTAAATGGGTATTCAGCAATAATTAATTTGGATGATATGGTTGGACCTGGACTCATTTGGTTTGTTGTTATGATATTAATTATTTCGATTCTTTTGGTTTGCCTCCGCCAGTTGAACTAAAACATGTTACTAAATGCAATACAATGCAAAACCAAGACAAGAGCAGCGTGTTGTGTGGTTACTTTTGCTTGTACTTCATTAAGACGTTCGGTCATTGAAAGTGGTGTGGATTATACATGTTCGGCTGATTTGATTGATATGCAGGCTTTCTCAAAATATAACAAAGGATTTAGATATCTATTAAATGTAATTAATGTCTTGAGTAATTATGCTTGAAAGCGTGCCGCTTAAAAATAAAACTGGCTCGGAGGTAGCTGGAGCATTTGAAGACATTTGAATGTAAGACGTCACAATTTGTGGGTTGGTGAGGGAAGTGAATTTTATAACAAACACTTTAAGAAATTGTTAAGTGTTAATAAAAATAAAATGTACCATTCCTTTAATGAAGGAAAAGAAGTAATTATTGAATGATTTAATAGGACTATGAAGAGAATAATGTGGAAGCATTTCACTACAAATAATACAAGTAAGTATATTCATGCCCTTCCTAAAATAATCGCAAATATATAATAAGACCAAACATGATAGTTTTGGTATGATTCCTGAAGAGGGAAGAATGTAAAAGAATAAAGAAAAGGTATTATATAATTTGTATTCTTCTAAATCCAAACAATCACAGACATCTAGAATATCTATCAAAATTGATGATAGGGTCAGAACAAGTAAATACAAAAAAACAATTCGAAAATGGTTACACTCCTAATTGGACGGAAGAACTATTTGTTGTTAGAGATATTCAAAAGACAGAACCTGTTACATATCTTTTGAAATTTTTAAACAACGAAAATAGTGTGGGATCATTCTACAAACAAGAAGTAGTTAAAGCAAATCAAGAAATATTTAGAATAGAAAAGGTATTGAGACGTAATTACAAAAAGAAACGAGCATATGTAAAACGGAGTGGTAATTCGAGTGATTTTAATTCTTGGATTCCGTTTAAGGATTAAGCTGTTTGATGTCTGTTTGATGAAATATGTATTGGTGGTGGGGGTGGTGGTGGGGGGGGGGGGGGGTGGGTAGTAGTCAATATCTAAATGTCGGCCAACATCTCGATGGCTGGAAAAGTGTGCCAATCTATACTATCCAATTTCCAAAACATTTTCGTTTGCATAGAATACATAGAATACTGCATACTCGAGGTAATTTTATCAAACCACCAGACCACAACTGCTCACAGTAAAACACAAAGTTATCTGTTGGGGATTTTCCAGCTTGCACTTGTTTGAAAAAATGAGCGAATCAAGAATATTACACCCTGACATTGTTCTCATTACGTTAGGGACAAATCAAAGTTTTTCAATGGTACTTTCCATGGAGTTTTTTGCAGATAGTATATCGTGGCCATTTTCATAAAGCTCTTTGGATATGTTTACAACGTTTTTTTTTGTCTGATGTGTCATTTTGAATGTTGTTTGATGTTAGCATTTATTTGTTCGCCAAATAATTCATTTTCATAGGTAACTATGTAAAGCATGAAGAATTTTTTTTACATAAACACTATATATTATACTGTTGCACAACGAAAAACATATTTTAAAAATTAGGTATGCTTAATTGATATCAACATTGTATGAAAGTATTTTCTCATGTGAAATATTTTCACAACATAATTTTCAGATGAGTCTTAAATGTTTAAATGCCTGCATTTAAGTACCTTCTTTAATTTATTTTGAATGCGTTTGACATTTGCTATAGCTCTTCAAGTGTTACCTTGGTCCCCGAAACAGTTTTGAATGTTAGGAGATATCCTAGTTTAAATTAAATTGTGTCTAAAATGTCTTCTTTATGGAATCGTGGTGTACATAAAGCAGCAGTTACTTTAGTGAAAACTGTTTAAGAAATTAAATTGTGTCATAAATGTTTTTTTTTCGTGGAACAATTCATTGTTATGCGGCATGGGGTAGTTGAGACTTTAATGGAAAAACTCAACGTCTCGCTACATGAAACAGTGGTACAGGGGAAACCATTATTGAACTGAAATACTGATATTGAAATGCATGCTGGTAGAAGAAGTTTTTTGAACAATGTTAAGTTACAACATCACATAATGACATTTTATTAGATGACAATTAATCCTGCTAATTACATTTGAACTCGAAAACGTACACCCAGTTCTTAAATACGTAATATTTTTTTCTTCTTTTTTATTGGATTTAATAACACCATTTCCAACACATATCAGGTTTTATATGGCCGTCATTCCGCAAATAACTGGCAAACTTTCTCACATACAGTCAAATGTTTTGGAGCGAGTGGATCTCGAACCCACGACCCGGCCGATGAGTAAGTGACTTTGAGACGGCGACTTAGACCTGTCGGCCATGGATGACCCATAACACTTTAATATTCGATTTTTTTATTAAATAAATGTGTTTCATTTTAATTTCCACTATCAACTTTCACATTGTGCAGGTTTATACAATCAATATTAATGAAACCACGAAGTAGATCGGACTCCGAAGACGGAATCCAATTCACGTGCGCATTACGGAAAATATTTTTCGTTAAAATTGAGAAATGTCGCGATAAATTACAGGTCAACGCTGACCAAAACAATTTAATGTATTTCTTAAATGATGCAGATAACATTAAAAATGTCCCGCATTTCAAAAATGTTAGGCTAACGGTATTGCCTATTGATTGCCATGTGTTCAAACTGAAGGTGGAGCGCGTGGTAAAGTGCTAGAACATCGGACCAAGGATCGGAGTTTAATGGGTTCGATCCTCCGCCATGGCTATGTGCGGTGCCTTTGAACAAGACACTTTATCCGAAAATGCTTAGTACTGATTTTACCCAGAGACTTGGTTTGTATCAGTTGTAAGAACGTGTTTCACAATCGAAGTAAAATAAATAAGTTTAAATTAAAAACAACGACAGTAGTTATACAAAGTACCATTACATTTTTGTGACTTTTTAAATTCGAGGGTGATATGCTTTGTACAAATGAAATACAATATATATTCTTTATTTTCAGATTTCAATTGAATTTTCACATGATATTGAGAACAGATTGACTTGCAATACGTAAATGCTGTCATTAATTAATTGATTTCATATTGGGTCAGTTATTAGTCATTTTGTACGCCGCGGGTCAAAAGAGCTGTCCGAGGACCAATAACTGGGCCAATGTTCAATCATTTTCTTTATTTAGATTATCCGAGCCGGATTAGCTTAGTCGTTAGCGCATCTAATTCAATCAATCAATCAATCAATCAATCAATCAATCAATCAATCAATCAATCAATCAAGTATTTAAATTAGTTTTAAAAAAATAGGCTAGAAAAGTAATGTTGTTTTTATATATCATTTTAGCGTAGCCTATATCGAATTGTGTTCTGAACGAGTAAAGAAGCATGCTAAATACATAACAGGGTTTTAGAGCACTTTAACATTTAAAATCGATACCTTCAGTATCGTCAACCTTAACAATTCAATACCTTATATCACAAACGATGATCTACTTATGGTTTCAAACGACAGGAATTAGTCGTATTGGCCCAGTTCCTGTTCATATTGGGCCTTGCGTTTTCGCATTGGCCGAGGAAACTTTTAGTACCATTTTTTTAAGTCTTTGGTATGACCCTGTCGGGGATCGAGACCACGACCATCCGCATGCGAGGCGGACGCACTACCATTAGACAACGCTCAGGATATAAATTATCTTAAATGATAGATCCAATACTCACGGTTGTGTTAGTTTAATAGTCCAGTGACAGATTATATATGTTTACAACCGTTTAGACACACTAAGTTACTAAAATTACTAAAATTTTGATATCAGTATTTGGCCTGACCATCACTATAGGCATACATTATAAGTCCAATTTACAAATTGGATTCTTTTGAAGACTAACCAACTATCGAAGCATTTCATTTCTAAATTTTCATTATAAAATTTTCAGTTGTGTTCATGATAGATGGTGCTACAGCTATGGGATAATTGATGAATCTCAGACTGGATTCAGAATATAATTATTCATTCTGGTATTGATTAATGCGTTTTCACTGTACGCCATTGTTCAGAAGTTCTTATCGCAAGGAAGATTTTATCGTAAATTCATTGACTTTCAATGAGTATTTGGCAGTATTCAGTTTGATAAATTATACTTTTAGAAGAAAATATTTAAATATGTACTAGAGTATGTTTGTAGTTAGTCAAATTCATTTGTGATCGTTCAGTAAATTTACCAGTCCACTGTGAACTTAGGTAGGAACCATACAGGTGATGGAGAGGTGCTGAAGGTAGGAACCATACAGGTGATGGAGAGGTGCTGAAGGTAGGAACCATACAGGTGATGGAGAGGTGCTGAAGGTAGGAATCATACAGGTGATGGAGAGGGATGGGGAGAGTAGGAACCATACAGGTGATGGAGAGGGGTGGGGAGAGTAGGAACCATACAGGTGATGGAGAGGGGTGGGGAGAGTAGGAACCATACAGGTGATGGAGAGGGGTGGGGAGAGTAGGAACCATACAGGTGATGGAGAGGTGCTGAAGGTAGGAACCATACAGGTGATGGAGAGGTGCTGAAGGTAGGAATCATACAGGTGATGGAGAGGGATGGGGAGAGTAGGAACCATACAGGTGATGGAGAGGGGTGGGGAGAGTAGGAACCATACAGGTGATGGAGAGGGGTGGGGAGAGTAGGAACCATACAGGTGATGGAGAGGTGCTGAAGGTAGGAACCATGAAGATGATGGAGAGGGATGGGGAGAGTAGGAACCATACAGGTGATGGAGAGGGGTGGGGAGAGTAGGAGCCATACAGGTGATGGAGAGGGGTGGGGAGAGTAGGAGTCATACAGGTGATGGAGAGGGATGGGGAGAGTAGGAACCATACAGGTGATGGAGAGGTGCTGAAGGTAGGAACCATACAGGTGATGGAGAGGGATGGGGAGAGTAGGAACCATACAGGTGATGGAGAGGGGTGGGGAGAGTAGGAACCATACAGGTGATGGAGAGGTGCTGAAGGTAGGAACCATACAGGTGATGGAGAGGGATGGGGAGAGTAGGAACCATACAGGTGATGGAGAGGGATGGGGAGAGTAGGAGCCATACAGGTGATGGAGAGGGGTGGGGAGAGTAGGAGCCATACAGGTGATGGAGAGGGGTGAGGAGAGTAGGAGCCATACAGGTGATGGAGAGGGGTGGGGAGAGTAGGAACCATACAGGTGACGGAGAGGGGTGGGGAGGGTAGGAACCATGCAGATGATGGAGAGGGATGGGGAGAGTAGGAGCCATACAGGTGATGGAGAGGGATGGGGAGGGTAGGAACCATACAGGTGATGGAGAGGGGTGGGGAAAGTAGGAGCCATACAGGTGATGGAGAGGGGTGGGGAGAGTAGGAACCATACAGGTGATGGAGAGGGATGGGGAGAGTAGGAACCATACAGGTGATGGAGAGGTGCTGAAGGTAGGAACCATACAGGTGGAGAGGGGTGGGGAGAGTAGGAACCATACAGGTGATGGAGACGGGTAGGGAGAGTAGGAGCCATACAGGTGATGGAGAGGGATGGGGAGAGTAGGAACCATACAGGTGATGGAGAGGGGTGGGGAGAGTAGGAACCATACAGGTGATGGAGAGGTGCTGAAGGTAGGAACCATACAGGTGATGGAGAGGGATGGGGAGAGTAGGAACCATACAGGTGATGGAGAGGGGTGGGGAGAGTAGGAGCCATACAGGTGATGGAGAGGGCTGGGGAGAGTAGGAACCATACAGGTGATGGAGAGGGATGGGGAGGGTAGGAACCATACAGGTGATGGAGAGGGATGGGGAGAGTAGGAACCATACAGGTGATGGAGAGGGGTCGGGAGGGTAGGAACCATACAGGTGATGGAGAGGGATGGGGAGGGTAGGAACCATACAGGTGATGGAGAGGGGTGGGGAGAGTAGGAACCATACAGGTGATGGAGAGGGATGGGGAGAGTAGGAACCATACAGGTGATGGAGAGGGATGGGGAGAGTAGGAGCCATACAGGTGATGGAGAGGGGTGGGGAGGGTAGGAACCATACAGGTGATGGAGAGGGATGGGGAGGGTAGGAACCATACAGGTGATGGAGAGGGATGGGGAGGGTAGGAACCATACAGGTGATGGAGAAGGGTGGGGAGGGTAGGAACCATACAGGTGATGGAGAGGGATGGGGAGGGTAGGAACCATACAGGTGATGGAGAGGGATGTGGAGGGTAGGAACCATACAGGTGATGGAGAGGGATGGGGAGAGTAGGAACCATACAGGTGATGGAGAGGGGTGGGGAGGGTAGGAACCATGCAGGTGATGGAGAGGTGGGGAAGGTAGGAATCATGCAGGTGATGAAGAGGTGGGGAGGGTAGGAACAATGAAGGTGATTGAGAGGGATTGGGAGGGTAGGAACCATGCAGGTGATCGAGAGGTGGGGAAGGTAGGAACCATGCAGGTGATGGAGAGATGGGGAGGCTAGGAACAATGAAGGTGATGGAGAGGGATGGGGAGAGTAAAAACCATGCAGGTGATGGAGAGGTGGGGAAGGTAGAAATCATGCAGGTGATGGAGAGATGGGGAGGTAGGAACAATGAAGGTGACGGAAAGGGGCGAGGAGGGTAATTACCATGAAGGTTATGGAGAGGTTGGGAAGGTAGGAACCATGCAGGTGATGGAGAGGTTAGGAGGGTAGGAACCATGCAGGTGATGTAGAGGTGGGGAAGGTAGGAACCATGCAGGTGATGGAGAGGTGGGGGAGAGTAGGAACCATGCAGGTGATGGAGAGGTTGGGAGGGTAGGAACCATGCAGGTGATGGAGAGGTGGGGAAGGTAGGAACCATGCAGGTGATGGAGAGGTTGGGAGGGTAGGAACCATGCAGGTGATGGAGAGGTTGGGAGGGTAGGAACCATGCAGGTGATGGAGAGGTTGGGAGAGTAGGAACCATGCAGGTGATGGAGAGGTTGGGAGGGTAGGAACCATGCAGGTGATGGAGAGGTGGGGAAGGTAGGAACCATGCAGGTGATGGAGAGGTGGGGAGGGTAGGAACAATGAAGGTGATGGGAAAGGGTGAGGAGGGTTATTACCATGAAGGTGATGGAGAGGTGGGAAAGGGTAGGAACAATGCATGGGATAAATAGGGGCGGGGAGGGTAGGAATCATGCAGGTAATGGAGAGGGGTGGGGAGCGTAGGAACCTTGCAGGTGATGGAGAGGTGCTGAAGGTAGGAACCATGCAGGGTGGGGAGAGTAAGAACTATGTAGGTGATGGACTGGGGTGGGGAGGGTATGAACCATGCAGATGGTGCTGAGGGGTGGGAAGGGTTAGAACCATGTAGGTGATGGACTGGGGTGGGGAGGGTATGAACCATGCAGGTGATGGAGAGGGGTGATAAGGACATAGAACCATGCAGATGATGGAGAGAGGGTTGGAAGGGTAGGAACATTGCAGGTGATGGAGAGTTTGGGAGGGTAGTAACCATGCAGGTGATTGAAAGGTGTAGGGATAGTAGGACCAATGATGGTGATATAGAGGTGTGGGAAGGGTAGGAACCGTGCAGGTGATGGAGATGGTAAGAACCATGCAGGTGATGGAACCATGCAGGTGATAAAAAGGTGTGGGAAGGGTAGGAACCATGTAGGTTATAGAAATGGGTGGGAAGGGAAGAAACAATTCAGGTTATAGAGAGGGGTGGGGATGGAAGGAACCATGCAGGTGATGGAGAGATTTGGGGATGGAAGGAACCATGAAGGTGATAGAGAGGGATGGGGAGGGAAGGAACCATGCAGGTGATGGAGATGGATGGGGAAGGGAGGAACCATGCAGGTGATGGAGAGGGATGGGGAGGGGAGGAACCATGCAGGTGATGGAGAGGGATGGGGAGGGGAGAAACCATGCAGGTGATGGAGAGGGATGGGGAGGGGAGGAACCATGCAGGTGATACAGAGCGATGGGGAGTGGAGGAACCATGCAGGTGATAGAGAGGGTTGAGGAGGGTAGGAACCATGCAGGTGATGGAGAAGGGAGGTGATGGTATGGTAGGAACCATACAGGTGATAGAGAGGGGTAGGGGTGGTAGAAACCATGCAGGTGATGGAGAGGGGTGGGATGGTAGGAACCATGCATGTGATAGAGAGGTGTGGGAAGAGTATGAACCATGCAGGTGATGCAGAGGAGTGGGATGGTAGGAATAATGTAGGTGAAAGAAAGGTGTGGAAAGGGTAGAAACCATGAAGGTGATAGAGAGTGGTGGGGAGGGTAGGAACCATGCAGGTGATGGAGAGACGATGGGGGAGGGAAGGAACCATGATGAACCATGCAGGCGATGGAGACGAGTGGGGAGGATAGGAACCATGCAAGTGATTGAGAGGGGTGGTGAGGGTACGATCCAAAAAGGTGATGGAGATGAGTAGTAAGGATAGGAACCATGCAGGTGATGCAGAGAATTGGGGACGGTAGGATCCATAAAGTGATTGAGAGGGGTAGGAAGGGTAGGAATCATGCATGTTATTGAAAGGGGTGGGAAAGGTAGTAACCACGCAGGTAATGGAGAGAGGGGGAAGGGTAGGATTCATGCAGGTTATAGAGAGGACTGAGGATTGGGAATGGTAGGAACCATGCAGGTGATAGAGAGGGGTGGGGAGGATAGAATCCATGAAGGTGGTGAAGAGAGTTTAAAAGGGTAGGAATCATGCAGGTGATAGAGAGAGGTGGGGATAGTAAGAATCATACAGGTGGTGAAAAGGGATGAGGAGGGTAGGAACCATGCAGATGATAGAGAAGGGTGGAGATGGTAGGAACCATGCAGGTGATGGAGATGGTAGGGAGTAGTAGGATCCATGAAGGTATTAGATAGGGGTGGGGCGAATAGGAACCATGCAAGTGATGGAGAGAGGTGGGAACGGTAGGGAGTAGTAGGATCCATGAAGGTATTAGATAGGGGTGGGGCGAATAGGAACCATGCAAGTGATGGAGAGAGGTGGGAACGGTAGGGAGTAGTAAGATCCATGAAGGTATTAGATAGGGGTGGGGCGAATAGGAACCATGCAAGTGATGGAGAGAGGTGGGAACGGTAGGGAGTAGTAGGATCCATGAAGGTATTAGATAGGGGTGGGGCGATTAGGAACCATGCAAGTGATGGAGAGTGGTGGGAAGGGTAGAACACCATACAGGTGATGGAGAGGATGGGAAGGGTATGAACCATACAGATGATGGAGAGGATGGGAAGGGTTAAGAAATATGCAGGCGATAGAGAGAGGGTGAAGGGTAGGAATCATGCAGGTGGTGGAGATGTGGGGAGGGAAGGAACCATGTATGTGATGGAGAGAGGTGATAAAGGTAAGGAACCATGCAGGTGATATAGAGGGGTGGGAAGGGTAGGAACAATACAGGTGACGGAGAAGGGTGGGAAGGATAGAACACTATGCAGGTGATGGAGAGGGATGGGAAGGATAGGAACTATACAGGTGATAGAGAGGGATGGGAAGGGTAGGAACCATGCAGGTGATGGAGAGGGTTGGGGATTGTAGGATCTATGCAGGTGATGGACAGTGGTGGGAAGGGTATGAACCATGCAGGTGATGGAGATGCGTGGGGATTGAAGGAACCATGCAGGTGATGGAGATGCGTGGGGAGTGTAAGAACCATGCAGGTGATGGAGATGAGTGGAATGTGTAGGAACCATGCAGGTGATGGAGATGGATCTGGATGGTAAGAACAATGCTGGTGATGGAGATAGGTGGGGATGATAGGAACCATGCAGGTGATGAAGTGAGGTTGAGAGGATAGGAACCATGCAATTGATAGAGTGGAGTTGGTAATGTAGGAACCATGCCCGTGATGAAGAAAGGTGGTGATGTTTGATCCATGCAGGTGATGGAGAGGGTTGGAGATGGTTGAAACCATGCAGGTGATGGAGAGGGTTTGGAAGGATAGGAACCTTGCAGGTGATAGAAAGGGGTGGTGATGGTACCAACCATGGAGGTGATGGTAAGGGGTGTGGATGGTAGGAACCATACAGGTGATGGAGAGTGATGGTTTTGGTAGAAACCATGCAGGTGATGAAGAATGGTTGGGAATGGAAGGAACCATGCAGGTGATGAAGAGTGTTATGGTGGAGAAAAAAAACATGCAGGTGATGGAAAGGAGTTGGGAGTCTGGGAACCATGCAGGTGATGAAGAGGTTTTGTGATGGTAAGAAGCATGCAGGTTATGGAGAAGGTGGAAAGGGTTGAAATCATGCAGGGAATAAAGAGGGGTTGGGAGGGTAGGAACCATGCAGGTGATGAAGCGGAGTGTGGACAGGAACTATGCAGGTGATGGAGTTGGATGGGGAGGGTAAGAACTATGCAGGTGATCGAAAAGGTTGAGAGGATTGGAACCTTGCTGGTGATAGAGAGTGATCGGTATGGTAGGAACCATGCAGGTGATGGAGAGGGGTGGGTATGGTTTGAACCCTGAAGGTGATGGAGAGCGGTGTCGATTGTAGGAACCTTGCAGATGATAGAGAGGGTGGGGATGTTAGCAACCATGTAGGTGATGGAGATGGGGTTGGGAGTGAAGGATCCATGCAGGTGATGTAGAGGTGTTGGGACGGTAGGAACCATGCAAGTGATGGAGATGGTGAGAAGGATAGCAACAATGCAAGTGATGAAGATGGGTGTGGGCAGGAACCATGCAGGTGATGGACAGGGATGGGAAGCGTAGGAACTATGCAGGTGCTGGAAAGGGTATGGAAGATAGGAACCATGCAGGTGATGAAGTGGTGTGGGGCAGGAACTATGCAGGTGATGCAGTGGGGTGGGGAGGGTAGGAACTATGCAGGTGATGAAGAGTGTGAGGAGGGTAGGAACCAATTAGTTATGGAAAGGATGTGGAGGATAGGAACCATGCAAGTGATGAAGAGGGGTGGGAGCAGAAACCATGCAGGTGATGGAGTGGTGCAGGGAAGGTAGGACCTATGCAGGTGATGGAGAGGGCGAGGAGGGTAGGAACCATGCATGTGATGGAGATTGGTGGAGAGGATAGGATATATGCAGGTGATGGAGAGTGTGAGAAGGGTAGGAACCATGTAGGTGATAAGGGGTAGGGGTAGGAATCATGCAGGTGATGGAGATGGGAACGGAAGGTAGGAACCATACAGGTGATGGAGAGGGGTGTGGATGATAGAAACCATGCAGGTGACGGAGATGGGTGGGGATGTTAGGAACTATGCATGTGATGGAGAGGTGTGTGGAGTGGAGGAACCATGCACGTGATAGAGAGGGTGATGTTAGGTACCATGTAGGTGACGGAGAGGGGTAGGGAAGGGAGGATCCATGCACGCGATGAAGAGGTGTGTGGAGGGAAGGAACCATGCAGGTGATGGAGATGTGTGAAGAGAATAGGATATATGCAGGTGATAGAGAGTGTGGGGATGGTAGGAACAATGCAGGTGATGCAGGGGTGGGGTGGATCTCATGCAGGTGATGGAGATGGTTAGGAGGGTAGGAACCATGCAGGTGATGAAGGTGGTGGGGAGTGTAGGTACCATGCAAGAATGTTTTTTTTTTGTAACTTTTATTTCAATTTAGTTGTACAAAGACAGAAATATTGATACAAAATAGTTCATGACAATTATATATACATTTAGAAATTTCTAATAGCCATTGAGTGTCTCACTGTCTGTGGGAAATGAATGAGTAACAAACAGTGCCCACTAAATCCAGATAGTTTGTTTGTGTAGTTTAAATCTCAAGGGCTGTATTATCAAGATTAATAAAAATGTTCAAACCGAAATCCCCCCCCCCCCCCCCCCCCCCCAAACAATTTAATTTCAGTTTCTCTTTTAATTATTATTTGAAATACTTCACAGTTAATTTATCACATACAGTCATAAAACCTCTGTACTTAATGATAAAATATAACTAGCAACATAATCAGTAAGTGTGATGTTTTAGCATTTAAAAGTATCGCTGAGAAAACTATCAAAATATGTTAAATTAGTGAAACCGGGGTCAACAACTCAATGGCTACCAGACATTAAGATAACTTGTACATATATGCATTTGTAGACGTGCAGAACAATATACATGTAATTGAAATCAATTTTCACAATTTAATATAAAGTAGTTAGTTATATAGTGGAATATCATTAAACATTTGGCAGGTAAATCATTTGTATTAGAGATATTTTGAAACAATAAGTGTATAAGCTTAAGTTCTGCAAATTCCTGAGCAAATACTACACAACTTAAAAAATGCAAAATTTCATCTACAAATCTTTAATAAGTACTCATCCAGTCTAACAAACATCGATGAGAGTCAACCTTGTAACGTTATCAAAATGCTTTTCACTTGTTGTAATGTATACACTATAAAGCAACAATACATGTTAAATTGAATGTTGGAGTTCATTTATTTATGATAGATGAATGCATAAAAAAAACAATCCAATTGTCATAAAAAAAATCTGCTTTGAATCTTTTATCTGACTTTGTAAACTTATTATTTTGAGAAGAAAGTAATGCTTTATTGATGTATATAAACATTAAATAATTATTCTTATTGCAGGTCTAGTCTTGATAATGAGCAGTTAAATATTATAGTTGATTGGAGAAAAGAAAAAAAAGGAAAAAATAAAAACACTCTGGGGAGGGGATGGGGATTGATATAATTAATTATCTACAAAATATATATGTATTTGTAATCAAACAAATGTGTCTAAATTAAAACTGAAAGAGTAACATGAAAAATGTTTCAAATTTGTATCAAGATATAAGTGGCTTATAGTCATTCCAAATAATATCAAAATTGGGTATTTTACAATTTATTGTTGCAAGATACCGTTCTGTATTATACAGATTTATAATATGTTTTTTAAAGTTGTCAAGTGTAGGTTTAACTGTTTTAAGTTTCTGGGTGTAAATAAATTTCTTTGGAATTAATATTATTTTATTCAAAACTTTGTCAAAAATTTTATTTCCGAACATAATGTCTGTATTTGTCCAATTTAAATTAGTGCCTATACATTTTTCGCGAATATGGTTCATCAAACAGGAGATAAATTGTTTAGAAATGTCACATTCGATAAAAATATGTTTAATTGTTTCTATTTCTCTGTTGCATAAACTGCAAATATCAGAATCCTTTAATTTCATTTTTTTAAGAAGAGAATTGGTTCCTAATATTTGGTGGTTTATTCTGTACTGAAACCATTGTAAGTTTGTGTCATTTGTTATGTTAAATGGAAGGCAGTAAAATTTAGTTTCAACGAAACTGGTTCTTATATCCAAATCATTTTCCCATTTAGCAGCGGATTGAGGGATTATATTTTCTTGTATACAAGACTGATAAATTGCCCTACATCCTTTTGTATCTTTCATAATTATTGATATTGATAAAGGGCATGTAGGTGCCCCTCCATTACTAGCTAAATGAACAATAGAAAGTTTAAATAAGTATCTTTTAACAGATGCTAGCAATCCTTCATATTCTATGAAGTTTGTATTTATGTTGCACCTATTAATAAAATCAGTCAATGAGTAAAAATTACCATTTGCGTTCATAATATCATTTATCAATAAAACACCCTTAGAGAACCAATGGTTATAAAATATACTTGTGCCTCCGACCTTAATGTTTGGGTTAAACCAAATTGGAATTTTTTGAAATGTGTACCAATTTGCAGGCTTTAGTAGGTTTAAATATGTTTGATAACTTCTAAAAATCCATGCAAGAATGTTAGTTAGAGACAGAAATGATATTGATGATGTTATTTTTCTCATATTTTATTTTTCCATTTCGCTTTCTTTAATTGGAATCATTTGTTTATTTTATTTTTTATTTATTGATTTATTTGCCATTTTATTCAATAAACAAAACAAGCGACGCTTTGGGAAGAACTGTAACTAATAACGTGTAGTCTAGTTTATTTCCACTTCATGCGTATTATGTCACTGTTTGTATAATTATGTGTGTATTGTATAATCAAACTTGCGATCAAATAGTATTAAACTAAAAATAAACTGACTGTTGTTTTTTTTAATGAAACATTGGGATAAGACACGTGTAAAAGCAAATCTTTATTTTTTGCAATAATTTGTATCGACCTTATGTCAACACTTCGTACTTTATGAAACCAAAGTGTTTTTGTATTTAGCGATATAAAAGTTGTCATCGCACGTATGTATGCATAATGATGGCATTGTCGCAAATCAATATCTGTTAGCATTAAGAAATAGAGATATAGTATCATCCAAGGATAAAGGGTACATCAAAATGTAAAAGCATCGTAACATTGCCTTTCCATACTACTTGTATATTGTAGCGTACGCCTCACGTTAGTTGTGTTGATGATAAAAACACAGGGATGATATTTTTTTTGAATGTGGTTTAACGTCATTTTCAACACATTTCAGGTTATATATGGCATATCAAGTTTTACTTGTGGAGGAAGACATCAGACTGAGTCGGACTGAGTAGAACCACCGTACTTCCGCAAGAAACTGGAAACTTTCTCCCGTAAAGTTTATCGAGCGAGGAGGATTCGAACCTACGACCTTAGCGGTGAGAGATACGTGATCTTGAGACGGCGCCTTAGACCGCTCGGTCACGGAGGATCCCTCAGTGATGATGGCAAATTAGGCGTCATAAGCCTAAGTTGGTATTCAGAATCAATGTACATTTGGACACTTTATGCCGCAAGATATTTCCAAATTTTCAACTGTTCTAAGTTTCTGAAAACTGCGACTGTCAGTACTGTGAGCATGTAGAAGTACACCGACATGCTTTAGAAACGCAACTATCAGATTTACAGCAATCAAACATTGAGTTTTTTTATATACTTTTTTGAACTTATCTTTTGAACTACATCAAGAAGTTGTTTTTCATGTTTTAGATATTCCAATTATAGTATGTTTAATGAAATGTGGATACACCTACATGTAAAACATAGATGTCTTTCACGTTTTGAATGTTCCAATTATAGTATGTTTAATGAAATGTGGATACACCTACATGTAAAACATAGATGTCTTTCACGTTTTATATGTTCCAATTATAGTATGTTTAATGAAATGTGGATACACCTACATGTAAAACATAGATGTATTTCACGTTTTGAATGTTCCAATTAAAGTATGTTTAATGAAATGCGGATACACCTACATGTAAAACATAGATGTATTTCATGTTTTATATGTTCCAATTATAGTATGTTTATAGAAATGTAGATACACCTACATGTAAAACAAAGATGTCTTTCACGTTTAGAATGTTTCAATTATAATATGTTTATAGAAATGTGGATACACCTACATGTAAAACATAGATGGCTTTCATGTTTTATATGTTCCAATTATAGTATGCTTATAGAAATGTGGAGGCACCTACATGTAAAACATAGATGTATTTCATGTTTTATATGTTCCAATTATAGTATGTTTATAGAAATGTAGATACACCTACATGTAAAACATAGATGTCTTTCACGTTTTATATGTTCCAATAATAGTACGTTTATAGAAATGTGGATACACCTACATGTAAAACATAGACGTCTTTCAAGTTTTATATGTTCCATAATTATTATTTGAAATACTTCACAGTTAAATCACCACACTCAGTCGTTACACCTCTGTACTTAATGATAAAATATAACTTGCAACATAATCAGTAAGTATGAAGTTTCAGCGTTTAAGAATATCGCTGTAGAAACTATCAAAATATCTTAAAATAATGAAACCGTGGGATGCACTTGTTGACTAGATATGTTCAATGTTTTATTTGTTATACGTTTAAATTAAATTCGCGAAAATGATAAAACATCAATATAAACGGCAAATATATTATGGAAAAATTCCATGTGGTAACTTCCAAATTCCAAAGTGTTCAACTTTATATTGTGCTTATTTAATTCAATTGCAAATTTTGTAATGTATATCCGTAATAAATATAATACCAAGCACCTCAATGGAAATAAGCTTGGCAGTTCCGTGTTATAACACACTATCATGTATGCCCAATGTTGCATTAATTGTATATGACTTTGAGACTTCCCACTTATTTCATTTAAGTTACCATAGTTTCTATAGAATATTTTACTCTGATAGATCGGTAACTTTATTTACTTTTGAATCTGCCAAAACAATAATTTTAAAATTGTATTATATGATACTGTATATTTAATAATTTGCAATAATTAATTATTCTGTATAGTATGATTGATAATTATTAACTTATCTTTTACTAATTTATCTACATTTTTTTGTAGTTGAGTATGTATATTTAATGTAACCTGTATATGTGTGTTTCAACATAAATAAACACCAATCAATCAATCAAGTGTTGCTAGACTGGTACTCTGCCAAACTTCATTCCATTACTTTCCATTACGAAATAAACTAGTTTAAAGTGAAGCCAACTTGCGTATTTGTGTCATTACTGATATAGGCCCTTATTCGAACTGTTGCTGTTGTATGGGGTTTAACATCGCCTTCAACAATTGTTCAGTCATGTCGTCATATCGAGTGTCTAACCATTTACTAAATATATTACAAATATTTTCATAAATCAGGCTTGACCAACATTGATATTTAAAAAATAACGAACCCAATCGGGAGGCTGGTCCGACTAGTCCGATGCATAAGAAAATGTCAAACGTGTAAGAGTTGTGCATATTTGAGCACGTTGATTGCCCAGTTGCAACTGGGAAAGTTAAAATAACGTCACAGTTTATGAAGTATTCAATAGCTATGAATAGTGGGACAGGCATGGCATTCTCTGTCTTTTCATTGGTGTTAAGAAGATCTGATTTGGGAGAGATGAACTGGGTCTTTAAGAACTTTAGGTGTAATTGTTTGCTAAAATATACAAGCTAGAGTTATTGTTTGACTCGGCACAACATTTGCAGCAGCATTTACGTTCTACAATGCGCTCCAAATAATCCATACCATTGCTTTTTTAATGAATGTGATTATGTGCTATTTAAACACGTTAATAATAAACAGATCTCATTTCAAGCATTTCACAGACGTTCAGAAAAAATAGATAGTATTTCAAGATGCTCGTGGTCATATTTACACCCTTTTTACGACGTTTCTGCGCAGCATCAACAGGCGGGATCAACTTCAGACTTGGAATCTGTTAATTCTGCTATATCTCAACAAGCGTATCAAACTGTTTTTTGCGAATACAACCGACTGTCTGGATTATAACAAATAGAGCATCCGTGACCGCACAGACCGGGGAATTCCCTGCCGAACTCCGACAAAGGGGAAGCTGTTTTACATTAGGTTCAATCATACAGCAATTGTATGTGATTGCATTAGGCAATTGTCTGATAGGGTACTTACGAGAAATGTTTTATACTGTTTTTGAGTATACAATAGATATGTTTTATTTAGGTATACGTGAATATGCTTTATACGTCTCGCATACTAATTAATTGTGCACTGTTCTGCGTGTGGAGAGATGCACTTCAGGATCATCAAGCACTTAATCCAATGGTTCTAAACGTGTCTTGTTTCCATAGATAGTTTTTTGTTGGTACACATATGAAAACATGGGGTTGATGTAGCAAAATGACCAAGGGTCGACAACTCACGAGGGTAGAATCCAATTATACTCAAAATAAATTTACACTTTTAATTTTACATGAACAAAATTACGAATATTCAATTATACAGTATATACAACTTAAAGTTAATTACTGAACAAAACCACAGATCGTTTAAAAAATGTTCTATGGTGGAATTAATACTTTCTTTATCACAGTTCTTTCTCCTACACGTTCCGTATATCTATATCTCGATTCAAACTGCTTATATAATATGAATGCTTTAACTGTTTTTAAAATACACTAATATTGTATTTAAGATACTACTATTGCGTCCGGATTATCGTAGATTTAGCGTCAATCGTCCCTCGTGGCGAAGGCTATATAAACAGGATTATCTTCCACAGAACTCTGTACTGAGTTTTCTGGCTTTACGTCGCCTCGTACCGATTGTCTTCGGCTGTACCCCGACGCCAGGATCGTCAATTCGTCCATATAACGAGTATGTGGGTTGCTGTCCTTATGACGGTACTACCACTAGCTGACTTCCTGTCACGTCTTCACATCGTTAACGTAGCGGACACATGACTCACGTACGTCTAAAAACGGTTACAATATATATACATGTATATGTAAACTCAGATTTACTAGTTACTCAATACGTAATGACATTGCGTCTATTACTTACCATATACATGTACCAATTTCAAATACATGGCATTTTTATCAATATATGATAACAGTGCATTCAAATCTTACCATCTAACAGTTTCATGTTATATTTATCAACATATTATAACAGTGCATTCAATTCTTACCATCTAACAGTTTCATGGTAGATTTATCATTATATGATAACAGTTCATTCAATTCTTACTATCAGCAGTTTCATGGTAGTTTAAACAATATCTCATATATGAACTTCTGTCAATCACAAAGTAGCAATTAAATCTCTGCATAATTCTCATTTATAATATAAATTACCTACCAATTCTGAATCTATTCACTTTGTGAATAGCAGAACAAGTATCCACAAAATTTATTTACACATATCGATCAATTCTAACATGATGAATTTCAATTCTTCATCGTTAACACGATATCAACAACTCAAAAAACGTTCTCAGATTCCTCGGCCTATATTCTAACAAAACAACTCTCATTACCGCGGATGTGAAATTTAATTACAGACATTCTCGTCGGAATGGATATGAACAATTTATACAACTTTACTTATATCTGATTACGTCAAAATATATCTATCAGACATTTAAATAACTCAACCACATACAACATAATATAAAATGCACATACCCATCTGCCGTTATGTAATGGAACAGTAACATGCTCAATCCTTCTCGTCGCGACAATTCCGAAAGATGTTTCTGCTAGGCTGGACAGTGTTTCCATAATACAGTCAGATATATATATATATATATATATATATATATATATATATATATATATATATATATAGTAAACCACTCCACATACCTTAGTGAATTTCGTGCAAATTATGAAACAACAAACTTCAATATATCGTACGCTATGGTACGATGCGGATTTTACGTTATTAGGCCCAATGTAAATTTGAATTAGTTTTATAAATAACAAACCCGTTTAATTGTTCTAACTTTCTGATTACTTAATGGAATTTCATGAAATAAACATCAAAATGATTTATTCTTTAATCAAAGAATGAATATGTTTAAATATCTTTAAAACGTGACTCCTACCGAGCTGTCGATACGTTTTAACAAACCCATGCTACCTGCTCTAAATATAGCCTATATCATTCCAATAGACACGTACTAGCTGACACTACTAAATTAATCCACAACAACCTAATTATTTTGTTACAGTTGACAAGATTGCTTTTTCACAATTTTGATGGTTTGATGACACTGCTTCAATTTTACAAATCTATTCATTTGTTGCTGTGTATTAGTGTCTAAACATATGTCTTCATCCAACAGCACCTATTGTCGTCCAAACATGGCAGAACTCAAGAAACTGCTATGTTCCCATCTGTACAGTGTAATATGACTATTTTAAGCATTTTTAACAAGAAAATGCTCAATTTTACGCACCCTCCAGGGTACAAGAATCTTGCTACCGTCACTAAAGGTGGTAATTGGTGAGTGAGACATTTCATAGCTTTATATGATTTTCCGAATGCACATGTTTTTACTGATTGCGAAAGATTAAATCTTAGACATAGATATTGTAAGTACATTTTTCTGTTAAAATATATAATTATAACAAGATTTCTATAACAATAAATTATGAGATGCTTATGATTAAAGCATGTATGACAAAGTATGTGGTGTAAAGGCAGTTTCACCAATCGCATGTCACATCATCTTGATCTCTGCCTAAACGATTTTTAAAATAGTACATCATCGAATCCCATGTTATCGACATGACAGGATATTCTTGATTCTGCCAATTGTTTATAAATGTCGTGAGCACACTTTATGGAACGCATGGTTCAGTGGTAGACAATAAGAGGATCGTGTGTTCGATCCTCCGTCACGGTTATGTGTGGTGTCCTTGAGCAAGACACTTTTTTTCACATATGCTTAGTACTGGTTCTACCAAGGAAGACTTCGAACTTGATTTGTATAAGGTGTCGTAACTTTTTCCACTATCGAAGTAAAATATATACGTTTAAAATTAATCTGAAACTAAAACTTGAATCATGTATCCATTGAGCAGTATTTTCTAGTGCAAAACCACAATGGATAATTTTGGAAATACCACAACATATTTCAATACAAGCTTTGTCTAATGAAAGTTGAAGAAACAGATGTAATTGGATTTTACGTGTGGCAAACGCCTATATTAACGAATTCTTCCCTGAAAATTGTATCGCAATATTTTATGTCTATCAGAAGTTATTGCAGATTACCTGAACGTTTGTTGTTTTAGGAAACACTAAATTTTAGTTTATTCCCCTGCAACAAAATTTGCTTTAGTTGAGTTTCAAAATAAAAAACATGTAATCCCCTCATTGATTCTTATACTTTATTTTATAGTAAATAAAAAGTGTGCAGGCCTGTCATTCATTGAAGGACCCAACCGAAAGAAGTGAAACTTACATTTCAGAGTGTGTTACTTTCTGCACTACCAAAATATGATGAGAAAAGTAGGAGTCGTGTAGCATCAAGTTGTTGTTTTTGTTGTGTTTTTTCTGTTCAGCGTGTACACTGTTGACAAAGTGAAAGTAGACGTTAAGAATCATGTATTCATACCCCAAATTTCCAAGCATTTTATTCTTATAAATTCACAATTCGAACATGGCAATACTTTTAAAATGTTCAAAATACATCAAAAATGTTATTCAAATAAAAAAATGTGCATTAAAATAAGAAAAATGCATTTTTTAAGAAGAAGAAACAAGGATAATTTATAACCGCCATTATGCGGAAGCATTTCCTGTTTCAAATGGTGGTGTCATACCTAAAGATGGAACTCAAAATACCTAAATATGCCTATAAAAGTGACTGTATAAACTTTTTTCTAAACCATATGCGCTGATAAACAGTCACGGGTGTGGTCCAGTTTTGGGAGGTCTCTCTGAATCCTGCACTTCGATTGAGGACCCTCCCCACTATAAAGAGTATTTTCTTAAAAACGTTAAGATACAACGTTGTAATATACACCAACAAATAAAATAGTACTTAACAATTAATGTATCATCGCTGTGGGCGCGTGAAGCTCATCCTGAATGTAAACACTTTAATCAATACATACGTGAGACAAACAAAACAAATAAAACAGTAGTATAATACATGTATTTATATCGATATTTGACCAGCTAATCATATAAACAACGCAACCACACCTGGTACATCAAATGTATAAATCATTTACATGTATATCGCTTATTTATCGATAACTTAGGTCTTCGACTTAAAATTGACAACTTTATTTCATCCAAGGAAAATATGATATGAACAGAACCCAATATTAAAAATGAGTAAAAGCAATAATACAGATTATAAAATGCTTAGAATAAAGAAAACGGGGAGTAACGAAGCTTGTTCGGAAAAGCGTCGGTCGGTAATATATGATCAATTCACTTCAGAGATAAACACGGTATTGGGAACTGCAGGGGATGTGGTTAAAAATTAAAAAACCGCTTGCGGTTAAATAGTTTTCAAGAACATCCCCTTTATTCTCCTCAGTGTATTAATGAACTGGAACCCACGAGCTATTTTACTGCGCGTAAGCAAGGACTTGTATATATAATTCCTTGACCGTAAGCGAGGATTTACTAGACAACTAGATACTTTTCCTAGAAACGTATCACGTGAGTCAGGTAGATAATTTTTGGCAGAAATATTCCACCATGATAAAACAAAAACAAAGTTTACACTAGATAAACAATGTAAGGTAACAAAATGTGTGACTGTTCATATAAAATTTGAAACAAAATTAGTTTTTTAATAACTGTACTCAACAAACCACCTTTGGTAGCCTCTCAATATTGACTGCAAGCAAGTGATTTGTGACGTAATAGCGCGTGCAATAGTATCACGCGTATATGCAAGGGAGGTTCCTGAGCAAGAGTTACTAGACCAAACTAGTATTCCATACGCATTGATTTTTAGTGCGTAAAAAAATTATACTTCGCACTACGTTCCGTACAGTTTTATTGCAGACATCAAATTCAATATATTTAACCCCCCCCCCACCCCCCACCCCCCAAAAAAAAACAAAAAACGATGCATAATATTAGTGAAGTCATAACTTTTCTAATCTTGTTAATGAACCCCTTATCTAACGGCCTTAACCCGCACACTATCACTGAAGTATTCATTTGTGTACTTCCGAACACTGGCAGAGGTACAGCTGGAAAGCAATCAAGTCATTACAGAATAACCAAAATGTAAACAAAAGTTAAAAGTTCGGTCCGCTTCTCTAAGAAATACACATTTCGATCGAAGTTATTTAATTTCTCGCTTTTTTAAAAACAGTCACTAAGGGGCCTACAGGAATGGTTTTAGCAACACTATAAACACATTTAATTACAATATATTTTGTTATCAAAATGTGTGCGTTTCGGAAGTTTAATGAGGCTTTAACTAGACAACTAGATAGTTTTCCCGAATAGTAAATAGTTCACTAGAAACGTATCCCGTTAGAAAAGTAAATAATTTTTGTCAGAAATATTCCACCATAATAAAACAAAAACAAAGTTTACACTAAATAAACAATGTAAGGTAGCAAAATGTGTGACTCTGACGCTAGGTTGATTTGTATGGTGTTAAGCATCGCTTGCAACAATTTTATTTTTCGGTCATATCAAGACGGTCCCTATTCTAAGCGCTGGCCTGACGTAGTATCATACAGACATGTGACATGGTACACCTCCCGGTCGCATTATACTCAAGGTTTAGCGACAAGCGACGAATAGTCTTCCATTATTTTTTGTTTGGTGACCCGTCCGCTGATCAAACCATCGACCTTCCACGTGCAAAGCAGACGTTCTACCACTAGATGTTGTGTGTTATGGAGAAAGTAAAAATGTGAACGACATATACACGTGCGCGTGCAAACTCTCCTGTGTGTTAAAGGGATATATATTGGCAAGTAACACAAACACGCTGTTAATCCAGACTTTTCCTGTATGAAGTGTGCACAAAATAATGCTTACGTATTGACGTATAACCTTTATTTACTTGAAAGTTATCAAATTAACAGTAATTGAATATTTGCCAAAACTTTAATACGTCCAGCAATAAAGTATTACGCAATGTTTACATTAAAATCTGTAAAACCTCGAAAACGAGATCGGGAACGAGTTTTCACGATGTTATCCGATGACTGATCGGAAACCCGAAAGCGGTTCGTTGAAAATGGCAAATGTAAACAAAAACAAAAACGTGGCTTCAGAAACCCGATGTTTGTAATAAAGAGGTTATTCAATCAGACACTTTAGACGCGTATATCTCTAAGTTATAAGTGTATCTTCATGCTGGGCATGTGTATTTGACGGTAATATGCCAATATAATCCCTTTAAAGACAATAGTTTAGGTATTTACGTTTTTAGATTAAATCGTCTCAAACTGTGTAAAGAGATGTTTTTGGAAAGCTTTTTTTCTAGTGTTTTTTTTTTAATAATTGATATATAATTGTTTTCTTTTGATTAATACGTGTTGAAACTGTTTAATAAAAAATTCAATTTTGAAAATTCGCAATTTACGTAATTGTTTTGTCTTTCGGTATGGGATATATTTTTTTCCAGATTATTTTATTTTGAGGAAATATTTTTTCCGCCATAACCATTATAATTTTATAATTCTATCTTCGTTCTCATTGGTTTGGAGTTGATAGACAACGTTTTTATATGTATGGCTTTAAGCGATAGTTAAGTGTGTTGTGTTGTTAATGGATCCGTCTTTCAATGTCAGTTCCCATTGTCTGTGGAAAATACTTGCTATAATATAGTTATATCTAAGATATTCATATTTTCTCGTCGTCGACCATTTGTACAGAAGGGCAGGAATTCTCCAGATGAGTGTCAGCAATATTTTGTTATTTTTTTTTTTTATTGTGGTTAACTCATTGACTTCTGTGGGTTTCCAGAGAGTCACGTAATGACGAGATTAGCAGCAATACTATAGGCATAGTACCGTCATTGAAAATAAGGTGCTTCTGTGGGGTTGTCGCATAAAGCCGTGGTCACATCTTACGTAGTTGACCGTTGTGGGGACTGACCGTAGTGGATCGTAGTTGAACGTATTAAACGTAGTTGAACGTAGTTACACGTAGTTAACCGTAGTTCAGCGTATTAATAAAATTAGTTCGAACTTATGATTTGCCCGTAGTTAGCACATGATTTTTCAACATGTTCAAAACTTGTTTACGGTCAACTACGATGCCAAGACCGTACTGTGACCATAGTTTGAACGTACATGTAGTTGACCTTAGTTAACCGTAATTGACCTTACTTCACCGTAGTGTTTACCGTAGTTGACAGAAGCAAAAACCGTGAGGGTCAACTAATAAGAAATCTGTCGGTTACATTTTTGGGATTACACACATCTTGTTGTTTGAGGATTCAATCATTCTTTAACTGCATACGTACACACTGGGTGACAGAGTCACGATTGCGAAGTTATTGGGTCAGGTTAACATGGAACATGCGGGTCTGGCAAGAAACCTTTTGGAAGACCTAGAGGAACAGGAAAGGAGGGAGAATAGAAGACAAAAGAGATGGTGGACCAGGGACTGGCTGCTGCGTAGACCCGTCCACGGCCAGTATGAGGCTCTGAATGGTAGAATTAAGTGATCAGCAATTTTTTGCTTTGGAAGAACCTCGTTTCCTCTTCCTTGGCGGCATGTTAGATCAGCAATTAGGTGATCAGCAATGCTGGCTCGCCAACATAAAAAGCACATTGACCGTGGCTGACCCGTACTGCGCAGGCGCAGCCACGATGTTTTAATGTAGCTCAACTCAGTTGACCCTAGTTTACCGTAGTTGTGCGTACTTAGAACGTAGTTTATACGTAGTGTAATATAGTTACCCATAGTTAGACGTAGTGATACCCTAGTTAAACATAGCCACTTTGCTCGTAGTTCAATGTAGTTGACCGTCCTTAAACATAGTTCAACCTACTTAGACTTTCTATATTTCCTCTTTTTGCCAATTTTTAACCTACTTCGAACCTACTTCAACGTTGTTGACCGTTGTAACACTACGGTGGACTACATTTGAAGTGAACTACGGTCAACTACGTGCATGACCGTAAATGTGACCATGGCTTAATGGCGGTTATAAATAAACTTCGGGTTTTTTTTTCTTCCTTAAAAATGCATTTTCCTTACTTTAATGCTCATTTCTTTATTTGAATGGCATTATTGATGTATTTTGAACATTTTGACAGCATTGTCATGTTTTAATTGTGGATTTAGAAAAAAAAATGCTACTTGGAAGTTGGGGTGGGAATACGTGATTTCGGAAGTCTACTTTCACTTTGTCAACAGTGTACACACTGAGTAGAAAAAAATATCTTATATGACACATGACCCATAAATTTCTCATCATATTTTGATAGTGCAGAGATTGACAAACAGTTTCTCTTCTTTCATTTGGTTCTCTCTATGAATGACAAGCCTTCAAACTTTTATTATTTACTATAGAATAAAGAACAAAAATAAATGGTGGGTTTACACCTATAGCACACTTATGACGTTAGAGACGACAGGGGCGACAACTTGAATTTGATTAGAAATTGCTGAACATCTACATCTTATGCATGTCATGGTTTTACGTTCATTCTGCGTATCCTTTGTTGATGCGTATTCTGCCTACCTGCATGTAGAGTCGTTTTTAACCAGACATGTCCTTCCTGGTGTTATCATATAACCTTTGTGTGTTGATATTCTATAAAATCCTAATCCATGCATCCATTTGTTTATCCTTTTATTCTTTCTTTCGGCAGGTCGTGCAAGTACAACCGATCCGCGAACGAATACTATTATTTTCTTCTTTCATAAATGTTAAAAAAATAACTTTATGTCTCTCCAGATAAACATGGTAAAATAAATAATAAAAAGCATAAAAAAGTGTCATTTCGTCTTCAGCTTTAATACAATCGGAAAACACCATATAATAGTAACTGTTGCATGAAGTTTTATTAGCAAAATAAATTCCACATCTCCTATAGGTTTTATTCCCTGTGATCATCAGATCATCAGATTTGGTGGTCTTTCGAGATTTTACGATTTTACACTTAAGAGTACTTTGGTTCAAAACAATATCGATGTTGTTCTTTTCATTGAAGAACTATAAAAGCGTGTCATTTATCTTGCAACTAATGTATATCAATACGGTTCATTGTGCGTAATTGGTAAATATAATGAATAAAATCAGTGATTTGTATATATAAGGTGTGTCCAGTACTGGTTAATCCCTAGCGGAAGATTAGGTGTGTACTCACCGACAGTCAATAACTAAAATAATGCAAAAAGAGCACACATAAAAATGTCGTTGGGTCTCATCCATGAAATCAAGGACTTTTATATAATCCCTTGATGTAATTTTGTGCGTCTTGTATTTGATATATTGTGTTTGTTATTTTGAAATAGTTCTTTTTGTGTTAATCCTTGATGTGAAAGGGAAATGAAGAGAACATATATGGCTGCGGGCAGTTCGCTATTTGTATACGAGTTTATATGGAGTCCATTTTAGTATTATCATGTATCTATTTATTGTATTTATTTATTCATTCATTCATTCATTTTTTAATCAATCATTTATTCATTATTTATTTTATTCAATTATTCGTTCGTTCGTTCGTTCGTTCGTTCGTTCGTTCGTTCGTTCGTTCATTCATTCATTCATTCATTCATTTATTTATGTATTCGTTCATTCATTCAAGTCTCACCATGGTTGGTTAAACAAGTACGTGATTTTATCACAACACCACAATAATAACGTTTTAGTTAACGGTAACTAACCATGTTATAATTAAGAAATTCAAGACAGCATGAATTGTTTCCCTTTGAATTAGAAAACAATATTTTTTTCAACCGCAACAGATTCGGTGTTTTATTATGGCAAAATTTCAATACGCGGTGGGGGAGGGCACGTAAATAATTATAGTTTAGATACTGTTTATAGTTTTGTATCTAACTATTGCCATACTCGATACAAATTTCTTGAAAAATTGTACGAGTCCTCGGTGAAATGGTCGGGTTTATGAGTGACGTAAGCCGGGTCTGGTCTCAGATATTTGCCAACTTAAGAAGATGTGTGTCACTGCACTTCCTGACTCATATATCGCGAAAAGTAGGTTGTAAACCTGAAAAAGAAAAAGAAAAACTTAATAGATCTATTTTCTCAATCCATATATTGATCCTAATACTGAAATGATTAGGATAATCGGCGAGGTGGTCCGAATGACTGAAGACCCATATCGTCAATCTGATCACCTCGGCCTTTATGCTACGCAATAGACGGAGGATACGGAAATACCCGATGTTTCACGATTGCCATATCGTAATTTGTTTAAGTTATAAGAACAATGCTAAAACAAGATAATTCCATAAAGCATCGAATCTACAAAAAAAACTCCCGATAGTATGAGGCTATTTACAGTTTTATTCCAAAACAGATCTGTGATATAACCGAATAGTGACCCAGTGCAAACGGAATATCGCTCGGTCGTTTCCGTAAACGTTCAAACGATTACGGAAATGACCGTGCAATGTTTCGATTGGTGCTTTACTGGCCGTTAATTTCCGGAAATATATACGGAAAATATTCTATTAATAGATTTAGTGAATTTTACGCTTAATGATTTTATATATAGTATTTGCAGACAGATATCCAGCTCAGCGGTGATAGCCGTGATCGTATAGTGGTTAGTACTTCGCGTTGTGGCCGCGACAACCCAGGTTCGAATCCTGGTCACGGCAGGGCTGTGATCGTCGCTGTCTCGGCACAGTTGAGCGCATTTTTATTTTAATTTATTTTTCATTTTTAAAAAAAATAGTTTAAATTTAAACATATTTATTGCTTATAATCGTACAATTACATAACAATAGTAGTATAGCTATAAAATTTACATAAACACATAAGCAAGAGGGTTAGGCCGCAAGTTTTGCCAACATTAGTTACGGCCCGTCTCTCGTGCAAATGAAGTACAATAATAGTGGCAGTCATGTTAATTGCAGGGTAACTCGTTCTAAGCTGAAAAAAGCTAACATTACAATTTCAATAAATATGTTTTGAATAAATGTAAGAAAAATAGAGTAATAAAGATATTAAAATAAGAATATGTTATTGAAAATTAAATATTCATTTCTTTAAATACCATAAATAAAGTAGTTTTATGGTTAAAGAAAAAAGATAAGGTAATAATAATGAACTACTGCAAATGAAAAAAAGGAGAATATTTAGAATTTTTTATATATATGACTCCCAGACTTGATTGTTAAATATGTCATTTCGCAATCTCGTATTATATTCAGTTAAAACGACCGGTATCTTTTATGTACTTTTAAACCTCCAAACATAATATGGTATTGTCCTCTTCTGAACAATTTTGACGACGTCGTAACATAGTGTTACAGCTAAGAGGATGAAATCTACCAGTTGCCCTGGAGAGATGAAGTCGTTCATTTCTATATCTATTACACTGAAAAAAAAATAATGTTCAGTATCCTCTCTTCTCGAGCCACAATCGCAAGTTTCATTCTCTACTAAGTGATTAGAAAACAAATCTGATTTTAAGTCACTTCATCCATTTCGAAGTCGGGCAAGGATAACGGAAATTTTTCGTACTGTTATCAATGCACTGATGCCATTTCTGTCACTGCTAAAAGTTATTCCCAAATGTTTATGTTGATTTACGAAATTGACAGGTATGTTATCAAAACTTAACCTTGGATTGTTAATATTTTTGTGTAAAGTAAAGAACATGGCTTCAGTTTTAAATGGATTGAAGTTGACCATATTTTAGACCAATTGTTTATGCTCTGCAGGTTATGACTTATTAAGTCCTCTCCAGCAGCTATATTTGTAATCAATGTTGTGTGATATCGTTTATTTCTTTCTCAGTTAGAACGACTTGAGAAAGAGAATTATTAGAAAACTGTTCGAAGGTTGGTAGGTTTACACCATAGTTGTTACCACTAGAAACTGAACAAAAGTAATGATTTAAACAAGTTGCTTTTTCATAATCTTCAAAACAGAATGTTTCAACACCATTTATTGTTGATTTCAGTGGCAGAATTGTATCTGATTTTTTGTTAGTTTTTATTAACTGACGAAGAAGTTTCCAATAATTTTTAGGATTGTCAATAAAGGCCTCTTACTAATAGTTAGCGTATAGATTAAATATAGCAAACATACAGTATAAGATCCTAAGTAATTCACATGTGTATATCTACGTAATTTCTAAGTTTTCTTATGGGACTTTTTGCCAGTCTCTAATAAAAGCCTTGCCATTATTTTTGAAAAACAATTAAAAATTGAAACAACAAAATATCCTTTTAACGTGTAATCCAACCATTGATTTGTGTTCTTTTTTCTTTAGTAAATAATAAAAGTTTGAAGGCTTGTCAGTCATAGAGAGACCCAAAGGAAAGAAGTGGAACTTACATTTTACTGTAAATGCCATCCATTGCACTACCCAAATATGACGAGAAAAGTAGTGGTCATGTGTCATATAAGATTTTTTTTCTACTCAGTGCGTACACTGTTGACAAAGTGAAAGTAGACTTCCGAAATCATGTATTCATACCCCAATTTACAAGCATCAACTTTTTTTCTAAATTCACAATTCAAACATGACAATGCTTTCAAGATGTTCATAATACATCAATAATGCCATTCAATAAAAAAAAATGAGCATTAAAATAAAGAAAATACATTTTTAATGGAGAAGAAATAAGGATTATTTATAACCGCCATTCTGTGACTACCCCACGGAAGCACTTCCTTTTTCCAATGGTGGGTATGCCTTAATCAATTAAAAACGGCAATGACATTCCATCCACATACTTTGTTTTCTAATGTGAAAAAGAAAAAAATAGAAAAGGGTTTCCGATTTGTTCAAACTAATTCTAATCTCAAATAAACAACTAAATATTTTGCTATTAAAACATTTAAAATCTGAGTGTGAGTCCGAGATTTTAGACTCGGAATGAATTTCGACTCACAAAAGTTTTCAATGTGCTCAAATTCATAAGTTTATTGAATACAAGGTAATGGATACCGAACTAGAAACTGCTATTTGTGTGTAATTACTTAAAATACAGTGTAAGGAAAAAGAAACATTTTTATTTTAAAAATTATTTATAATGAGCTTAGAAACATTGAACGTTTTGAAAAATACATCAAGTATTGATTTCCATCCATACAATTCGAGTTAGTCCAAAAACGTACAGCACGAGTTTCATGAAATTTCGTCTAACTCACGGACAACAATCGATACGGCCATTTTAATTGAACTGTTGCTGTTCAAACTGAGTTAAGCCTAGCAAAATGAATGACATTTTAAACAGATTAAGAAACAACACTGATTCACGGAGAGACTCACTAAAAAGCAACTTTAGAAACGCTTTGAAGTCGTTGGGGTGTTCACAGTTAGTATTGACATTTCTGTAATTCTGTTTCAACGCGTGATATAAATGATCTCATTTGTTCACTTTGTTTTTCTATGAAATTAATTAATTTTTTGTTTTGTGACTCAACAATATGATAAAATATAAATGTACAAAATTTCTATGTAACAAATTTAGTGTACTTTGAACTGTTAACTGTCTATATACAGTGTATACTTTCGTTTTTCCGTTCACTTTATTTTAATATGCAGTATTCAGTACTGAACTCTTAAGAGCAGTGTCTGCGTCTTTTTTGTCTTTTTAAAAAAATCTTATTTACAGACGATCAGTTTTCCTTACAACTATTTTCTGGGATCAAGGACGGTTAACCCATCGCCCCAAGTAACTGATAACTTGAATCAGCGTTGAGAAATGAATGACAATGTGATGCAATGTCGTAACGAAATCATCACATAGACTGTTGCTGGGCGGGGATTCGAACATGTACTGGGTAATTAATATAATGTACACGGCTGATATTTGGCGTGGCACCTTTAGTATTTCTTTAATAACTCTTTTTAAAGGGAATAATATAACAGGATTTGTCAAAATTGGTAAATTGGCTAAAACATTTATTTTCCAATATACTATACCTATATATACTCACTGACCCCGTTTTGCCAACCACATGCCAAAATAATATATTGAAAAGGAATTTCCTAACTCGGGCTACGCGCCTATGGAAGACTAAAATAGATTTAAGCTTAAAATTGCAACATATTTTATGACGTATTGAATGAGTCACGTGATTTCCATTTGATTTAAATTTGATCCATTGCACATGTTTAAATGTAGTTTAACTTTGAAAGAGATCGAATAACGATGCAAAAGTCGCTTTACAAATTCATTAACCTTTGTTGACAAATAACCCAGTAGGTGTGCAAATACCTTACTTAAGGCACTACAATAATAACCCTAAATATTACAATTGCATGATTAGAATAATATAAGTTGGTTAAGCGTATCAAGAAATACTAATTAAGCACGACCTGACATAATTCCAGCAAGAATTTAAAATATAGTGTAAGCTATAGTTGAGATGCTCTTCTCTTTCAAGAGTAGTTTATCAATGTGTGCTGCATATGCGATATATGCACTACCTTCAAATCTTATGATGATACACAAGTATCCTTTAACATTCCAAGTTGTTCAGTTTTTACATATACAATATATGCACTAACTTCACATCATAATGCAATATATCGGAACCAGTTCATGAAAATGGATCTATTGTTGAAAACATCTTGTACCATCATGCACAGTTTATCATAGCTGGATATCCTACAGAATATGCACAAACTACACATCATACCGTAATATATTGATACCAGTTCATGAAAATGGATCTATAGTTGAAATAATCGTGTACCAGCAAGCACAGTATCTTTCATGAAAAAAAAAAAAAATAGAAAAAAAAATTAAAACTTTCATGAAAATAAAATAAATTTAAAAATAAAAATAAATGTAGTTTTAAAAAAAAAAAAAACAAGTGAGAAATTATATCTGTACTCCAGGCCTACAACTTTGGTAGAAACACATGTGAAGTTTTATTAACGTCCACTGATAGGTTAATGAAATATGTACCAACTCAAATACTTTTACCTGCTAAAAAATGTAATTTGTCCAAGTCTAAAAGGGCAATATTTCTGTCAAGTGGCAATCAGGAGTTATGGTTCTTGTTTCCATGAGCTTCCTAGATGTTGAACACACGTGAAGTTTCATTCGCATCCAATGAGTGGTTGCATAGAATATCTTACCAGATTAACAACTTTAACCTCAAAATCCAACACCTACCCCAGGGCTAGTACAAGAGTACAATAGCTGCCCCAACGCCTATTCTATAAATACATATAGTCGAGCCAGAAATGCAATGGTATCCAATTTTCATTTTTTTTTTATAAATGACACAAATGTTTAAAAAAATCAATCTTCAGCACACTTTTCACAACCAAAATTTGTATCCTGGAATAATACATTTATTAATTTAAAGTACCTGATATTTTTTCAAATTGACATTATCAAATTTTAGGTTTATATATGACATCAAACTTTTTTATTGGAGGACAACTTCAGAACATATTTTATTAGCACCCGGCACGCCCATAGTAATTGACAAACTTTCTAAAAAAAACATATTCTTCTGTCCTTTTTTGCCGCACTCCAAGCCCAGGTCACCATAGCCTGATTATATAAGGCATGGATGGACAGCTTTTTTTTATCATTTGCATATTCGATTTGCTTCACATCTCGGGAGACACAAAATTAAAAAATCTTTAAAAGGCTCCTTAGAGACATGTTATGTGTTGCACTAAGGCCACCCCACCCCTCGGCTTCAGTGGGGAGTGGCAAGTAGTAAGACAGAGATTAAGAACACCCAGATGGGGAGGACCCTTCAAGTACATATATAAACTTGATAAAAATTACCGTTCAGAAATATCGTCGTGCAATAATTATTCTCAAGTTTAATATTTGGATTTTTGGAACAATGTCATTGTTTTATGATTATTGAAAACAATAGTAATTAACCTGATGCGGGCTGCCAATCAAACATCTGATTGCTCATTCACCTTTTTCCTTAAACAAGCTAACCATGTCTAAGTAAACTGCCATTTTCCTTAGACAAGCTAACCACGTCTCAGTAAATATTACATTGATTTCCTTGGACAAATAATGCCACATGGCCAGTGGACAGAGCGACAGTTGTTCTTGCATCAGGCCAATAAGTAACCATAACTAAAGAAGCATGTGCAGCAATGACAAAAAGTCACCATAAAGTGTTTTACAGATAATTTATTATTCATTAACATTTTACAATTAACTTTTACAATGTATGAATACAAGAAAGCAAATATAGTATAATATGTATGCATTCAGTATGCTTGTATGTGCTCCACATAAGCAATATCAAAATTAAAAATTAGCATTGTAATTAAAAGTTAGGAATTGAAATATGTACCGGTAATAACTGAAGGTCAGCATTCAGATATAAAGGTTTTGATATTTGATACTAAAAAATATATAAACAAGTAAAATACAGTGATTACTATATAATTTTCAACTGACATATTCGTTAAAGTCATTGTCTTTTAATATTCAAAATGTTTTGAAAATAGCATTTCAGATTATTATAGCAAGTAAAAATTAGACAGAAAACCTTATCTGGAGCACTGTGAACATATACTTTTGAAATATTTTTTTTTTAAAAAAGAACAAAAGAAAAAAATACGTCAGTGAACAGTATGAGAAAAAAATCAACGTTTCAATTATATTAGTTTTCAAACTGTCAGATGATGCTGGCGTTGTTTCATTAATTTTACTAATCTGTTTTAAAGAGACACATACCGGTACATGGAAATTTTGAAAATAGTGTACCAGTCTGTTAAAGAATCTTTTACTATTTTAAACAATAGCAGCAACAAATGCAAATGTGCAATGAAATGACAACACTGAAATACATTGTGATCTAATTTTACAACTATATAATAATGATTTCTTAACGGAACTTATCATTTTCAAACCTTTGTCTAACCCAGTGCAAAGCAAATTTGTGCTTACTTAGCGACTAAATATATTTAAAATAAATTAACATACATGAAAGCAAAAAACTTGTGTCATTGACTACTGAAAGCCCCATTCAAATCATATTTTACAGGTTTCCCTAGATATTTTATTGTTAACTTAGTCTTGATCATATGCAACGCTTACTTTTCTTAAAGAAAACGTTTTGAACAGTTCGATTAGGAATAAAAATGTAACAGTAACCTGATAAAATTTTTGATTGGTCGATTTAAACGATCCAGACTATGAGATTTCGATAGTATTTCAAAAGATTAAAATCTAGATACTAGTATAACCATGTTTATTTCTATATTCATTATTATTATTAGATATTTTTAATTTGACAAATGTCATGTGCAAGATAAATGCGATGATTTCTGTCGAAAAAAAATATTTTTAAATTTTATTAAAACATAAACTTTGCAGAGGTGTGTTTATTTCAGCCAATCAGATTTTACTTCCAGATTAAAATGTTTCTTCTGCACATACTGTCTAGAAAAGCAAGTGTAGCAGATGACCAAGACTAAATTTTACTTTGCAACACAGTTGTAGTCTTTGACAGGGATGAAAGGAAAATGTTTAAGGAAAATATGCATAGATAGTTTACAGATGCAGCACCAATAATTTTCCATACAGCAAACGACGGAAAGTTATTGAACCGCAAATAGGAAGGTCCCATTCGAAGATAATGGTTGATTCTGTCCTTGTATTTTATCTTATTTATCATTAACACACAGGTCAGTGTCTTCTGTTTTCTGATTATTCGTCAGTGTCTTAGCATAACCCAATACTGGCCAATGAATGACTTTATCGAGGGCAAAACTTCAGTATTTGGTCAACAAAATTAAAGAATGTTACACTTTTGAGACAAAATTCAGTATAGATTATTAAACAGAATATCCATAATATATGATGGTTGATATTAAGGTGCAGGTTTTATTGTTTAGATCAAAAATATATCTACGATAGGTGAGGTAATTCTAAACCAAATTTGAAATAACCCATATTGGAATACAAGAGTAGTGGCCAAAAAAACAAACAGACAAAACGGCTGATCAAGGTATCAATTAAGTCGTCATAAAATAATCCAATAAAGAAAATGTAAGTTTCTTAAGAAAAGTTCAAGACTCAGGGATATAGACAGAAGACAATGGAGTCAATAGTGACAAAGCCAAGATCTGCTTAAAACTGCAACATAATACCCTATGTTTGTATCAATTTATAGAACTTAACTAAAGATAACAAGTTAACATGGATGTAAAAATTTAAGTAATGTACACTGATAAGAAATGGAATATATTGGAAGTGTGCAAAATAATCTGAAAGCCAAGCAAACAGCATGGATGATTATTTTTAAAATGAGAGAATGGCCGAGTGAAATATTATTTACAAATTATGCTGTGTGTTACTGATGTTATTGATTTCATCACATTACAGGTAAATCTGTTTTGTGGTTGAAAAAAGAAACTAAGTAGAACATGAGAATGATAACTTAACGATTCTTCAAAGATTATATACATAGTGTATTTATACATATGAAGATAAGCGGAGGACAGGCACTTCCTTAACCATACATTGCGAAACTGTCAAACTTGTCGTAAGGTGACCTGTATCAAACAAGTACCTAAATTTAACCGTCAGACAGGTGTTATAATTTATATTTTTGTGTTCATAGCTTATCAGTCAGTCTTGTAGAAGTGTAAATCAATCTTGTAATGCCGTAACACTCTCTCCCTTAAGACGCTGAGTGAGCGAGGTTTGATCTCAGGGGCATATATTGACAGATAATTACACAGTCAAGACTGCAAACATGAGACAATTCAATACATTTATCACAATGAATGAATGAATGAATGAATGAATGAAAATGTGAAGGAATATGTGAAGGTAAGGATGAATTAATTGAATGAATGAGGAGTTGAATTTGAAAGGATGAATTAATGAATAAAATGAATGAACAATTGAAGAATGAATGAATGAGTTGAATGAATGAAGTGAAATTGAACAAATGAATTGAACAAATGAATAATTGAAAGAATGAATAAAAGGAATGAATGATCAAATAAATAATCAAACCAATGAATAAACAAAATCGGATACCAACATAAAAATGCTATCTGATACTAACAATAAGCTAAATTTAAGATTCCCCATGAAACAATGAACTAGGAACTGAAAAAATAGCACATCAACACATGATATTTGGAATGAAAACTCAATACAAGCAAGACTTTTTATTTCAAACAGTTTCAAACAGCACTTAAAGTTAAAAGGAAGTGTGAAGTACACTTTAAAGGAACATATATGTTAAACAAAGGCTGCTCTTTATAAAATATATATTTATTATATCAAGGACATATATGGAGAAGGAAAAGCAACTGAATGATATGTTATGAACACTCACTTAGCCAAGCAAAATCTCGCGAAAATCTCATTTTTCAAATATCTTAACTTCTATTTATCTCAGAAATACAAATCAAAATTATTTACTTCCACAATGGAATTCACTACAAAACATGTTCATTCCCAGCAAATTGTGTTTACAATTGTTGAGGTACTTATGATTCATAAAACCTGTATACTGCAACCAAAAAAAACAATGAAAGTACTTGAAATTTTACTTCAAACTGCAATTTAAATTCAAGATCATTTTGCGCATTTAAAACATTATAAAATATCTAAGGTTACATACACCTTTAATTTGATGTAAAATAAATCCGAAAGTTACCTGTAAATTTCAATGAATATTTTGCAAAATTATAAATTCTTTGCATGCTATTTTATCAACAATTAGTAGAGAAATGCAAGTTTCCTATCTTTCTATGGATATAAGTCCTTGGTTATATGTGCATTAAAATCATGAACATGGGCAATAAAAAATACAGGTGGCGGAGAAAGGTTACAACTTACACGGATTAAATTGTACCAGAAATCACTTCTCACACTTAAACGTGCACAGCACTGATCAAATTACATAAAATAAAACAATTAAGAATCATAAAAGTATTGATGACAAATATATCATACATGAATGTATATGAAAACTATAAGTTAATGAACAAGGACATACAAACTGCACATATATAACTGGGAAAAATAATCTACTTAATGATATTTATATATAAGAATTAAGTATGTCTTTCTGACATATTCAACAATAAACTAAAAATTGATACTGCATGCCCTTGAAACCCCTTAAAAAACTAATTTTGGTGGATGTAGTTTTATTACTTGTTGATCAAATGTTAAACAGAGCATTGGTTTACAAACAGTTTTAGGTAAAAAACAATTTCAGACTTCCAAAAAAATAAATTTGAGTTTAATTGTCAAAACTTCTTTATAGAACTGTACACTTTTCGCTTATGAAATTTCTGCAAGAATTAAATTAGTCAATTACAAAAGAAGACAATTTTTCATGAGCTTAAATGAAAAACTTACCCTACACCAATAATGGAAATGGATGGACAAGCTGTTTTTATAAAAGCACAATTATTCATGCGAGCTCTCAAAAAATCTCTTTTTCAATGAACTAGATTTGCATTCACACCTTGCAGGATGATATTCCCAACAGTAAGACCATTCAACATAAATTGCGTTCAAAATTGTTGAAGTTTCATATAGACCAGAAATTGTTTCTACTGCTAAAAAGAAAATTACTTGACTGGTCAAGTTTTGTTTTTAATTGCATGTTGTTTATAATATTCAAAACCATTTTGCAAAGACAAAACACTCTGAAACACATTAAAAACTTGAAATTCCATGTACATGAAATCAGTTGCCTGTGAATTTTACATGAATAATGGGGGAAGTGTGCCAACAGATTCATTTATCAATTTTAATTTTGTTGGCCTTCACTTTAGTCAGGAGATGCAAGTTTCCAATCCATCTATATATCTATATAACTGTAGACATATTCAAAGTTGGGTATATGTAAGACTTAAACCATTATCATTACAAAAAACAAAACTTCAGTTATGACAAAATATGTAGGAGAAACTACATATATCTAAACAATTCAGATAAAACTACCAAAATGGTGGAAATGTCACAGTATTCACAAACATATAACTATGAGTATTCTCCCATGCTGAAACTGTATTTTTAATTTATAACATTTGTTTGATTGAGATTAGCATAATGTTTATGCCATTGAGGGCTAACAGATAAACAGTTAAACTAACAATGCTTCCCTTGGATCTTGGCCGGTTAACTAGTAATAAAGCACATCCATCTCCACAAGTAACTGGCAACTTTCTTGAATTAGCAGTGACAAACAATTGACAACGTGATGCAATGGAATAATTATATCAAATTATAATGACATTATTTTTTAACAATGTTACTGACAAATAGTATACTGAAAATAATCTTTTAACTACAAAGGAAAATTATTTTTGTTGGAAAATCCTAAACACATTCTAGGGCACGATCCCACTTTGTTGATAGGTAGAAAAATAGCAAACAATCTTTTTGACATTTTAGGACCCAAAAGTGTGTTTAAATATAAATTTTAGATTTAAGACAGTCACACAATGATAGTCCCAAATAAAACCCCAAAGACAGTCTGCTGATGAAACCAGGTAAATGTACAATAATGATGATAAACAATTCAAACCTGTGGTCATCGTCACATTAAAATAAACACTATTTTACATCAAGCAAATATTGAGATACATTTCAATCCACCAACTGGCATTTACATCTAGTTTATCATATAGCACATGTTTGGGCACCTTCCGTTTATAGTAACCACATTCTGACTTCAGTGGGCAGCTACTTGTTGACCTAACGCCTGAAGTGCCACTGGCTGTGTGGCTGGAAGTGGTCGCCGAAACAACAACACATGTGGTTCTGTAAAGGTTTGAGAAAATACACAATAATTTATCACATAATTTACATTGCATGAGGCTGTTCTTAAAAAAAAAATGTTTGCCATGCTCCTTCCTTCTCATATGAAATTGCAGCTACCCAAACTTTTTTATTGACAAAGTGTTTAAATTTTTTTCATGATTTTTTGTTTGTTTAGATAACTTTAACGAAAAATCTAGCAAAAATAAATAAATTAGCTACATACATGAAATATACTGGGTTGGAGCACTCCAAACAAACACTTTTTTAAGGATGTTCAGAGTAAAATAATAATTAATTGATAGTAATATATTTCAGAATTAAAAAGACTTAATGACAGTTCACGGATACATGTCCATAGGATATGTACGACAAAATTCTATAGATTCAATGATTGACAAATTCTACATAGTTTCAATGAACGACAAAATTCTATTTATCTTTCTCTTACAATGTCAAGAAAATAACAGTTATTGTTTGATGTAGCCTTTTATTTCCTAATGAGGAAATAAAAAACAGTGTACTCCAATTTTAATTTTGTATCTGCAAGTACACACACATATATTTACATAATAAGCAATATGTAGTTTATAACAAGAATTCCGCAGAATGATATGTCTCGCCATGTCCGCTTTGATCGTTAATACACACATGGGAGAATAAAAAATTAAAATATTATATTCATGCAAGAATTATCTAACTTGGTTAATGTAGTAGGTTTAATGACTAATAAATATTGTAGGAAGTATTGTGTGAAGTATTGTCGATCAAATACATTAAGTGATTTTTGAGATATGAACTTGATGGTAGTTGCACGCAAAACTTTAACCAGTATTTCTAAGTAAAACATATTTAAAGAAAACAAAAAACGTTAAGCAGTATTTCTCAGTTAAAAAAATATTTCTAAGTAAAACATAACATTTTAAAAAAAACAACTCAGCATCTGCATTATATAATGCTGGGTGTTAGTTGTAACTATGATCCAAGTATGAGTGTCCTAGCACTAGTACTTGTTGAGAAATAGTGTAAAAATGAAAACTTAACGTTGGTGGTTAATGCAAAATTCAGCATCAAACAATGTCAATGGACCATGAAATGTAGGTCACACTCAGCATTTGCAGTTTATAATGTGATGTAGGGTGTTAGTTGTAACTATGATCCAAGTAGGAGTGTCCTAACACCTGTACTTGTTGAGAAATAGTGTAAAAATGAAAACTTAACATTGGTGGTAAATGCAAAATTCAGCATCAAACAATGTCAATAGACCATGAAATGTAGGTCACACTCAGCATCTGCAGTATATGTGATGCAGGGTGTTAGTTGTAACTATGATCCAAGTATGAGTGTCCTAGCACTTGTAAAACGAAAACTTAACGTTGGAGCTAAATATAAATGTTTGACACCGCTGCCGCCGCCGCCGTCAATAGAAAAGCAACACCTTAATATCGTCTCTCCTTCGTCACAGCGAGACAAAAACTAATATCATGGTTGAAACATTTTAACCTTGAACTTTTCTTAGTCTTTGGATCAAACAGAAGGTAGTAAAAAAGTGTTGAATGGGATCTAATGCAATTTTCAATGCGGAGGTTACAACCTAAGATTCATGAATATCAAAACATGAATCTGGGTATGAAATATTCTTCTTTCTTAAATAACTGGCCAATTTTCTTACACAACTGTTGGTAGTTACTTGCAGAAGAACGATGGTTCTACTCAGTTTCAATGATTACGAGGTCTTTGTGAAATTCACCAATAAAACTGGATATGTCATTATGCTATATACAACCTGAAATGTGTCAAAAATTGTATTAAACCTCTTTAAAATGAACAGAGCTGGCTCAAACCTACCTCAATGGTGAGAAGTTAAGTTCTGAGATAGTATATTAGACTACTAGACCATGAAAAACCCTGAAGAAGTATTACATTTCAAAAGACAGTTTCTTTTTTATGAAAATTGAACATACCTGGAGAGTGTACCATGTAGTGCACCCAGCCAGGTGACTGCTGTACACCAAGGTTCCTCCACTCTGTCTCCGTCATCAGGTGATTCTTGGGCACCATCTTTGTAATGTCTGGTGGTAGTATCACATGTCTATAAAACAATTCAACTTTTGTAAACAAGTGTCTGTTTCTGAGCATTAATTTGACAATATCTAAGGCAGTTTTTATTTATAAAGTTCTACATACATGTAATTAATTTCAGCTTGATTGAAAAATAAGCTCAGAGATTTTGTAGTCACTCTCAATTCAGTTTCCTGATTTGAGCCAGAACTGGACACTGTTTCTAAGAGGCCATCTGGTCCAGGCCATTACATTAATTTTTTAATTTCACTTGTCCAGTTGGACAAGTATTTCTAAAACCTGCTTGTCCAGTCTGGCTAGCAGCTTTATATTTTACTTGTCCCTACCCACGATTCAGTTGTCCCAGACAGTCAGCCGAGCGTAATTGTTGTCACGTATTGGATCAAATGGTGAATCCTGCTACGTCTGAAATATGTATGAGCAACCAACACCATATCCACTGCCTCCACGCCATCAGCAAATTATTATCAAAATCTTCATATTAAATGTGAGTTTTACTGCAGTTACGTACTGTGTTAAATATTTATATTATGAATGCAGTGTTCTGCTGAGGATGTGATTCCGCGATATTGTCACGTAAAAATTGAATATGTCTCGTAAAAATATGCCTCAGTGTGAATATTGTTGCTGGCAAATATGATTGAGTATGAATCGGTAAATAAGCCTGTTTATTACGATGAAGTAAACTTTACAAGACCGCACTGAAGTCAAATTATGATTGGTTTATCTGAGTTTCCCATGGTCTGAGGGCCAATCAAACAGCTCATAGCTTTACCTTCTATTTGTAAACAATCATGGCTAAGAGTTTACCAAAAAAAACAAACTGAGAACAATTTTGAGTTTTTTCGGTAAACTTAAGAATAAATTCGAACAAACGGTAACTGAAAAAGAAAGTGAGAATGCCCTTTCCAGTTCGGTATAAAAATCCAATAAGTCTGATCAGTCTTTGACGCAAAAAGAGAGCACACTCTCTTATCTAACATGCCCCACCACCTCAAATGAGAAAAAAAATGATCGAAAATTTCAAAGTAGCTGGTTGCATGATTAATTTAAGTTTCATCTTAATTTTAAACAGTAAAGTAACTTAAACATTGATGTGTGATGTTTGTATGGCATTGGACACAGTATGTGTAGCAGCTCAGCCACAGGTACCATTTTTTATTGTTTTAACATTGATTATTTGAGAGAAAAAAAAAATGAAATCCTATTGTCCCACTGATTTTGAAAATGTCCCCTATATTTGAGGGCTGATGAGACAATTGTCCCCACTGTTTATAATCCTTGGGAGAACACTGAATGCTTACTATGAAAGTTTGACCTTTTCATTTCTCAGGATGCCAAATAGCATCAGATCTGACAGGAATAGAGATATCTGGCAAAGATTTAATTGTCCATGGACAAGAACTTGAATTTTTACTTGTCCTTTATATGAAATTTATGAAAACCCCAGCTCCCGGTTTCTAATGACAGCCCTGAGTTATTGCTACAGGTACTGTTAAATGAAATGTCCTATTTCAATGCCATGAATTAAAATGATGTACTTAATTTGAAGCATAAACACAGAACAGTAAGTCTTGTTAACAAAACAGGCAGTTTTGCATGTTTTCCATCTAATGTATTAATAAAGAATGAATTTAATAGTTTTGGTACAAATGTTAATATTTTGTAATTACCAGCTTGAATTAAAATTGAAAACAAATTTTTTTATGGAATATTTATTTATTTAACAGATAAAGTAATGTTTAATAAGTTTGCACATTTTAAATGGACATCATAGAAAATGTTGAAAATTTCATATCAATATATTTCTTATTTCTTATTTTCTTATTTCGTTATTTAAACAAGGTTAAAAATAAAATATGAAAATTATCACACAAAAATAACTGAAAGCTGAAATTTCTTCATTGTTTTACTTGTTTATAGCAAAAATGATCAGGTATCATAAATTCCTAATTATTTTTTATAACCAAAATATACCATTTGAAAACGTTTATTATACAATAAAAACAGTTTGAGTAGTGCAACATTTGAGTTTGTGGATCCGCATAAACATGGTAAACAAACATATTGTAAAGACGGTTATAGTGAGTTATAGAATAGATTGATACCTATATTCAAACTTTTCATCAGTATACTTCTCAGAGTATGTAATCTGTTCAATTGGCATGTTGGAACATAGACTGTGACAAGAACAACAATCTGAAAAATGAAAAGGCAAAATTAATGTCACACCAGAATGATACATGTCAAGTTTGTTGTGCTTTTTAGGTTTGTTGGGCAACTCTTTGCCATGCTAGGATGACAATTGATTGATTCATTGAATATTTAGCATAATTTTTATGCCATCGAGGGCTAACAGACGATTCTGAAAGGTTAACCGTCTTCAAGAACACCCCATCTCTGCAAGTAACTTATAACTTTTCCACTTAAATCAGCAGTTAGACGAATAATAATGAGACGTAATGTTGTATATCAATGATCATGGTGATTGTTGCCAGGCGGGGATTCAAACTCAAGACCCCCTGGATTGATAGTCTGGTGTTACTGATTGAGCTAATCAGGCCCAGTCTAGGATGGCAAAAAATGAAACAATGACTCCTCTGAAGACAGCATAATGATTCTTAAGTCAGTTTTTTGTTCTTCTGCTTTCCAAGTGTTGTCCTATTCAGCATGATCTGTCATTCTTTTGTTCACATACTTTTAGCTTTGTGGGCGGAGCTATATTGTGTTCTATATATAGGAAATAGTAGTTAGGTGAAAAATGGCATGTTCAAGTTCATAAAACTGTTTTAAACGTGTCCACGAAAAACAGAAATATTAGTTTAATATAGTAAACAGAATAAACTAGAGCTATCACTGAAGGTGATGAATACCCCCGAACACCGCCATGACAAAAAATGGTTTACCATTGTATGAAGTTTTATTAAATTATATACAATAGTTTTAAAGTTATGCTCCAGACAAGGGAAATATATCAAAGGGCAATAACTCTGTAATTAGCAAGAATAGAGTTATAAATGTTTCTTGTACACTGCACTTCCTCTCATTATATTCTACCATTGTATGAAGCTTGATGAAATTCCATCCGGTACTTTTCAAGTTATGCTCCGGACAAGAAAAAATATCAAAGGGCAATAACTCTGTAATTAGCAAGAATAGAGTTATAAATGTTTCTTGTACATTGCACTTCCTCTCATTATATTCTACCATTGTATGACGTTTGATGAAATTCCATCCAGTAATTTTCAAGTGATGCTCCGGACAAGGAAAATTGCAACGGACAGACCGACCGACCGACCACAGGGTGACTCCAATATACCCCCTCAAACTTTGTTTGTCGGGGGTATAAAAAAGCAGGAAATTTATTTCATAAAAATTATGTATGAAATAGGATGGTTTTGATTTTCATTCATACACACTAGTGTAGTAAACAAAGCTAATGATGGAAAACATTGTCACCAGATTGTGTTACGTTTCATAACGGCTGTCAACAGAAATTTCTAAAAAGGTAAAACATTAAATGGGTAAATTTTTTTGGAAATTTCACTTACTTACGAGAATTACATTGCCATTAAAGTGTGGCTATACAAAAAGTATATAGTTGTACAAATAAACTATTTTCAAATAACTTGAAAGATACTTTATCCTGCTTCTACTTAATATGAACTTAAAATTGAATTGGAATGAAATGGGCATGTGTGTTTCTGTATTGAAACTACCACCTGAGTACTTACACCATAGTACAGTCTTAACACGTTAACAATGTCGGTACCGCTGTTAAACAAGATTTATAGCGACAATCGGTGACAGCTGTCACTTTATCGCTATAAAAGCCATTATAACATAGAGGCTGTTGTTTGTTGCCTCTGCACATTGACAAAGTACAGTGTTTTTTTTCGGCCATTTTTATAGCCGTTATTGGGTCATATTCCCAATGGCAAATAGTATCTTTTTTTCCCAATTGAATGGTAAAAATTCCCAACTGAAAGCTTCAAAAATGTTAATTGAAACTTGCCATACTTCCTTGATAAAATAAAGAAAGTTTTCCCCATTCTGAATTTAGTATGACATTGATTATTTAATTAAATGGCCTGATAAGCAAGTGTACACTTTTTATAAATATATAAATATATTTAATGCAAAAAAATTTCACAATGTTAATGAAAATGCCACCAAAATTCCCAATTCCAAGGGTATGGGTCATCTTCCCAAAATGGTGAAAAAAAACACTGAAGTAGAGTGTGTGTCTCAATATCTTAAATTATTTCTGCCAAGCCAGATATTCCAAAATGTAAGCTACCGCGAAAACGGGTCTCACTATTTAGCGTCAATAAGCGACAAGAAGCGTCAAGGAGCGTCAAGAGCTTCATTATTAATAAAAGTTACCGTCAGGAAATAACCATATGTATATTATACCTATATAAACATATATCAGTTGATTTGTTTAAATTCCATTCATTAATAAAGTCATAATTGAACTTTGTTTCTCAATTGCGATACCGACAAGAAGATCCGCCATTTTGTTTATGCAAAGGATAGTAATCAGTTAGCGTCAAGAAGCTGTATCGGCATATGTGACACCAATGATAAACATTGTCTACACTAACATTTCTTTTTCAGTTAGCTCAGTCGGTTACGCGTCTGACTATCAATCAAGGGGTCGTGAGTTCGAATCCCCCGCCCGGCAACAGTCTCCGTGATGATTGATATACGACATTGTTTCTCATTATCATTCGTCTCTCACCACTGATTCAAGTGGGAAAGTTATCAGTTACTTGCGGAGACGGGGTGTGCTCGAGTACTGGTTAATCCCAGGAAACAGTGGTTAGGTTAAATGATCGTCTGTTAGCCCTCGATGGCATAAGATTGACGCTAAATATTCAATCAATCAATCTTTTTCAATAAATTAATAACATTCAAATAGGTTTTTTTATAAGTGTTGTGATTGCTAAAAAGTGTGTCGTTACATGTTAACCTATTACAAAAAATCAGTGTCAAGAAATCTGATAAATAGCGTCAAGAACCATCACGTTGAAGAAATAATAAATTGATATGTAAAAAAATCAACATGAAGCATAACCTTGTAAAAATTGTTTCAAAATTTCAAAATATCAGCATCAAGCTATCTGATTACTAGTATCAAGAAGTATAACCTTGTAAAAAGTGCTTCAAAATATCAGCGTCAAGAAATCTGATTACTAGCGTCAAGAAGCATGACCTTGTAAAAATTGTTTCAAAAATCAGCGTCAAAAAATCTGAATACTAGCGTCAAGAAGCATCACGTTGAAGAAATAATAAACTGATACGTAAAAAATCAATAACTTTTTCCTATAACTATATAAAGTACCCATTACTTACCTTCCAACCCATAATCCACATAATAATTTAATCCAGCTTTGCACTTGACATAATGATAAACTATATTCATATGATATTTTTTAACAGAGTGAAATTTTTCATGAATGATAAATTCAGCTGAATTACAGGTATTGCAAGTTGTTTGTATGTTTGATTATACAGTTTGATGTTTGGTTACTCAATAAATTGAATGCCATCATCCAAGCAGCTCAAAGGTGCAAACAACGAAAACGGCGTGTGCCTTATTTTAATTAGTTTTCTTTACAAACAAACACAAGTCCGCTTACAAGCGTGTAGTTGCTTGGATGACGGCATTCAATTTATTGAGTAACCAAACATCTAATTATATAATCAAACATACAAACAACTTGCAATACCTGTAATCCAACAGAATTTATAATTCATGAAATATTTCACTCTGTTAAAAAAATATCATATGAATATAGTTTATCGTTATGTCAAGTGCAAAGCTGGATTAAATTATTATATGGATTATGGGTTGGAAGGTAAGTAATGATTACTTTATATAGTTCTAGGAAAAAGTTATATGCTTCTTCATGTTGATTTTTTACGTACCAATTTATTATTTCTTCAACGTGAAGCTTCTTGACGTTAGTAACCAGATTTCTTCACGCTGATATTTTGAAATTTTGAAACAATTTTTACAAGGTTATACTTCTTGATGCTAGTAATCAGATTTCTTAACGCTGATATTTTGAAATAATTTTTACAAGGTTATGCTTCATGTTGATTTTTTTACGTATCAATTTATTATTTCTTCAACGTGATGCTTCTTGACGCTAGTAACCAGATTTCTTGACGCTGATATTTTGAAACAATTTTTACAAGGTTATACTTCTTGACGCTAGTAATCAGATTGCTTGACGCTGATATTTTGAAATTTTGAAACAATTTTTACAAGGTTATGCTTCATGTTGATTTTTTTACGTTTCAATTTATTATTTCTTCAACGTGATGGTTCTTGATGCTATTTATCAGATTTCTTGACGCTGATATTTTGAAACGATTTTTACAAACCTATGCCTCCTGACGCTAGTTATCAGATTTCTTGACGCTGGTATTTTGTAATAGGTTAACATGTACCGACACGCTTTTTAGCAATCACAACACTTATAAAAAAATCTATTTGAATGTAATTAATTTATTTAAAATCAAGTGTTAGTGTAAACAATGTTTATCAATGGTGTCACATACGACAATACAGCTTCTTGACGCTAACGGGTTACTATCCTTTGCATAAACAAAATGGCGGATCTTGTCGGTATCGCAATGGAGAAACAAAGTTCAATTATGACTTTATTAATGAATGGAATTTAAAAAAATCAACTGATATATGTTTATATATGTATAATATACACATGGTTATTTTCTGACGGTAACTTTTATTAATAATAAAGCTCTTGACGCTTCGTGTCGCTTCGTGTCGCTTCTTGACGCTAAATAGTGAGACCGGCGAAAACATATGATGAAAGTAACGAAGTAACAGAACGCGCCTAAACTTTTCCAATCAATTTGAATTTAAATGTGACAGTCATTTCCTACGGTCACTTTTAATATAATATTCAATATTAAAGCACACTTTTTTTATGAAATTTATAAACATTGATAAAATAGCTTCTTACTTACTTTTAATTTTGACAATGTTTTGATTCTGGCGCGTCGTTTTCAAAACTGAAGACGGAGTACACCTAAAATATTGCTCGTATAAAATTGCAGTATAGCAGAAAAGGACCACAATGACCGAAAATAATGCATAATGTTACAGAGCGCTAATCAAGTAGGGAAACAATAGAATCATAGAAATTATATCTAAACAGGATATGTATGGTATTAATTATTCTTGAAATTAAATGGATAAAGATCCCACCCGATGCTGGATGGAACCCGCGAACCCCAGAACACTGGCATATGCACCCATGAAATATGGCATTGAACATATCCAGAAAACCAAAATGGATGGACGGCAAATAGCTATGCTAGATAATGTTTATTGTGTTATATCGAATGCTGACTATCAATTAAAGTGTGTATATATTGCAAACATTTACTAGTAAAACTATAAAGATTATCAAAAGCCAAGGACTTATTTATAATAAAGTCCTTGTCAAAATCAGTATAAACTTGATATAAAGTAATCTTGAGTCCTAGTTTAGTTTAGTTTAAACATATTTTATTGCTTTTTAACATATATATATATACATATATACGCAAAAGGGTTGGGCCACAAGTTCTACCAACATTAGCTACGGCCCTTCCCTACACAAAATGAATTACAAATACTCAAAATGACAATTGCAGATAAACAAGATATTATAAATAAAACAGTTTGATTTAGATATTAGATAACTATTATAGAGAAAAAGGATTTAGAAAGAAAGAAAAAAGAAATTGGAAATAATGGTTGTATGATATAATAATAAGGTAATCTAAATATACTCTATAATTAGAAGAATCGTCATCAGGCCGACTTTTTATGCACATATATTGTTTAGTTAATTAATATCAAATCGTTTTGAGTCTTTGATAAATTGCTGCACAGATGTGAATATAAATGAGTTTTCATCGTCAGTATAAGTGTCTTTACCGAACAGTAAAGTATGATGACTTAGAGGATGAAATCGACGTGTGGCTCTAAAAAGTCGGATTCGTTCATTTGATAATATAATACATTTCATAAAATAATGTTCGACGTCTTCTTTTTCGTTACCAGTTCTAGTTAAATCATGAAAAGACAGTTGTCAATAGTGCTAAAATCAACCCCAAATATTTTTGGAGATATATCAAAGAACAAGCGAAATCTAAAAGTTGATTATCACATTTGAAAACGTCAGATGTAAATGTTGTCACTGGTGACGATGATAAGAAGTGGCGTAGCTTCCGACGTGTCTACACTTTTTTCTGAGAAATAGAAAAAATTAAAATGCCAAACATGTATAAAAATCGGGCCCCTAGTGGGGTTAAACTGTAAATTCGCAACAAACAAATCATTGAACAGATCCAGATATTTAACATCATTTTATCTATTTATTTGGTGACAGAACAGTGAAATCAAAATTAATATTAAGGATATCTAGACCCCTAAAACCATAAGAAATATACGCCTAAACGCATCTACGACATCCTAGCTGGAAAAAATAGGAGGTGCAGGACCCGGACCCCTACTAAAATACAGTCCAACCTGTCTTAAGCAGCCATTCAAGGGAATGAGCAAAAATGGCCTTTTAAGACAGGTTGTTGCTTAATACAGGTAAATTTGCTATGAAATCATAGCCATTGGAAATAGCTAATGTGGCTGCCTAAGACAAGTGGCTGCTTAATAGAGGTGACCGCTTACACAGGTTTGACTGTACATACACATAACAGAATATTGTGTGAGTGATATTGTCATAAAAACGTATAGTATATTGAAATTACTGAAACATTGAGATGTATCAAAAGACAATGGACTGGATAACCGAGTGCCATCCTGTGACAATTTAGTGTTTAACCTCATGTGACAACCAATGGAATCGCTTTACTTTTCAAAATTGCGTCGCTCTTATTTGCTAAAACAGCCTACACAATAATTTAATTAATAAGTTCGTTCTTAATTATTAGGAAGTTTTTCATCACTGCGCACGCGTGAATAGCATTGCACAGACACCGCCCTTGGATTAATTCTGAACAAGGCATATACAAACTACAAAGTCGCGCGAGCTATACTTTTACTAAATGAACACTAACTATATCAGAGTATGCGCTGAAGTTGTATTGCAATGACCAACAGTGATTTTATTTAATTACATGGCTGGTATTTGGGGTTACACCTAAAGTATTTCTTTTAACAAATTTCTGTCTGAATTTAATTATTTTGATACCAAAGTTAAGCTCAATAAAATCGAATCATTAAAATGATGGAATTTTTAAATGTTTATTTTTTTGTAGAAAGACGAAGAAGTAAGTTATCCGTGGATGGCGAAAGTTCAATATTTTTTTTTTCTTATTTTTTATTTTAAAAATGGGTTACAAATGAGAATCGCAAAAATTCTTCGTTTCTTTAAATCTAAAATTGAAAAGTATACCAACAAAAGTTACAATCTAGCCTTTTTTATACCAAAATCACAAAAAAACGTGTTGATTGGTTCAGGGGGATTTGTGTTTCCAAGATTTGGAAAACCCGAAATTTAGACAATCACCTGCAGTCACTTATATCTGTTTATAAACCTCTGCCAAGAAGTACTATTTTTAAGAAATCTATTCGAAAATGGAGCGTTCCAAATGCCCGGAGATTAGCAATTTTTGTGACAGGTATATTTAGAAAGGTCAAATATCGGACCCAACTAAATAGTCATAACATTTTTACACAAAGCCAGTCTGGTTTTTGTAATCACAGAAGTACTGCTCCGCAACTTGGTATTCAGTCTTGGGGTATTGTACACAGGTGTCTTCAATAAGTAAGATAAAACCATACGGACGGACAGGTATGAAATTCAATGTTCTCAAATGGATTACCAACGTTTTAAAAGACAGCAAGCAAAGATTTATTGTAAATGGAACCTTCTCCAGTTGGTGTAATGTGTTGTCGGATGTACCGCAAGGGTCGGTACTGGGGCCTAGACTCTTTGTTTTTATATATTAATGAAGGTCCTGATTTAGTAAAGAGTGTGTGTCGTTTGTTTGTCGATGATACAATGTTATATAAATTAATTCACCATTCAATTAAATTACCAAAGACATTCTCAAAATAATAATTATGCTTTATGTAAATTAGACAAATTCCTTTCACTCATCGTGTTATATTGATAATTTGATCTAATTACCAGAGACAAGGACTTATCTTGCCATGTCTGTTACAGTATATCTCACTCTCCCTCTATAATTATTTGGCTAAAATATACGAGCTTTACTTTATAGCGAAAATGAAAATATTTACATAGGAAATAGTTTTGCTCTTAGGACAATTAATCGTATATTGATGCCGTCGCTAAAAAGGTATTCATGTTTGGGCAAGAGTTTTGTCCAAGCAGGCGCCTATCTCTTTCTTTTGTTTTATATGCCATTTTGCTAGTTTATATCAACTAATTAGAACGATATATTTAAACAAAACTAGCATTACGGAAAGTATTTGTTCAGATATACATATATGTGATTTTAGTATTGATTATATAAAAACAACCCAGTCATGTATTGGATATGTTAAATCAAATAAACTACTAGGTGGAAACATTTTTTTTGTATCGTTTATTTTTAATTTCGTCAAAATAATTTGTTGGTTACTAAGAAATTCCGAAATGGCGACCAAGAAACCAGGCAAGACCCAGGAGCAAATTGTTGCCGGATTTCAGGAACTACGGCAGCAACAGAGACAGGTTGTTGCGAAGGTTTCAGACATCGAAATGGATATGAAAGAACATGAGTAAGATTACTGGTTAAATATTCCAATTTTCAACAGAAATCTACTTTTTAACACGCCATGCTTAAAAAAGTAGCCATATATCCGTATAAAGTTTATTCGGACACTTTACGTTCAAGTTAATTTATCTTTTTTCTTTTTTCTCCCTACCATAGTCTGTCGATCATTTAATAAAATTTAGAAGAAACACATTTAAACTCACATAATTCATTGTTGCATACATCTACTGCTTATTTTTAACTTTAATACTGTAAATATTATATCATTATACTGGTAATTCATGTGAAGACAAGTTAGTACTGCTGACAATAAATGTTTTGATTCACCAAAATTATCGGTTTGTGATTTTTCCAAATGAAATTTGCTGTATACCTAATTTGTTGTGCATGACGCCCTGGAGTGTGAATACACAGTTTCTGACTGCTAATGTTTTATCAGTTAATCTGGTATATTGAGAGCACTGGCCCATATCACACCTTAATTAAGTTGCTTCCTTATAAAGGAAGAACACTAAACTAGAAATGATTTCATGATTTCACAATAGTGACACTCCGACCTCTGGAGTGTAAATATACAGCTTCTGATTGCTACTGTTTTATCTGTTAATCTGGTGTATTGAGAGCACTGGCCCATATCACACCTTAATTAAGTCACTACCTTATAAAGGAAGAACACTGCACTAATAATGATTTCATGATTTCACAATAGTGACACCTGACCCCTGGAGTGTGAATGCTACAATTTTAATCAGTTTATCTGGTATTTATTTATGGATCATCTAATAATTATTTTACTCTGCAGTTGATCAATAACAATAGTAATGATAAATGCATAATTATAAGGTATAATGATAATTATTAAATAATACATTTATAAATCTTACCTATTAACACAAACTTTCAAAGTCAACCTATAAGATACTTGTTATATTTTCACCCTACTCCCCTTGTAACTCTTTTATCCCAACTCATATTTTAAATAGTATAGCTCGATTATTTTCACTTTGATGACAAACCTCATCACAAACAAATATGACCTACTTGAGAAAGTTACCTCTTATTCTTCTTCTTCTTCCTATACAGGCCACATTCAACTGTCTGAATATTCTTCCAGAAATTGCGCATCAAGAGGAAAAAAAGAAATTAAAAGTGAATGTATATACAGTGAATTTTAAAAGCATATAGATAGAGTAGTTGGCTAGTTGAGCTTTGAAAGCATCAACCGAACCGACTGACATTATGTCCAGTATTGTCTAGGGTCTATGAATGTGTGCTGTTCTGTCGATTGCAACTTTCTGGTGTTCTATTTTATGTAACATAGTCTTGCTTCTTTGCGCCTATCTTCAAGTGATTTCCATTCAAGTTCATTGATCATGTCCGTTACACTTGATCTGTTATGGTATCGGTTTTTCACAAACTTAGTCGCTCTCCTCTGTACCATTTCTAGTCGGAGTTTGTCGCCCTTTTCGTAGTGGTCCCAGACGCAGCTTGCATTCTCTGCTGTTGGTCTAACTATAGTCTTTTATGCAGTTTCTTTTGTTTTAGTTGATACAATATGGGGATTTCTTCTGAGGAAGCTGATAGTGTTGTTGGTCTTTGATGTGATGTTGATGTGCTGTCCCCAGTCAAGATTTTTGTTGATGGTGCATCCTAAATATTTTACTGAGTCAATGTGCTGGAGAGTGTGATTGTGTAGTTTGTAACTACTTTGTATATGATAGGTTGTCTTAAGTTGTTCTTGCAAGGAAAGATGGGCTGTTGTATTCATTTTAAGCTCACTGGGACGAAGTCCAAAGAGAGCTATTGCAATGATGTCGGCGTCTGTAAACACCCAGGTTAAACTTGTGCGTTTAAGTTTAAAATATCTATGCAACCACTCATTGGATGTGAGTGAAACTTTGCATGTGTGTTCACCATCATCAATGGAACACACAGAGACAAGAACCATAACTCTGGATTGCATTTTGGCACAGAAATGGCCCTTTTAGGACTTGACACCCAGAGGCAAGCTTTGTTGTCTTCTGACAACTATTGTTGAAAAAATAAGTTTTGGGGTTGGGTGGAAATATTAAAGCAAAATTCTATAATATATTATACAAGTGAAAATATTATCTGGCTGTCTACAGTTCTGGTCCTTTTACATTGATGGGTAAGCTGTGTATATCAGTATGGTAGTCATTAATGACTGTCCTCTTTTTCAGACTGGTTATAGAAACACTGAAGGAAGTTGATGACGAAAGAAGATGTTTCAGATTAGTGGGCGGTGTACTTGTGGAGAGAACTGTAAAAGATGTACTGCCTGCTTTAGTAAATAACAAAGATCAGGTAATTTTCATTTTAACATTCAGAAATCATTAATTTTTGTGAGGGAATATTTTTTGTTTATTTTGTGGGGAGCCTCAACAAAAATAACCATTTCCATACCAATTGATCATAGGCATATATCCATACTGAATAATATAGAACTTACCTGTACCTAATATTTATGTAGACTTCAGTTTTTTAAGCTATACATTATCTTGTGTATACAATTTGTTACCTGGCATTTACGAATAAAAATAGAATTGAAATATTTCATTAAATTCATGCCTTGCCCCAATTAGCTGTGGATTACACGTCTGACTATCAATCAAGGGGTGAGTTTGAATCCCCGCGTGGCAACAATCTCTGATGATTGATATATGACATTGTGTCTCATTATCATCCATCTCTCACTGCTGATTCAAATGGGAAAGTTATCAGTTACTTGCAGAGATGAGGTGTGCTCGAGTACTGGTTAACCCTCAGGATCCCAGGAAAGAGTGGTTAGGTTAACTGATTGTTTATTAGCCCTCGATGGCGTAAAAATGCTAAATATTTAATCATTAGATCATTAAATTCATTGATTTTTAAGGTAAATACTGTTACTCTATTTTGTCTTCCATCTGTGTTATTAATACATAAAGTGTGGGTTTTGTCAGAGGTCATGTGCATTACATTACCACCACTTTGTCTTTAAAAAGTTGAAAAAAGGATGAGAATATGTCAATTGCAGTAGCAGACAACCTATTTTACTTCTGGGTGACATATTTTTGTGGCGCTTTGCTGGATTTTATATCTTAAACCTACGTATTTTACATCATTGAATTGTTCTCACAAATCTCACTTACCGTTTATGTCTTCCTGGATAGAACCAGTAATAAGCAAGCAAAATATATCTCAAGCACATAACACATGGCTGTGATGGAGAATTGAACTTACAACCCTCTGATCCTAGGTGATCCTGTAACGCTGTACTTGTAACGCTGTTGTTTGACTTGATTTTTAGCTCTACTGGCCAAAGGCCAGAATTGCTTATGTGATGGCGCATTGTCCATCGTCTGTGGTGTGTTAGCAGCACTTTCTCTGAAACCACTAGGCCAATTAAACTTAAACTTCACATGGATGTTTCTATTGTATAGGAGACTATACAGAAGATTTTTTTTTTATCTGAAATTCAGGATGGCTGCCGATACTAAAAATAGTCCAAAACATAAAAAATCTTCTTCTCATGAAAGGCCCAACAGATTTTCAAAATGTTTATGTAGTAATGATGACAAACTATAGTTCTGTTAGATTTGTTCAAATGGTGTCCCTAGGGTTAAAAATGACCCCGCCCCGATGTTTCTATTGCATAGGAGTTTCAAAAAGTGCTATGGCCACTATGAGTCAGTAGAGCATCCTCAGGCCCTCTTGTTTTTGGTTAACCATTTGTATGCAAGTTTGTTTCTCAAATACCAGTAACAGATATCTACCATTTTATTACAGCACAACTTTGAGGTCGAAAAAAAATTTGTACTCATAAAATTAACATACATGTATGTGTAAATATGGCCACACATTATTCTTAGAATTGAATTTGGTAAATCATCATATATTTATATATTTAAATAAAAATTTTACTTACAGATGTCCAAGCTAGTGGAAACATTATCAAAGCAGTTGGAACAGAAAGGTGTAGAAATCAATCAATACAGGGAAACGCACAATCTTAAAATCAAGGGTGAAGAGTCAAAAGAGCCAGAAAGCCAAGACAAAGATACGGCGAAGTCTGGTGGAGTTTTAGTCGCCAAGAACAGTTGATAAATGTGACACTTGATATGGACTTGCATATGACTTCCTCCTCTAATATACTCTCTGTTGTGTGAAAGAATGTCACCATGGTGATGCTATAGTTATAATAAGCATAATGTTTGCCGAACTCTCTAGACTAGAAGCAATTAATAAATGATGACCAGATGATCAAATTCATTAGTTTAAGCATAGAAAAGCACTTATCGGTTGTGATTTCTATATTCGATAGTTTGAAATCATGTTTTTCGCCGACATTAATTGGAGGGGGGGGGGAATGTTTCATTTCTTTAAGTCGTGTTTTAAATTTCACTAAAATTTTATCAGTGATAGTTTTGCCGATGGTTAATTACTTAAATCCAATCATCGATAGTAAATTTATCTTTGATTCTTAACACCGTGTTTAATGTTCATGTATATTCAGTGAACTACTTCCATGTAAATCTAGTTCTTATGTTTTCCAAACTTTATAACAGACTGTTTATTATTTATTTGGCAAGGAGTAAAATGTCTTACATGTCCATGTAGGTTGGACAATGTAGTAACATTTTTATCACAGTGCATTTTGTCCGCTAGCTTGTCCGGTCCCTTTAGTGTGTAAATTTGTTTCACTTCGGTCATACCTTAAAAAATGTTTATTTGCCGTGCTCCTACCTACCCACTCGAATTGCAGCTTCCCAAACCTTTTTATTGACTTCGAAAACATTGCTGTATTTTGTTTGTTTTTATATAATATCTGTATAAAAAATCAAAATCTGGCAAAAAAAAAATGTAACCTATCTGTCTACTCACATAAACAAGACTGGGTTGGAGTACAGCAGTCAAAAGCAATTTTACAGGATTGCCTTGAATACAAGAATCTAGATGTTGAAGTCTTTCAAATGATTACTAAATCCATTGTAACAGTGTTTATGTACCAGTGATTTTAATGAAATTGAATACAAAACCTACCCATCATTATAGCAATTAGCCTAGGTACTTATTAATAACTGGGTGTAGGTCTGTCTTTTATGAAATAAAAATGGAAAGTGGCCTGGCATTTAATTACGAGAGCCAACCTATATCAACGAATGTGATAATAAACTAGGGAAATAATACTTTACACTCCTGCACTGGCTAGTTGCCTGTTAACAACATATTTGAAACCGGGTTGTCACTTCCATTTTTTATCCACTTCACATTTTGCATAAAGTGTCATTATTGAATATGTGTTCACATTTTGATACAGATAGAAAAAATACTGAAGAATCTAATCAAGTAGTTTTGTGCTTTAAAGCTTTTATTCTACTAAAGTACTGCAAAAGTACATCCATTGTATTCATCAAGTTCATTTTACGAGTTTGAAGTGCAATATATATTGGAATTCTTTTACTTATATAATACTGTGTCATGTACGAGACGATCTGTAATGCAAGATTTAGTAAAAGACGTATGTATACATGTTTTGAACTCTAGTGGTCGAAAAATAAGTTTGATGGAAGTGTGATTGAATATTACATCGTGTTTTTGCAACTGATTTAGAAAACCACTAAAATTCACTTTGTGCCCATATTCATCAATTTTAGACTCGTGTTATAAAAAACGAGCATACTCGGCCATGAACAGTGTTGCTATGAAAGTAAATACAAATTATAATCATGTTTAAATCGCGTTGCTACTCTGCATTTTGTCAAACCACATATGTAGAAGAATGAACAACGTTTCAAAACATACCGTTTTAAAAGAAAAACAATTATTGTTTTAAATTCTATTTTCAATTGTGCTATCATACCAACAGTTCAGTGATGTTTAAGTTGCTGGTATATCATATTTTAATTATTCATTATAATTTATGCATTTTGTAATTTATATACATTGAATTTCTATATAGAAAACTACCACTTGAGGAATTGAAAATAAAAAATAGGTTGAATTAACATAGCTTGTGATTTGTTTAGTTAATCTCCACCATTCATTTGTTTGAGTAAGAATTTCTATTTATGCTGAATATATTATCAGATTATACACTATTGTGTCATCTGCAAAGCTTGATAGACAGTTTGTATTGCTTTGTCCATTGTTGCTTGTCATCAGTTGCTTGTCATTTCTGTGGGAAAGTTTCAGTTTCTTTAAAGATATTTGAATGATTTTTATGCAGCCCCCCCCCCCCCCCAACCACCAATTTTTGGGGTGGCATATAGTAATCACAGCATCCATCTGTCCTTGCGTCTGGTATTTCGTGTCCAGCCTGTAATTTTGTCATGCAAAGATGGCTTTGGTTAATACTTGCTACAAATGATCAACATATATGTAACATTACGACATGTCACGAGTAAGACCAACGCCAGTACCTCAAAGGTCAAGGTCACACTTTCAGTTTGTCAACACTTTCAGGCTGTGAGATTTCGTGTCCAGCCGGTAACTTGGTAATGCATAAATGGATTTTATAAATACTTGCTACAAATGATCAACATAACATGAAGATGTGTCATGCGTAACACCCAGACTCCCACTTCAAATGTCAAGGTCACAATTTAATTGTTTTACAACACTCAGTGTGTTTGAGATTTCGTGTCTGGTCTGTAACTTTGTCACCTATGGATAAATTTCAAAAACACTCAGTTGATCAACATGACATGATGAAGTGTCGCTTGTAAGACCCAGAACCTTTCCTCAAAGGTCAAGGTCACACTTTCAATTTGTTTAATATTTCATGTCTGGTCTGTAACTTTGTCTTTAACTTGGCCCAAATGATCAAGATGACATAACGTGTCGCACATAAGACCCAGACCCATACCTCAAAGGTCAAGGTCACACTTTTAGTTTGTTTGAGATTTCAAGTCCGATCTGAAATATACATGGATGGATTTCAAAATCACTCGGCTCAATTTATCAATTGATCAACATGACATGACATTTGAGATCTTTGTCAACCAATTATATTGGTTGCCCTATTGAACTTTTAATGTGTTGAAAATTGGTGTTTCATTGTTTTAACTCCATCCAAGCTTAAAAAAAGTATGTACACAATCGTAATATATAATTGTTCTACAGTTATCTCCCTTCCTTGATGGAACCAGTATTTAGAATATGCTGATAAAGTATTTTGCTCAAGGACACCACACATATCAGTGACAGAGGACCGAACCCTCCATCTTGGATTCAATGCTCTACCACTGGGACATATGTAAAAAAGCTAATTATTTATTATTTACCATATATAGGTTAGAAGTTATATAGGATGTTCTATATAATATAGATGTTGATCTACTTTCTGAATCCTTGACCAATTTCACTGCCTGTGGAACTAGATCAACATCTACTGACTGTTAACACATTCTCATTTAGAACTTAGCTCCCTTGTATGTTAAATATATATGTTATTTGTCAATATTTCATTGATTGATTGCCATAAAATCTTTATTTTTATCTTTCAACAGTGAATTTAACACATTAACACATAAACTTGTCTATTAGATATATATAAAAAAATGTAGAAAACTCTAAAAATGTAGAAAAACTCTAGAAATTTTTCTTTTAACCCTTTACTCCATAGATACGCGTTTTCCCGCACCAATCATAGAAGGCCTTTGAAAACAGTGCAGGAAGAGTTCAGATTGCTCGTAAAGAGCAATCTGAACACTTCCTTCACTGTTTTCCACTCTGTCAGTTAATATAAACATAATTCACCCATTGCTGATATGTGGTGAATTAATGCTTTCAATATTAGAGGCGTCCAAAGGCATTTATATGAAGTAAAGGGTTAATGATTAACAATATAATCCAAAATTGTGTGGAGCTCATGGTCCAGTGTTTGAGCATCAGGCATGGGGCCTGGCCTCGGCTATGTGTGGTGTCCTTGAGCAAGATACTTAGTACCGGTTCGACCCAGGAAGACTTCTAACATGACTTGTCTTAAGTTTCACAATTTATGTAAAATAAATGAGAACGCCTTTTCTACAAAAAACTAAAAAGAGGAACAGCAGGGAACCAATTGGTGGTTTGTATGAACAGATTTCATTTATGTGAGGATTAGTCTAGGCAATCTTTAAGAGTAACAGTTGAACATGTTTAAGATTTTAAGACGGCAAAGAAAAAACAACAAAAAAAACAAAAGGAATTCAATTAAGTTTTAAACAAATAACTATAATAAAGGTTCATATGCATTCCAGTATTTTTCAAATTTTACTAATGTATCATTTTTTTTTAATGTATTTATTATTTATCCACTTGATTAACACCATCTTGGATGGACACAGATAAATATGTATTGCATCCTTAAATCCAATTCAATGAAAGGAACAGTTATAAAAAACTACATAAAACATTGTAAACAAAATGTTCCTGAATTAATATATCCTAAATATTCCATTATCAACGCTGAAATCAGTTTCTGACACAAGTATGTCCATCAGAATCTAAGATGTAACCTGCGTGACACGTGCATGTGTAGCTGCCTCGAGTGTTGTGACACGTGTGATGACATGGACGTTGCTTAAAACACTCATTCACATCTGAAATATACGTATACATATAGTTGAATATTTTAATTTACCTCAGTTTAATTTAGAAAGAATTGTTTGTTTGAATATTTAGCATCACTGTCATGCCATTGAGGGCTAGCAGATGATCTGTTTACCTAACCACTCTTTCCTGGGATCCTGGAAGATTAACCAGTACCCATCTCTGCAAGTAACTAACTTTCTCACATTTCCTTGGTAGAACCAGTGTGTTAATATCGGTCAACATGTTACTTATGTATATTAAATTTGGTCCAGGTCAAACTGTTCCATGTGGGTCAGGCTGTACATCATCACTTTAGAGTGACCCCAACCTGAAAGCTTGACTGAGAGAGAGAGAGAGAGAGAGAGAGAGAGAGAGAGAGAGAGAGAGAGAGAGAGAGAGAGAGAGAGAGAGAGAGAGAGAGAGAGAGAGAGAGAGAGAGAGAGAGAGAGAGAGAGAGAGAGAGAGAGAGAGAGAGAGAGAGAGAGAGAGAGAGAGAGAGAGAGAGAGAGAGAGAGAGAGAGAGAGAGAGAGAGAGAGAGAGAGAGAGAGAGAGAGAGAGAGAGAGAGAGAGAGAGAGAGAGAGAGAGAGAGAGAGAGAGAGAGAGAGAGAGAGAGAGAGAGAGAGAGAGAGAGAGAGAGAGAGAGAGAGAGAGAGAGAGAGAGAGAGAGAGAGAGAGAGAGAGAGAGAGAGCTGTTTGTAAAACCAAATGTTTGTCTTAAGTAATTATCATAGTAGTACACCAGTACTGAGTGTTGGTTTGGAGATTACAGCTTTCAGAGGATTAAGCATGGTATCAAACCCACTTCTAATCAGAGCAGCCAACACTCTGTCCACTGGACTACAGCTTTGCTTTAAAAAAGAATCCTATCTGTTGAAGGTGTTACAATGTACATCAAATGGCTTCATTGGCGTAGGCATTTGTAATGATCAACTGGTTTGGACCCATTTCGCTGATTTGATTTTATTTTATTGGTCTTTCTCAGGGAGATTTTGCTTAACTTACTGTTATTAATAACTTCATGTTGACATTTGTGTATGAAAAAAACTTTTTTATAAAATAAATTGTATTTCTTTTTAAATTAATTTTGAGACATTTTTAGCCTTATGTTACCTTTATATACAGTTAGCTTAGTCGATAGCGCGCCTGACTATCAATCCAGGGGTTGCGAGTTTGAATCCCTGCTTGGCCACAGTCTCTATGATGATTGATATAAAAAACACTGCGTTTCATTGTATTTTATTCTCTCACTGCTGATTCAAGTGGGGAAGTTTATTAGTTACTTGCGGAAATTGGTGTGCTTGAGAATTGGTTGATCTTCTAGGACCCCAAGAAAGAATTGTTAGGTTAACTGATCATCTGTTAGCCCGTATTGGCATAAAAATGATGCTTAATAATCACACAAAAATTATCAGATATAATTGACATAAGTAGTAGATAAATGAGCCATATATAATTCGCATAGATGGAGCTTTATGATAAGGCTAAGTAGTAAATTATCAAAAGAACTCCGTGGCCAAATGGTCTAAGGCACCGTCTCAAGATCACTTACCTCTTCACCAGAGAGCTAAATGTACAGTTATTGACACTACTTCTAATATAGCAGTATCCCTCCACGTGTCTTTCTGTTTTTGTACTGCACTGCCTTAGTCAACTGAATATATGTATGGGAATATAGGTTGTGTATGCATGAGTACTTTGTATGTGTGGGTACTGTTTATATGTGTGTGTATGTATATGAACATATGAAGGTGTGGGCAAAGTGTATATGGATAGTGTGTGTGTGTGTGTGTGTGTGTGTGTGTGTGTGTGTGTGTGTGTGTGTGTGTGTGTGTGTGTGTGTGTGTGATTGTTTATTAGCTAGTCTGAGCTGATCAGCAATTATTAACTCAGGTCAGCAAATCTTATGTGTACAACACTAGAGGTACTTACCAAACTGGCAGATGATGCCGTAAAACCCATCTGGACAGTGACATATATGATTCTCACACTGGCCTCCATTACGACAGCGAGGTACACACGTGGTATCTACAATATATATATATATATATAAGTTCATCAACAGTACAAAATTAAAACTTTTGTAGTAAACAACATTACTTACTTGTGCATGCACGTTGTTCAAAACATTAAGCCTGCTACCAGGGGGACATATTCACTGATAGCTCCCGTATGTGTTTCTACAGTTTCTACATGTATGCTGACACAACCTCGCCCCAAACACAACATTACTTACTTGTGCATGTACGTTGATCAACATTAAGCCTGGTACCAGGGGTACATATACACTGATAGCCCCCAAGGCCCCCCATATGTGTTTCTACAAGTATGCCGACACAACCTCTCCACATACACAACATTACTTACTTGTGCATGTACGTTGATCAACATTAAGCCTGGTACCAGGGGAACATATTCACTGATAGCCCCCAAGGCCCCCCATATGTGTTTCTACAAGTATGCCGACACAACCTCTCCACATACACAACATTACTTACTTGTGCATGTACGTTGATCAACATTAAGCCTGGTACCAGGGGAACATATTCACTGATAGCCCCCAAGGCCCCCCATATGTGTTTCTACAAGTATGCCGACACAACCTCTCCCCATACACAACATTACTTACTTGTGCATGTACGTTGATCAACATTAAGCCTGGTACCAGGGGTACATATACACTGATAGTCCCCCTATGTGTTTCTACATGTATGCTGACACAACCTCGCCCCATACACAACATTACTTACTTGTGCATGTACGTTGATCAACATTAAGCCTGGTACCAGGGGGACATATACACTGATAGCCCCCATATGTGTATCTACATGTATGCCGACACAACCTCTCCACATACACAACATTACTTACTTGTGCATGTACGTTGATCAACATTTAGCCTGGTACCAGGGGGACATATACACTGATAGCCCCCATATGTGTTTCTACATGTGTGCTGACACAACCTCGCCCCATACACAACACACTCATCTTTATCTGAAATATCACACAATACACAAAATCAATGTTATATTTATTTTATTGCGATTCAGCTCAACTATGGTATAATTCACCTTTGTTTTTAACAGTAAAATAATTATGTTACTGGATTTAAGTGGTGATTCTATTGACTCTACACAAGCAGCTTTCTTTCAATAGCAGTTTAAACTGGGACAATAGTGAAGTGGAAAGAGTTTTGGTCCCAGGCGCCAGAAGTTGCTGGTTCCATTCCCAGGTAGATCCAATGGCTTTTAAACAACACTCCTACTTGTGCCATAAGCTAACAGCAATCATTTCATATCTAGCCTTGTAGCTTTTAACTTCAATTTGATCACTTTATGTTCATTTATATCTATATAACATTGCGTCTCATGGTCATTCCTCTCTTGCCACTGATTTAAGCGGGAAAGTTATTAGTTACTTGCAGAGATGGATGTGCTCACATACTGTTAAAACCTTCCAGGATACCAGGAATGAGTGGTTAGGTTAACTGATTGTCTATTAGCCCTCAATGGCATAAAAATTAGGCTAAATATTCCAATAAACAAATAAAAACATACTTATTTTACATGGATTATGAAACAATTAATTTCAACAAGAGTTGTCAGAAGACAACAAAGCTCACCTCTGGGTGTCTAAGTCCAAAAAGGGCCATAACTGTGCCAAAATGCAATCCAGAGTTATGGTTCTTGTCTGTGTGTGTTCCATTGATGATGGTGAACACACATGTGAAGTTTCATTCACATCCAATGAGTGGTTGCATAGATATCTTAAACTTAAACGCAAAAGTTTAACCTGGGTGTCTACAGACGATGACGACGCTGACAATGCCGGGGTCATGGCAATAGCTCTCCTTGGACTTCATCCCGGCGAGCTAAAAAATCATGCTCTTTGTCTTCCTGGTAGAACCAGTACTATGTAGATAGAGAGTCTTTCCCAAGGACACAATATAAAATCATGGCAGGCCACGGAACCTGCAACCCTCTCAATCTAGATTAAGTGCTCTGTCACTAGACCACATACTCAAAATAATTTCTTGTTACTTCTGGTTTCCATTCATTCTTCTTTTGATTTATCTCGTACCATCTTCTTATGGAAGATTTCATGTGTGATAAAATGCATGGTGCCCTATTTACGTACGACTAACTTAAAAGGCACACACTTGAAGTTTATAAATCTTACAAAATAGCAAACATTTAAAACGTGTGTTAATGCTGTCATAAATGCCCCGGCAATTTCTTGTCCTTATTGTAATTATTCTAGGCATCTTTTGTTGTGCAGTAAGTTAGCTTAGAAGTTATATGGAAATTCCATGTATGTTCTAATCAGTTCAGATGTTGATCTACTATTTCATTGTGAGGTAGAAGGTTAACATCTACTGACGATCATGACATTCCGTGTAAATTGGAATGTTCTATTTTGAAAAATCTGAAAAATTTTAATGGCTGAGAAGTTAGGACAACATTTAATGATGTATAGAAAAGCTTGTATCTCTCAATAAAACTACTGCAGTTACATAGCCCAGCTGTCATATGACAGTTTGAGTTTTTGTAGGTAAACTCCAATGATAATGCTGAATCTACATAATGAGACGTACCTGTCTGGCAATATTCACCTTCGAATCCTACGGCACATCTACAACCCCCCCGGACACACATCCCGTTGTTGAGACAATCTGACGTACAACTTGCATCTATAAAAATTGAAACTAACTTTACCGTCATTACATCATAGTTTTCACTCATCTAAATATATACTGGTAAAATGTTCTTGGATTGTTTTGGTGTTTATATAGGGTTTTTATGTGATTTTCAATACATGTCATATATGGCATCAGATGGTGGGTAGAAATACCTGGCAAGTATTCTCACAAAGTGTTTGAAACAATCTGGGCTCAAGCCCATAACTTTAGTGTAGAGTGGTTAGTGATTCGGAGACATCAACTTTAACCACATGGTCACTGAATTTTAAGATTGTGGTAACAGAATTTTCTTTTATTAAAGGAATTGCATGCTTTATTGATATTTGACAATGGGCAATTTGTACATTTTTTTTAAAAATGGAATCATTTATGCATATTTGTTTCTGAATCTGGTCAAGACCATGAAGGTTGAATTAATCAAAACAAAATACAGTCAAACCTGTCTTAAGCAGTCAGTCAAGGGACAAGTTATTGCTTAATACAGGTTAATTTCTTCTGAAAGTTTAGCAATTGGAAATAGCAAATGTGACTGCTTAAGACAAGTGGCTGCTTAATAGAGGTGACTGCCTACACAGGTTTTACTGTATTTGAATTGACAATCCAATAGGATGAAATGGCTAAATATTTTGGCAATTATTCATTCCAAGAATAACTTTATTGTTGATTTTGACCTAATATTTGTCAAACAACTAAATCTATAATGCCCACTTTAACAAACTATTGGTCATTATTTGTTGATTTACTGATTTCCTAAATCTGTTAATAAAAATTTAATGGGATAATCTAAATGAAATGACAGTTTTACTACATGTTCTATGCCATTACCTGTACATGATCTTCCATCCGTGTTGAGAGTGGCACCATCTGGACATGCACATTGGTAACTTCCCCAGGTATTGACACACTTGTGTTCACACAAGTCCCGAGGCAGGTAGAAACATTCATCTACATCTGTGTGGAAATCACAAAATGTGCATAATAATTTTAGTTGTAATATTCAGTCAAAGCAATATGTAAGGTTATGGCAACATATTTTTATAAAACATCTCAGCATCAGATGAGGTCATGAGTTCAACCCCAGTCTGGTCCAAAGATTTGAAATGAGAAAGTTTGAAGTGGAAACAACACTCAATACTGGTTCTTAGTCAGACCAAAGAAGAAACTTGAGAGCAATTCATATAAGCTTCAAGCTTTCATCGCAGTCGAGCTAAAACAATTAAGTATAAAATAAACCAAGAATTACCTTTTTGACAAGCCGATCCAGTTATCCCAGCAGGACATATACACGTTCCATTGTTGCATGTACCGCCATTAGCACAATCTGGATTACAGCCAGCCAATAACAGCTCAATATCAAGGTCACATGGTCTGACACCATTAACATCTACAAACAAAATAACATTAATGCAAAATTATTTTCAATTGACCTCATGCGAGAGCAACTATCGCTTCCATGTGGCCTTGTTTGTCCAAGAAAAGACAAGGTTATACATGCAGTGTTTACTCAGACACCATTCACTTGCCTAAGTAAAATGGCTGCCTGGAAACAATATTGACTGTTGATTGTATTATTGACTAGTTTGATTTATAGCCCATGTCATACACCACAGTGGTGGTCTAGTGGAAGTGTCCACTTCGCATGCGGAATATTGATGGTTTGATTCTCAGCCATGTCATACCAAATACTTGAAAAATGGTACTAAAAGCTTCATCACTTGGCGCTCGGCATTTGGATGATGGTTTTAGGTCTGGTGGGCCTGGTGTCAGTGTAATGTGATTGAATGTGGTATCATACCATGTATCTGCACCATGGTGCTCCATTGTGGCAGTGCTTAGTGTACTGTCTCCAGTAAACCCCTTTGCAATATAGCTGAACAGCTATTGAAAGCGACACTAAAACACCATACAACAACAATTATCAAGACTGGCATAGAATTGTATAACTAACTTGACCTTTCATCTTGTCACATGGTTTTATTCTATCAGTTATATCAGGCTCCATCTCTTCAAGAACATGTTCTGTATGCAGAAGGCAACCTTGAGCTTCCACAGATGTGTCAACTAAGTACCCCTCCTCACAAGGGGAGACTATATCACCTTCAGGTACGCCCATACAACCACCATCACCAGTATTTAAACATTCTGGATCTGAAACAGCAATATGTAAAATATGCATATTTAAAAATATTATAATCTCATGTTCACATTTTCTTTTTTGTTCCGTATGACGTCATCCAGTCAATATATAAGGATATGGATCAGTCCTGGCCCAACATAAGACCAGCAATGATGCCAACCAGGCTCCTGTTTCACCAACATAGTCTTAAATACTTAAAAGCTTAAATCTAAGAAAAGCAGCCAGGTGATCATGATTGAGACTGGTTCCAGTAAAACCGCATATTGTTTCATTGATATGGATTATATAATATATAAATAACCAGTCAAAACATAGTTAAGTTTTTAAGTATTAAGTAAAATGTTGGTGAAACAAAAGCCAGACCAGTATACAAAATGTGTCAGTATTCCAATATGCAAGCACATCTAGATGGTGTGTTGTGCATAAATGAAATAATAAAGTTATTTTTGTATTGTGTTCCGATTTATTCAGTTGATATAACAAATAACCCATGGTGTTTCAGTCCAAATGCCAGTTTCTGGACTTGCCAGACCTAGCAAGATATATAAAATCCTAAGCTCACTTCAGTCCATATACCATTCCAGGTTGGATGGTCAGCAAACTCGCATGTAGACCAGACCTCAAGCTTTGTATCATTTGCTGATTAGAACATCACCAATTAACAATAGCTGCTTGTATGCATTTTGCTACCCTTTAAGAATTGTATTTCATGAGCACTGTTTTCTTAACATAAGCAAACCTGTAAAAGTGATCACCTCTTTTAAGAAGCCACTTGTCTTAAGCAGTCACATTTTGCTATTTCCCATTGCTATGCTTTCAGAACAAATTAATCTGAATTAAGCAACAACATCTCTGAAAAGGTCACTCTATACTCTATACTTTTTTTTGCAATTTTGGAGAAATGCCTGAAATGAATTGTTTAACAAACACATAATTATAGTATTGTCTATATTTTTTCAATTATAAGGTCCATCAATGTCAGTCAGGCTTGAGTTTTTACTTCTTATGTGTAATGAAATAATTTTAATTATATTTTAAAAAGAAAAGAGAAGACAAAATAATATAAAGAGAAAAAAAAATTCTGAGAGAAGAGAGAAACAGAAGGAAAAGAAATATACATGTATATATAAATATTCATACTTCTTCTTTGTCATTATATTAAAATAATTATTGTGCTGTACTCAGTTTGGCAGAGTTTATTTAATGAATATTATACACTATTAGAGTAGAATTAATGCACAATGTATTTAATACTCCATATGTATACCATATATAACCTGAAAACATAATACAACATAGCTTACAGCTTGATTCTTTATAAAATACTATATTTTTATAAATACTAGTATGCTCTCATACTGCTTAAATTTAAAAAAAAAATGTAAAAAAATCTCAAATATACAGAAGACCTCTGTAACAACCAAGTGTAAATGCATAAATACATGTACCTGAAAGGGGCACACAAACTGGTGTTGGTCCGACAAGGGACAGAGTAAACTCGTCAGGACATTTCAGCTGGAGCCTCAGCCTCTTACAAAGAAAACTGTGCCCGTCCTTAACAGCCCTGTAACCTTCTCCACACATAGCTGTAGGGAAACAAAGCAAGTGAAAATAGTTCCTCTTTAATAATGATTTCAATCTCTGTTGTCATAGAAACACTTCTGTAATATAAAAAGAAGGGAAGCTGGCTCTGAAAATTTCCTTTAATTAATTAACCCTTTACTTCATAAAGATGCCTTTGGACACCTCTAATATAGACACCTTTGGACACCTAATATAGAAAGCTTTTGAATTATTGAGTGAATTATGTTTATACTAACTGACAGAGTGGAAAACAGTGCAGGAAGTGTTCAGATAGAACTCTTCCTGCACTGTTTTCAAAAGCCTTCTGTGCTTGGTGCAGGAAAACACTTATCTATGGAGTAAAGGATTAAAATAGAACAAGTATCTGAATCAATATTTTTCTGTTTTTATATTGATGATCATATCTTACTAAAGAACTGTAACGGTGATAAAACATTTGTTCAGAAGATATTGAGAGTTGTGTTAAATGATAAGAGGGATATGCAGCAAGTTCAGGACTTAAATGTTGGATCTTACAGAAGGAATGCTCTACAGAACTTGTGTCATTATCATCCCTCAAATAATCTGGGCCAATGAAGGAGGTAGAAGTAAAACTATAGTTCCATTTTGTTTCTTTTCAGATCTTTATATTTATTTATTTATTATTACCATATGTTAAATGGTCAGTATTTTAGAAATCACCACTGTAAATTCGATGCTGATACCAAGTTTCTGGCTTACTCTGGGTCAATTTAGAATCGATGGCTGAATCACATCATTGGCAAATTGTTGACATACTACTCTGGAAATTGGCATCACACAACCATTGAATAAAAAAAAATGGTCAAGGTATGATTTTTTTTTTATAATTGCAGATCATGAATCAGTGAAGAATCTGAGCCCAGACACATGCTGCAAATATTGTTTTTTTAACTGTGTTTTGAACATCAATGTTACAATGGAGCTCTATGGGAAATGTATACAGTAATAGTGGTGTGAGACGTAGCGAGTTAATCAAACACCTACAATAGTTTCTATCCTTACAGGCCATACAGGTACAAACTGTATAATTTACATAAGTGATATAAATTCTTCAATGAACCTATATTGGATTTTGGCATCCATTTACTGATGAACTAAAATCCATGAACCTTCAATTTTAGTCGCAGGGGTACAGCGCCAAGCAAATACCCCTCTCAGCCTCCTGCTCCCCCAAAATAATAATAATAATAATAATAAACCTCTATACATTGTATGTCATGCACTTGAAAAATCTATAAAAAAATACCCTCCATCCTGTATTCATAAAAAAAAATATTTTTCTCAATTGTTGGGCATAATTATAGATGTTTTCATCTCATAGACGATGCTGGATTTGAACCATAATCATTAAAGATGATAGCCAATTAGCTCAGTCGGTAGTACGTTTGACTATCAATCCAGCAGTAGTGAGTTCGAATCCATGTCTGGTTGCAGTCTCCTTCACAACTGATAAAAGATATTGCATCTCATTGTCTTTTGTTTCTCACCTCTGACTCAGTTGGGAAAGTTATCAGTTACTTGCGGAGATGAGTGTACTTGAATACTGGTTAATCTTTCAGGATCCCAGGAAAGAGAAGCTAGATTAATTGATAGTCTGTGAGATCTTGATGACATAAAAAATGCACTAAATATTCAAACAAACAAAACAAATCAAAGATGACATCAAAATATTATGAAGATTACTGGTACCTGTTGCTTCTTCCATAGTGGTACATCTATGTTCTCCATTTTCATCAAGAACACCAACTTCTGATGGACTACAATGGTTTTGAGTCACTTCCTCTGAGTGTTTGCACAAAAATCCACTGGCAGTTCTGATCATCCTCTCGTTACCTGTGAATATGTATACAATAACACACTATAACACTCATTCTCTGTTTACATCCGGGCCCGATTAGCCCAGTCATTAGCACGTCTGACTGATATATGACATTGTGTCTCCTTATCATTCATCTCTCACTGCTGATGTCATAACAAGAGTTGTCAGAGGACAACAAAGCTCGCCTATGGGATAAAACTCACCAACCATGCAAAGATTGAGATTGGAGGCAAACACCAAAACTTAAACGCAAATAAATTTAAAACTTTAACTTTGGTGTCTACAGACCATGCCGGGGTCATTGCAATAGCTCTCCTGGACATTCGTCTCGGCGAGCTAAAATTGATGCTAAACATTCAATCAATATGTTTACATCCATATAAAACAGCTCAATGTTTATTTAAACACTAATATTTATTGAAAAAATATTAGGCTTATATAAACATAGCAACAAGAAATGCAAATTATACCATACTACATGCCCTTATGAGCTCATAGTCATTACACGTAATTGGTACAAGGATTGTTATACTGGCCAAGGAATTGGTCTAAGGATAGTCATATCGGCCAAATTGTTGATAATTGGTCAAAGAAATATCATATTGGCCAAGTAATTGGTACAAGAATGGTCATACTGGCCAAGTAGTTGGTTCAAGGATTGTCATACTGGCAAAGTAATTGGTCCAAGGATAGTCATATTGGCCAAGTAAATGGTCCAAGGATAGTCATATTGGCCAAGTAATTGGTAACTGGTCCAAGGATTATCATAATAGCCCAATTAATTGGTCCAAGAATAGTCATTTGCCCAAGTAATTATGTTCAAAATTATACAATTGCTAACCACTACATCCAACACACTAATCCAAAGCATTTTTAAGAAAACCATTGTAATTCTAGAAACCTAAAACACATACCTCTGCAAACAGTGTCAGCATCGTAGACGGATAAACACTCATACAACTGTCCAACCCTGACCAATACCTGTCCTTGCTCACAGGCAGGCCTCCCTTCTGGCGGCAGGTCAGTGTGTTGGCATAGGAAACCAGTGTGTGTTAAACTTGGGATGGTACCAAGCCCACATCTTTTCTGTTGCTGATGTTGGGCATTTCCTTTGTCGATTGGTTCCCTTTTTTTAGCTTTCATGCACACAGTGCCTGTATGAGTTGTAACCAGCTCTAAGCCTGGTGGACAAAGATCATTCCCATAATTCCTACTGTCTTTCTTTGAATCAACACAAACTGTTCCTGAAGTAGTTGTTACCAACACAAATCCATCTTGGCACAGAGTGTTATCTTCCTCATCTGAAGGAATTCCTCTGTGTTCCTGTCCTTTAATTGTATTTGTTGTTGGAATCTTGTTGCCATACATGCACATGCTTCCGGAATCAGTGGTTACCAACTGCAAGCCAGGTGGGCAAGGGTTATTTCCCTTGTTTGGGAGGATATCACTGGGATTAATACACTCCCCATCAATATCAACCTCACCTGAAAATCAGACAAAATGAAATCTTAGATTGGTTTTATCCAAAGGGAATATATCAGGATTTTTAAAAATTTTAAAATTGACCAATATATCATTCCTATATTATACTCATTGACCCCATATTGACAAAATGTTATCTATTTAAACATGCAAAAAAACATGTTGAAAAAAGGGGTTTCCTAACTAAAATAGATTTCCCGCTTATAATGACAATGTATTTTGTGACGTATTCAATGGGTCATGTGATTTCATTTTGATTTCAATTTCATTGGCCATACAGGTTTACACGTTGTAAAATTTGTTTCATCTAAGAATGAGTCCAAATAACGATATGAAGGTCGAAAAGCAGAATTTAAGAACGGGGATTTCAAGTTTATCACTCTGACTAAAACATAAATTTTGTCAAGTTTTGGTGGATTTGATATACACAACCCTTCGGATTTTATTTATTTTTGATAATGAGATGCTTTTTATCCATTTAAAAAATAATCATATTTTTAAGAGTCTGACATTTATTGCATTTTTTTCGTGATATATTCCCTTGAAGTTTCAAATTTGAATTTACAAAAAACAAATTGCACATCTATACTTGGTAGTAAAGCATCAAAAGTTTCATAAAATTTAAACCAGATATTGTAGAGAAAAAGCACTGACAAACATTAATATCAAAAGCAAATATTTGGTAATGGGCAGAATCAAAGGGTCATAACTCTGTGTAAAAGTATCAAACCAAAATCACAAAGACAATATACACATCTCCTTTGGATAGTGATGCATCCTAGCAAGTTTAAGGAACTGCTAATTAGAGAATTAGAGGCTGTAAAGAAAAAGCGTGAATAAGGATGAGGTAATTTACGGAATCAAACGGCAATAACATTGAACCAAAACAGAAAGACAATATGCACATTTGTCTGAATAGTGATGCAATCTAGATGGCGTTAAAGAAAAATTCTAAACCAGAGATTATAGAGAAATAGCATACAAGATTTTACAGAATGCATAAAAAAATAAAAAACATCAACTAATATCATGCAGTTATTTAACTTACCTTCTCTGCATTCAGCTCCACTTCCATCTGTAGAAAAGCCACACACAACTGCTCCCATCTCTGTTTCTATGGTAACCTGTCCAATGGGACATCTATAACTGTCAGATGTACAAATCATCTTACCATCTTTCATATGGGCAATCTGACCCTGGGGACAGTCAGGGACCTCCTGTGGGTTTGATGGTGGAACATACTGGCACACTCTGAAATTGTAAATCGCAATGTGTAATTTCTTACCAATGAATTTTAACAATGTGCAAATTCCTACCAAAGAATTTTATTAATGTGTAATTTCCTACCAATGAATTTTAACAATGTGTAATTTCCTACCAATGAATTTTAACAATGTGCAATTTCCTACCAATGAATTTTAACAATGTGTAATTTCCTACCAATGAATTTTAACTTCCCCATTCACAATAAATGTGTGCAATCCCCTGGTGTTTGTTTAAACTTACATGTTTTTAAATTTTAATATTAATTGGAAGCATATCTGGTCAAAGATTTAATTAATATCCATAAATCTAGGATTGAATCCACATTGTAACCAAATTTTCATCAATGGAAAGCTCACGGTATACACGAGTCTTCATGATAAATGATATTTGACATTGATTTTCATTTTCATTTGTCTCTCACTGATTCAAGTGGGAAAGTTATCAGTTACTTGTGGAAACAAGTGTGCTTGAGTACTTGCAGGATTCTAGGAAAGAGTGGCTGGATATCTGATCTTATTGACATAAAAGTAATGCTAAATATTCAAGCAAACAAAATTAACAAACACTTTTTACATACTTGCCAACTGGTGTCTGTAATGGTATCAGCCCTTCAGGACAAGGTTCGTCTGTCAGTTGAGGTGGTGGTACAGTTGTCATGGCAACACAAGTAAGAAGGTTCTCATTCTGCAGAACTTTCTGTCCAAGAGGACATGGCATGCATTCAAGTCCCTTAGCAGTAAGGTGGGGTATCCGGTCCTTTGGGCACACTGAGGTTGGAAACACTGGCTCCAGACAAATATAACCATCAGCAGACATGGCAGCAACTTTACCTGCCTCACATTCCGGCATTACAGACGATTTCAGCCATTTCTCCTTTTTTTCTTTCTACTGACCTTCCTTTCCTTTTTTGATAGACGTTTTTTCTGTTTTTTTAATCTGCGTTTACCTTTATCTTTTTTACCACTTTTAGACTTTTGACCAATTGAATCATGATCATCTGTGACAATGCACTTAATTTTGGCCCCAGAGGTGATTGATCGTTGTCCTGGGGGACACTCGGGCTTATTGAAAGGTACTGAGTGCTTGGGAACACATGTCTGCCCCGAGTGTGTATTCACTAGTTGCTGGTTCTCTGTGGGTTAAATATAAAGCAAGTAATTATAAGGGTTTCAACTTGCAATACAGAAAAGACAGAAAAAGAAAACTAGATTGTTGGCTGTCTCACTACATACACATGCAAAAGGATCCAATGCAGACTTATTTCAGTAGTTTAGCCTCTCACCACACCCCCACTTAACTACATGTATCTATTCACTTTTGAATATTTGAGTTGGAAAACAAAAGAAAACAATCAACTTGATTAAAAATAATCAATTAACCTGACTACAATTTTTACTAAGTGGAACATACACTGTTATGGAAAACAAAATCCTGTGAAAACCTTCCACAGTGATCCTAATCAGTTAAATTTGCTATTTCCCATTTCTACACAAGTTTCAGAGCAAATAAACCTGTATTAAGCAACAGCCTGTCATGAAAGGTCACGTTTACTCCTTCCCTTGACTGACTGACAGGTTTTACTGTAATTTCAATAAAATTCATACTAAGTCAATTTTTTGAACAACAGTCTATCTTATTCACAGAAAAGATAACTACATTAATTGGATCAATCGAGGACCCAACCTGTTCAAGCCATTTGAAGTTACATCTAAAATGACAAAAGTGCACTTCTGGATGACCTTCACCTTGACACTTCAACTCTTTCTCAGATACACCAAATGCATTAATAATGCGACCTATATAATGGATCAAATCAAAACCAAATTGATGTCACTCAACTTATTCAATATGTCATACAAGAAACAAGAAACTTTATCTTATGTCAGATATACAAATATAAAACACTAGCTGTAAAGCTATTTGCCGACAGTAACAAAGATATATAACATTTTTTTTATTTATTTTTTTTATTTCATTTTATTTTTTTTTTATAAAAAGCTTTGCAATTTTAAGCAAGAAGTTTATTCTAGTCTAATCTGGACATGTAGGCCAAGTTATGAAATCCCATTTCACAGTATTATTTCATCATGTTTTAATATATAACCTTAGATATATTGCAAAAAAGGTTCAGTTCATGCTGCTTTACTGGACTTATTTCAGTCTTCTGCCTATATGCATCATGTAAATACTATATTGTATCACTTACCTGAACACTTAAGTTCTGTTTCAACCAAACTCTTTGGGATATCAATTTCATTCTTCAAATATGGACGACAAAAATCCACTCCACCCCTGGTGACCTTTCTATACCCAGGCGGGCACACAAACCTTCCATTGGATGCGGTGGGTGGGGTTACTCCAGACAGTTCATACAAATCATCTTCAGTGATACAAAGATCATCGCGGCAGTTACGGACATCTGACTGAACATCTGGACTGGTGTTGTGAAACGACTTCTTCATCTGATTAATGTCATCATCTGTCGGTTGTTTAAATAGTTTGGAATAAACCATCTTATCAAACTTTCCATGTTCTTTTGCTTTAGTTTTGGACAATATACCTTTATTGTTTTTCCTTGACAGGTTATCAGATTGTTTTTCCGCAGGGTAATTTCTTTTTTCATTTAGTACGTTTTGATTTTTTGTTTTTAAAAAGTTTAAATCTTGATAGTCATTCCCTACTGCTGATGAGTCATCCATCTGTGGCAGCAGCTTAGGGTCGTCAGATACATCTCCTGATTTAAGGTTGTATGGACCATGTTTGTCATCCACTGTTGCATGCTGGGTACTTGGTGGCAGGTTACCTCTGTTGTGAAAAAAAGTTAGAAAAATAAAATACATTTGCAAGGATTCACTAGTGAAACCAAGTCTTTTTATATATAGTGATACAGACTTCTTAGACAGTTTATGAGAACTACAGTGGTGGTCTAGTGGTAGAGTGTCCAACTCACATGTAGAAGGTCATAGGCTCGATCCCCGGTCACGTCATACCAAAGACTTGAAAAACTATTCTAGAAGCTTTCTCGCTTGGTGCTAGGCATTTAGAGGATAGTTCTTACAGCTTATGTCTAATCAGCCCTTTGTCAATAAAATAGGACTAGAAAGGGAATCAAACCAAGTGTTTGCAGCACGATACTCCAATGTGGCAGCACTTAGAATATTGTGTCAAGTAGACACAGTCCGAATATGACTGTTAAATGTTAAAAGCAATGCTAGACACCATTCAACATTGCCAGCTAATGAATCAAAAGTCATATTTATTATACAAGTTTTTTTAAACAAAAGAGAAGGTCCAAACCACAGGCACTGGTCACAAACTCTATTTTAGTATATATGGTCATATAGTATATATATTGTACGACAATAATTATAGATCTATACTATAAGACCATATAGTCAAACCTATCTTAAGCAGCCAATGGAAGGAGTAAAAATAGCCTTTTAAGACAGGTTGCTGCTTAATACAGGTTAATTTGCTCTGAAGGCTTAGAAATGGAAAATAGCAAATTTGGCTGCTTAATAGAGGTGACCGCCTGCACAGGTTTGACTGTGTATACTAAAAAAGAGTTTGTGACCAGTGCCTGTGTTTCAAACAAGGAAAAAATGCCATTCAAATCTGAACATATATCTCAAATTTATTCATATTGAAAACAAGAGTTTGGCAATACCAGTCAATATATCTTTATTATTTTAAAAACTTGTCATATGCTGGCATTTAGATAAAATCTATCAAATAAATTGTGTTGACCAGGGAGGAGTAATATCTGACATTTACATAACAATATAAATAAGTCAAGTTACAGAACAGTGTTTATTATAGTGTCACCCCTATTGAAAAGGCCAGCCACAATGGGCTTATGTGACACCTCTGTGCTGTACACAGTTACTTCCCGAAAGCTATCACTGCCAGGCGTCAGGCTGTTAGACCTTCGGTACCCCTCAATTCAACTAGCTGCTGGGTGAGCAACCGGCCACATTAAAAAAAATCCCAAGTGCTTTCACCAGGATTCGAACATTTGACCTCCTGCTTCCATGGTGGACGCCTTAACCACTAGGCCACTAAAGATGGTTACATCGTAAAAAAGCTATAAATGCCATACAATGTACATAAGCTATAACAAATTACAGCATTAATTTTAACAATAATCATAATATGATTAATAAATAAATAATCAATTAATTTAGCAAGAAGACCAAGAAGGCCTGTATCATTCTGCTAAACATATGAATGTAGTTATAGGGGTTACAAGACACAAACAGCATATTCTATGTAATATCACACATTAGAAGCAATATATCTCAAGTAGCAATTATACTAATTAACGACTTAATCTGATTAGCACAGTTAATTGGCACTATGTTACATTATGTTATTGTCATATCAACAAATTATTAGAAGTACAAAACCCAGTTTGGTTCTTAAATACTTACCTTGAATATGTTGCACCTGGAGTCTTACTGCCAAACATCAGCAGAAAGTATACCATAAAAATACACTTGGGCAGTAGCATGTCTCACTTACCAATCATCTAGTTATTAAAACATTAACTTCTATGAAAATCACAATAAGTTTGCATTTATCTTCCTAAACTATATATGGAATGTGTATTTCACATGTGCATACGTTTCTATCTCAATTGAAACAACAAAACAAAACATGTTAATGAATGGCAATTAAAAATACAGCACAACCTAAATTAAAAATATCTGTAATCCACATTTGTTAAGTAGTCATTTTATAGTTACTTGTTGTTACTACATGAACACCAAATCACTGATCAGAGAAAATATGTTTTTATTATCTTGTTGCATTTAACTGACACAATTTCTGGTTCATCAGAAATGGCCTTGAATGAACTAGACCAACTATAAAATAATATTTGTTTGCCGTACTCCTACCTAAACATCCAAAACAAGTTTGAAAAATCGAAATCATCTCCTTGGCAACAGTTTTATAAGGCTGGTCCCAGGACTCCTTGGCAGTTTTATAAGACTGGCCCCAGGACTCCCTGGCAACAGTTTTATAAGGCTGGCCCCAGGACTCCTTGGCAACAGTTTTATAAGGCTGACCCCAGGACTCCTTTGTAGTTTTATAAGGCTGGCCTAGGACTCCTTGGCAACAGTTTTATAACGCTGGCCCAAAAACTCCTTGGCAGTTTTAAATGGCTGGTCAAAGGACTCCTTGACAACAGTTTTATAACGCTGGCCCCAAAACTCCTTGTTAGTTTTAAATGGCTGGTCCCAGGACTCCTTGACAACAATTTTATAAGGCTGGCCCCATAACTCCTTGGCAACAGTTTTATAAGGCTGGTCCCATGACTCCTTGGCAACAGTTTAATATGGCTGACCCCAGGACTCCTTGGCAACAGTTTTATAAAGCTGGCCCCATTTTTATATGGCTGAACCCAGGACTCCTTGGCAACAGTTTTATAAGGCTGGTCCAATAACTCCTAGGCAACAGTTTTATAACGCTGGCCCCATGACTCCTTGGCAACAGTTTTATAAGGCTGGTCCGAGGACTCCTTGACAACAGTTTTATAAGGCTGACCCCAGGACTCCTTGACAACAGTTTTATAAGGCTGGTCCCAGGACTCCTTGACAACAGTTTTATAAGGCTAGTCCAATAACTCCTTGGCAACAATTCTATAAGGCTGGCCCCATGACTCCTTGGCAACAGTTTTATAAAATTGGCCCCATGACTCATTAGCAACAGTTTTTTAAGGCTGGCCCTAAGACTCCTTGGCAACAGTTTTATCAGGTTGGCCCCAGGACTCCTTGGCAACAGTTTTGCCCCAGGATTCATTGGCAACAGTTCTATAAGGCTGACCTTATGGCTCCTTGGCAGCAGTTTTATACGGTTGGACCAAGGATTCATTGGCAACAGTTTTATAAGTCTGGCCCCTGACTCCTTAGCAACAGTTTTATACCTCTGCCATGATCACTGCTTCAGTAATTGGCTCAATTTGAGATGCACAACATAATGATTATGGTAGCTCCCTAATCAAAATAATCTTAATAAAAAATACCGTCACACATAAATGAATGCTCTCCTTTGTATGGGCCATAAATAGAGGCGGTAGAATAGTGGTAGATAGAGTGTTGGTTGCTCAATTAGAGATTGTGGGTTTGATCCCCAGCTCAACCCTTTGCCTCTCAAAAATACACTCCGTAGTGATTCTACCCAGGACGAGGACGCTTGAGCTGGTATCTGAGGTCTCTTCCATCAGTAAAACTAGTCATCACATTATATTCTAGAATGTGATGATGTGATGATGTGATGAAAATCTTACTGCCCATCTAAATGCAACAAGCAGTCTAGATGTGCCTTACCAAAAATCAATAACAAGTTACTCGAGACAAACTTTTATGAAAGTTTTAATGCAATATCAATAAGAAAAACAAAAACCTTACACATATAAATATAATTCCAATTTAATATTAACATATTACCACACGTAAGAAAGACATTAAAATTGTAACAAGTCATCAAGAAGAAACAAAGATCAAAGTGTTTGTACCAATCATCAATGACTTTTTTTATCTTATTGTGAAACAAGTTACTGTAAAATCTGGTAAATAAGTGTATGTGCTTATATTTATTTTAGAGACTTTTAGTGGCTTATTATTAGTATGGCTTATATTGAATCACTAAACTATGCACCTACCGGTATATTTGATATGTGCTTATACATAAGCCCTATGTGCCTATTTTCAACACTTTGATTACGAAAGTAAAATACTAGTACTAATCAACATGTGTGGGTGCTACCTCCATTTAATTTATAACTTGATTTCACAAATATAAAATTTATCAAATGTAAACAATATAAACATGAATAAGTCCAATATGTCAATTCAACTCAACACAGTTTTAGGTCCCATTGTCTCTATGTTGATATTTTTTTATCATAATTGATCAGAGATGCCAACTGGATATCGTCGTATTATTGCAAATCATACTCAAAGTATTCCTGGATGGAACCAGTTCTAAGTATATGTGTTTAAGTTTGTTGCTCAAGGACACCACACAAAGCTGTGGTCTGGGATCGAACCAAAGACCCTCCCATACTAGGTAAGATGCTCTTACATTTGACCACCTGCTCCGAAAGTAGCTTATAGAACAATATCAATCAACTGGGGCTGGTTTCACTAATCATCTCAAGCTGAGGTTTTCCTAAACTCAGAAATCCCTCAAGAAGATTAAAAAAAAAATGGTTCTCAACTTGAGACGTGTAGTGAAACTGGGGCCTGAAACTAGACACATGTGTTTTGGACAAGGGCTCAGATTCATACAAGATCAACGTCTTCCTCCACCAATAAAATGGGTTGCCATTGTTAATATAACATGATTATAATTTGTTGAAAATGGCATTTAAATCCAACTAAAAATGCTCTGGCCTATTTGTAGGGTTTGACAATATGTTACATCCTTGGTACAAGAGGGTTAATTGGTCAGATACTTGATGGAGCACTTTATACAGCTCCCAACCACATTCTCAGGTCAGTGGAACATGTAAGTAGGCCTCAGATATAGTACACTTTACACTTTGGCTCTTAACAATCGTTTCTTTTTATTTGAAATGGGGTTTGTTTTTTTGTTTTGAATGTTACGCATCATTTTTATGCCATCGAGGGCTAACAAAAAAACAGTAAACCTGACCACTCATTTCTGGGATCCTGAAAGGTTAACCATTACCCGAGCACACTTTTGTCTGTAAGTAACTGATAACTTTCCCACTTTGATCAGGTGAGAGACTAATGACAACAAGACACTATGTCATATGTCAATCGTCATGGAGACTGTTGAATAGGGTTTATTGCTATTATCAACACATAAAAGGCTATGTATACATATGACATCCAGTCTTACTGGTGGAACAAGACGTTAGAATATCATTACAATTTTTAATAATATTTAATGTTTCTTGTAAAATTGTCTTAATGCAAATTTTGACTCAAAAGTTTTTAAGAATTCAAGCCCAGATCTTTCAAATCAAACTTGTATCTATTATATTATTTATTACATTATTTACATAAATATAACCCTAACCCCATGTATATATATACAAAAAATTATACATGTATGATTATCTTTTAACTTAAATAACAAAACTTAATTGAAATTGAACAGTACACTTTTCATCTGATTGAACTGGAAGTTTTTGGAACTCTGTCAACCTTCAAAACATGTCTACATGTAAAACTACTAGTACTCAAAGTAATATTCAATATATTTGTAAGCATATGTTCTTAAAAAAAAAAACATTGCATAATGTAAACATTTGTACATATATATATTCTTGAGAAAAACATTGCATAATGTAAATATCTGTAAGCATATATAGTCTTGAAAAAAAAAACATTGTTCAATATATATAGTTGTAAGCATTTTCAGCACATTCCATAGAACCATTTGTGTTGAATATATTCCACACCCAATAAACTAGTCATGTGTCTGTCAACACGAATGCACCTGCTATTGATCCGAAACCAATATTTTACTAAAAATCATGTCAAAAAGGAGCCATAACTCCTGCAAGATTTGACCGACATTGACAAATATCAAACTTGGCCTGTATTAACCCTTTACTCCATAGATACCAATCACAGAAGGCCTTTGAAAACATTAAAGGCATCTATATGAAGTAAAGGGTTAAGAATTAGCCTAACGCTGTTAGGGTGAAAAATAATGTGATAATATAATGCTATCGTTGTGCCTAAGTATGTTATAATTAACGTTTAAAACGAAATCAAAATCTAATTTACATAAAAAAAAGATAACATAATAAAACCATTTATCTTCTATTAGGTAACGTTAAATACAATTTAAATAAAAGATATAATGGCACACTGTAATATAACTAGGTTTATCTAGAGGCTATTTGTACCACATAAGTATGGCTCGTGTCAACTTACAAGACATTTGAGAGAAATAATAAGGTTTCAATACCTGGTAACATTTGACGACATTATCAAATTTATTAATCAAATATGGTTTTCAAATTTGATACAATTTTGTTCATTAAATTGTCTTTGGAAACCATTTTTTTACCTCAGACAAATGGGCAGGCAGACAGATGTAATACTTAATGCTCCTCCACCATTTTTCGAATGGCAAAGGGAATAAAATTCCTTTTTTATTGAATATAGCTATGCAAGCATATTCACCCAACCCATGAAAAATTAATTTATGTACATTATATATTTGTAAGTATATTCAATGCATGCCATGAAAAAAATCCTTTAAGTATATTTTCCATGCACCCCCATTTCTGTTCAATAAATATTTATAACCACATTCAAAGCACCCCATTAAAACCCCATTAGTGTTTAATATATATGTGTAATCATATTCAATGCACTCATGAAAATTAATTGTTTGGTTAGTATACATTCCAACCACTTCATGAAAAAAACAATTGAAATAACTGTTATCCAATGAAAAATAAATTTTGAGTTCAATTTATATTTGTAAGCATCCTCAACGCACCCCATCCTTAAGTGTTCAATATATAATATATTTTTAATTAAGACTATAGAATTCCAAACACACAAGGGTAAACAATTTTCTTATCGATATATATTTGTAAGGATATCCAATACAACCACTGTAAAACCCATTTGTGTTCAATACAGTTTTGTGCAAATAAATCGTAAAAAATGTGTATTAAAGTATCCCATGAAAACCCCATTAAAAAATGCTATTATGTTTATATATTTGTGTAAGTACTTATTAGATAAGAGGCCCAAGAGAGTCCTAATAGCTCTACTGGCAACAAATTGGCAGATGACTATTACAGAGGAAAATGATTTTTGTTAGTTCCCTTTAAATTTTGCTTATGACCTCCTGTTGGTGACCCCTGTGATGGTTCCAAATTTGACTCTTAACTTTCCCTTAAAATGTGTTGCAAGGGAAATCTGTGGTCAAATCTGACTAGTTCAAGAACTTGTCAGAGATCTTGAACTGATATTCCTCAAAACCAATCTCATAATACAAGACACACATCAGCATTTTTAAAGGAATGAAAGGCTATAATTATAACTATTGCTATTCTGGTCCGATTTAAAAAACATACACAGAAGAGATATGAAAACATAGTCTTGATCATATGCTATGCTTGCTTTTCTAAAGGACAAAAATCTTGACAAGTTCAACCAAGAATAAAAATGATTTTAATTTAGTAAAAATTGATTAACATTTTTGATTGGTCAATTTAAACAATCAGACTACCTGAAGATTTCCATAGTACATTGTATATCAAAAGAGTATCGTTTGGATGTTTATTTCTGTATTCATTATTTTTAGATTACTAGATATTTTCTATGACGAAATTCTTCTGCAAGATAACTGCCATGACTTCCGTCCGAATAAATATTTTTAAATTTTATTTTAACATAACCATTGCAGAGGTGTGTTTGTTTCAGCCAATCAGATCTTACTTCCAAATCCATAGGTCTTGTCAAGACGTGTGTTTTTTAGAAAAGCAAACGTCGCATATGATCAAGACTAATGAAAACCCTACACAAGAAGAGATATAAAATGTAACATATTCAGCACGAGTGTATCTATTCATATCCTGCAGTCATTGTCTGTTGATGTTATTGGTTTCTTATTTCAGATGTTACTGAATAATTTGGTATTTCCTACATTAATGCCACTTTTTTCATTTCAAAGTAAGTCTCCTGTAAACCCTATGTTGCATTTTCATAGCTCTTGAGTGTATAATATATATATGTGTATATAATTTGTATACACCTTGCAGTATACACCTGGCAGCTTCAATGGTCATACCGTTTAGGTGAAAAATGTCTCACCACACAGCTGCACTTTTTGTTTGAAGGTAACATGATTTTTGCATTTAAAAAAAGTTCCGTGTTACCTCAATTTTTTTTTTCAAAATGGTTCTAAGGGGCTGTGAGTTCTCGCTGCAGAAGCTGGTATAGTATATACTACAATACAACATCACTGGTATTAAAATAGTGACTTTTATAAGATTTGAACACTCGTCAGATGGGTGTACTTATGAGCATATGAGGACAATTTCGACTATGTGTTAACCTATATAACAGATCAAATTGAAATCAAATAAAACCTTTAAATAAGCCACAAAATATGCTGCAATTTTAAGCAGGAAATCTCATTTAGTCTAACTTAGGCGTGTAGCCCAAATAAGGAAATACCTTTTCAATATATTATTTTCATTATAGATAGATATCATTTAAGCAACATAGGGTTAGTGAGTATAATATATAAGCATGATATAATAAAATTTTATTAAAAATTAGAATAATTATAAAAATCCTGATAAATTCCCTTTTATTGTAAAAAGTATTGAATTTCATAAGTTTATTAAACATTAAAATACACATAATTCCAAGTCATTGTAAATAATTATGATTGTATCATAGCAAAAACTACAGGTCCTCCCTGTATAAACTATAAAAATTAATATAATATCAAGTTTCTATTGCACTTCATAAAATCTTTTTACTTATCATTGGCTATCAATGTTGTATCTTATCTGTGTAAACAGTTCCAGCAAATCTTTCTCACTGTCATCAGATCTAGGAAATCCTAGAAACAACAAGGCCATCCTTAAAACAATATTTGTTTTCTGTGCTACAACCTTGTATTTTAGATTTTGATTTTGCATAGTCATATTAAATAAAAATAGACAGAAATTATGGAAAAACAATTCAATGGTCCGAAAGTCAATATTCATTTTAGATACCGTGGCTGTAATTTTGAGCAAATAGGTTTGAGCACAGCAAACAAATTTTTTTTTAAAAACAGCCCGAATTATTTGCCATCTGACAAATAATTTCACTAACTACAAGCTGTACAATTTGTTTTTCAATAAATTTAATATGTTTAGATTAAAAAATGAATTTACAAACAAATGAAATAAATGGATCACAATTTAATAATAAGTCATTTTGGGTGAAAATCGTGTCAATGTCTATGGTTGTTCTTGCTTTGTTGATGTCATATTAAAGGCCCTCAGACTAATGCGACCTATTAAAAATGAAATATACAATGCAAATTTTACCAGTAAAGTTCAGAGCTCCTAAAATAATTGCGGACCTTTCAAAATTTTGCTGCCAGTTAAGTCCACTATTTTAAGCCCCTGGTAAGTGTCCCATACTTAGGTTATTATGTGGTAAGTGTTCCATACTTTGGTTATTATGTGGTAAGCATCCCATCCTTTGTTTATTATGTGGTAAGCATCCCATACTTTGTTTATTATGTGGTAAGCATCCCATCCTTTGTTTATTATGTGGTAAGCATCCCATACTTTGTTTATTATGTGGTAAGCATCCCATACTTTGGTTATTATGTGGTTATTGTCCCAAACTTTGGTAACTATGTGACATTTGTTTTTTGACAAACTCTCTGTGAATTAACCTTCATGTGACCATGCTTTTGCTTTATATAATGTAGCAATAAAACATACAATGTGTAAGCTGCCCATTTTTTGTTTTGTGTTGTGCACATTTTTTGATTATCTAATAATATATAGTTTTGAAGATTAACACTTATTTTAATTCAGTTTTATTAGAAAATGTTATTTTGTATATCTACATGTATATAACATTTTTCACTAATATCAACATCTTTGCAGGTCCAATTATATTTCATCCCATTAATGCAATTATGAATAAGGTACTAAGTGTATATGAAATAATATGGCGCTCGGTACCTTTTTGCATTAATGGTGCAAATTTTTTGTTGTTTACTTAGTTTTGAAATTTGGACAATGAAGCTAGACTTAATACACAATCATTATATTTTTTTTTTATTTGTAGAAAAAGCTGTTGGGGTGACTGCTTCATAACAATCCAGGTTAAACAACGGCTCTATAAAATGTTCCCTGAATTACATAGTGATGATCTCAGTAGTAAAGTTTTGTTGATAAAATCATTCTCCATGAAGGTCTCAATCAATTCCTGACAAAGTTGTTTTGTACGTAAAGAATTTTTGTCATACTTTCTGATCCCTGAGAAGTTTTATAGATAAATCCGGTCTTCCAGTTTTGTTAAATGATATGGATTAACCCAGTGATAAGTTTTGTTAGATGATAATTATGGAACAATCCTTTTTTCCAGTTTTACTGAATAATATGACACAATCCTTTTTTTCTGGTTTTGTTAGATATGGAATAACCCATTTTCCAGTTTCAGTAGATGACATGGAACAATTCTGTCTGATAGTTTCACTCAAGAATGTGGGTTTTCATGTGAGTTTTGCGACTGACATTGTGGGTAAATCCTGCTCCACATACTTCACACTTGTAAGGTTTTTCTCCAGTATGCTGCCGCATGTGAACTTTACAATTCCAACCTGGATAAATGGGTAAAAAACAAACCTTTATAGTAATTCATAATTATTTTTTTAATCAAACTCATTACTACTTATTATTACTTAAAAACTTCTAAAAAAATGTACAACATGGACACATACTTCTGTCCAAAAATAAATCAACTGGCTTTTCCAAGTTGCAGGTAAAGCCCCTCTGTAATGCTAGACAAGCTGAGATTGATATAGATAATTTTTTTTTGAATGGGCTTTAACACCATTTTCAACACATTTCAGGTTATATATGGCATATCCAGTTTTACTGGTGGAGGAAGACCTTAGACTGAGTCAGAATGAGTAGAACCTCCGTTCTTTTGCAAGTAACTTGAAACTTGCTCACATAAAATTTATGCAGCATGAAGGAATCAAACCTATGACGTTAGCAATGATAGGTAAGTGATTTTGAGGTGGCACCTTAGAGCACTGAGCCTATAAAGGACCCACTGATATAGATAAATGGATAATCTGTTCGTCCGGGCCTGCTGTGCCTAAAAGCAGCTATGCCACTGATAGGAATAATATTGTCCAATAATTTTTGACAATGCAAGCCTTTGCAAGAGCCTTTACTGAGAACCTGTCCAAAATTTGTCATTTAACTGCAGTGCAAGTTTGATTAGATTCAATGATAAATTCTGGTGCTAGAGTGCACACAAAGTCAAATACAGTGATTTCTTATTCTTCAAGGAATGCGACTCAATTGGAGCAGTTCAATATATTCTCTGAGATCAAATGTTATCACATAATATATAGAGCAGAATTGTAATAACCCCATTTTATATTAACCTATTATAATATCAATAACAAATCATCACTCTGCATTATCCACATAACTTGGCTCTCATTATGTTAATGGTAATGAAGATATATGTCAAGATTCATTGATCTATAGTCAATTAATTTTTTTGGCTTCTCTGGAAAGAAAGATGTACCTAGTAAGTAAAAAAAGTGTTGTAAAACAAGAAATTACATAAATTTAATGTATATATATGCAAGATTATGTATTTTCTTGAAACAATATTCAGCAAATGTTAGCTTAGTTAAGTTTATGTTAACTAGGTCAAAATGTTAATGCAAATTCATGCTTGGGTTTAACCAACAGTTGCTCTATGTTGGATAAGCCGGGCCTGATTAGCTCAGTTGGTAAAGCGTCTGACTATCAAACCAGGGGTCGCAAGTTCGAATCCTCGCCCGGCAACAGTCTCTGTGATGATTGATATACGACAATGTGTCTCATTAACATTAGTTTCTCACCTCCGACTCAAGTGGGAAAGTTACAAGTTACTTGCAGAGATGGGGTGTGCTTGAGTACTGGTTTATCTTTCAGAATCCCAGGAAACAGAAGTTACATTAACTGATCATCTGTCATAAAAATGACACTAAATGTTCAATCAATCAATCAATTAATGTTGGATAAGAGGTTTATGAAAGAATATCAACTTAGTTATTTTGCAATTAATAGACAACTTAGAAAAATCACACTCTAAAGACTTCCAGTGAAGAACCAGTACAAAGCATACGAGGATACAGTGTTGTGCAAGGACACCACACACAGCCCTCGGGGAGCATCAAACCCATGACCGTCTGATCTCGCGTCCAATGCTCTACCACTGGACAATGTACTCCACAAAAATTCTTGGCAGTTAATGAAAGAACATTTGCTTAGTAACCTACCTATTTTATTCAAAAAGGGTCAGGGTTGGGCAAACACATTTATTTTACTCTGGTGCTGTATCAACTGATTTCAAAACAAAGAAATCATATCAATAAAACTAACTTGATGTAAACGCCTTCTCACAAGATCCACACTTGTATGGCTTGTCTAGTGTATGTGTCCGTTCATGCTTTTGGCGTGAATTAAACCGGGAGAACTTTTTATCGCACATACTGCACTGGTAAGGCTTTTCACCTGTGTGGACATACTTGTGATGTCGATACTCATCAGCACGTGCAAACGCCACTCCACATACTTCACAGACAAAGGGCTTCTCACCTGCAAGTGCAATAAAACTTTACAGAGTGTACAGTTTGGCTTCATTTCACATCTCACTACACCATTGGATTTTGGTCTTTGTTCTATAATAAGAAAAAGGATTTCCACGGTAAAAAAAAAACAACACATAGAAACGTTTTTAAAGTATTTTTCCATAGCAGGGATGTTTCAATGAATGGGATAAATGCCATTTTCAACACAGTTCAGGTTATACCGGTATATGGCATGTCAAGTGTTATATGTGGAGGAAGACCTCAAAATTAATCAGAGTAGAAACCATATCTTTCGGCAAGTACATTGTAACTTGCAAACTTTCTCACATAAAGTCTTAGGAGCGAGCGGGACATGAACCTACTGAGGACTCTTAGCAGGAATGTATCTGGTTATAAAAGTTCACAATAACTGATTGACTAGCTTGTTATATGTTAAAGACAATACAGTGAAACCACTAAAATATATTTTTTTAAAATAAAAAGAAGCCCTTACATGTTTTAAAAATACATCCATTTGCCAAAATCCAATAAAAGTCACTTTTTTAACACCAGTGATGTCTTATTGCAGTATATGCTATGCCCAGCTTTTGATCTACTCATCTGCAGCAAGAAACCAAAGCCGCTGAAACTATAATGAACCAAATTACATAAGATCCTTTTTCTAGAGCAAGAATTGGTTACCGTCACTGACAAGGGATGCAACTGTGTAGTGAGACATTCAGTGAGGGAGCACAGAAGTGGTATGGTGATGAGATGCAACTGTGTAGTGAGACATTCAGTGAGGGAGTACAGAAGTGGTATAGTGATGAGAGGCAACTGTGTAGTGAGACATTCAGTGAGGGAGTACAGAAGTGGTATGGTGATGAGAGGCAACTGTGTAGTGAGACATTCAGTGAGGGAGCACAGAAGTGGTATAGTGATGAGAGGCAACTGTGTAGTGAGACATTCAGTGAGGGAGCACAGAAGTGGTATGGTGATGAGAGGCAACTGTGTAGTGATACATTCAGTGAGGGAGCACAGAAGTGGTATGGTGATGAGAGGTAACTGTGTAGTGAGACATTCAGTGAGGGAGCACAGAAGTGGTATGGTGATGAGAGGCAACTGTGTAGTGAGACATTCAGTGAGGGAACACAGAAGTGGTATGGTGATGAAAGGCAACTGTGTAGTGAGACATTCAGTGAGGGAGCACAGAAGTGGTATAGTGATGAGAGGCAACTGTGTAGTGAGACATTCAGCGAGGGAGCACAGAAGTGGTATAGTGATGAGAGGCAACTGTGTAGTGAGACATTCAGTGAGGGAGCACAGAAGAGGTATGGTGATGAGAGGCAACTGGGTACCGAGACATTCAGTGAGGAACCATAGAAGTGGTATGGTGATGAGAGGCAACTGTGTAGTGAGACATTCAGTGAAGGAGCACAGAAGTGGTATGGTGATGAGAGGCAACTGTGTAGTGAGACATTCAGTGAGGGAGTACAGAAGTGGTATGGTGATGAGATGCAACTGTGTAGTGAGAAATTCAGTGAGGGAACACAGAAGTGGTATGGTGGTGAGAGGCAACTGTGTAGTGAGACATTCAGTGAGGGAGTACAGAAGTGGTATGGTGATGAGAGGCAACTGTGTAGTGAGACATTCAGTGAGGGAGCACAGAAGTGGTATGGTGGTCAGATGCAACTGTGTAGTGTGACATTCAGTGAGAGAGCACAGAAGTGGTATGGTGATGAGAGGCAACTGTGTAGTGAGACATTCAGTGAGAGAGTACAGAAGTGGTATGGTGGTGAGATGCAACTGTGTAGTGAGACATTCAGTGAGGGAGCACAGAAGTGGTATGGTGATGAGAGGCAACTGTGTAGTGAGACATTCAGTGAGGGAGCACAGAAGTGGTTAAGTGATGAGAGGCAACTGTGTAGTGAGACATTCAGTGAGGGAGCACAGAAGTGGTATGTTGATGATAGGCAACTGTGTAGTGAGACATTCAGTGAGGGAGCACAGAAGCGGTATGGTGGTGAGAGGCAACTGTGTAGTGAGACATTCAGTGAGGGAGCACAGAAGTGGTATAGTGATGAGATGCAACTGTGTAGTGAAACATTCAGTGTTGGAGCACAGAAGTGGTATGGTGATGAGAGGCAACTGTGTAGTGAGACATTCAGTGAGGGAGCACAGAAGTGGTATGGTGGTGAGAGGCAACTGTGTAGTGAGACATTCAGTGAGGGAGTACAGAAGTGGTATGGTGATGACAGGCAACTGTGTAGTGAGACATTCAGTGAGGGAGTACAGAAGTGGTATGGTGATGAGAGGCAACTGTGAAGTGAGACATTCAGTGAGGGAGCACAGAAGTGGTATAGTGATGAGAGGCAACTGTGTAGTGAGACATTCAGTGAGGGAGCACAGAAGTGGTATGGTGATGAGAGGCAACTGTGTAGTGAGACATTCAGTGAGGGAGCACAGAAGTGGTATGGTGATGAGAGGTAACTGTGTAGTGAGACATTCAGTGAGGGAGCACAGAAGTGGTATGGTGATGAGAGGCAACTGTGTAGTGAGACATTCAGTGAGGGAACACAGAAGTGGTATGGTGATGAAAGGCAACTGTGTAGTGAGACATTCAGTGAGGGAGCACAGAAGTGGTATAGTGATGAGAGGCAACTGTGTAGTGAGACATTCAGTGAGGGAGCACAGAAGTGGTATAGTGATGAGAGGCAACTGTGTAGTGAGACATTCAGTGAGGGAGCACAGAAGAGGTATGGTGATGAGAGGCAACTGGGTACCGAGACATTCAGTGAGGAACCATAGAAGTGGTATGGTGATGAGAGGCAACTGTGTAGTGAGACATTCAGTGAAGGAGCACAGAAGTGGTATGGTGATGAGAGGCAACTGTGTAGTGAGACATTCAGTGAGGGAGTACAGAAGTGGTATGGTGATGAGATGCAACTGTGTAGTGAGAAATTCAGTGAGGGAACACAGAAGTGGTATGGTGGTGAGAGGCAACTGTGTAGTGAGACATTCAGTGAGGGAGTACAGAAGTGGTATGGTGATGAGAGGCAACTGTGTAGTGAGACATTCAGTGAGGGAGCACAGAAGTGGTATGGTGGTCAGATGCAACTGTGTAGTGTGACATTCAGTGAGAGAGCACAGAAGTGGTATGGTGATGAGAGGCAACTGTGTAGTGAGACATTCAGTGAGAGAGTACAGAAGTGGTATGGTGGTGAGATGCAACTGTGTAGTGAGACATTCAGTGAGGGAGCACAGAAGTGGTATGGTGATGAGAGGCAACTGTGTAGTGAGACATTCAGTGAGGGAGCACAGAAGTGGTTAAGTGATGAGAGGCAACTGTGTAGTGAGACATTCAGTGAGGGAGCACAGAAGTGGTATGTTGATGATAGGCAACTGTGTAGTGAGACATTCAGTGAGGGAGCACAGAAGCGGTATGGTGGTGAGAGGCAACTGTGTAGTGAGACATTCAGTGAGGGAGCACAGAAGTGGTATAGTGATGAGATGCAACTGTGTAGTGAAACATTCAGTGTTGGAGCACAGAAGTGGTATGGTGATGAGAGGCAACTGTGTAGTGAGACATTCAGTGAGGGAGCACAGAAGTGGTATGGTGGTGAGAGGCAACTGTGTAGTGAGACATTCAGTGAGGGAGTACAGAAGTGGTATGGTGATGACAGGCAACTGTGTAGTGAGACATTCAGTGAGGGAGCACAGAAGTGGGATAGTGATGAGAGGCAACTGTGTAGTGAGACATTCAGTGTTTTGAACAGTAATCGATCATTGTTTCATAACAGAGAATTATCAAAACAATTAACTGAGAAAACAACACTATTCACTAACAATGGTATCAGTAGAACCAATCAGTGCTTTATTGAGTAGTAGCTATACTTTGTTTGTAAAAGAAAGACTTTTCTCAGTATATCCAAGAAAGATGTTCTTCCACTCAACATTTCCAAACATTGTCTTTTATCCATCATTCCACGTCGTGTTAGATTCTATTTCATTCTTTTGAAGGTATCAATAATAAAGTACAATTTTTTTTAATGGTGTTTAATGCCATTTTCAACACATTTCAGGTTATATATGACATATCCAGTTTTAGTGGTGGAGGAAGACCTCAGACTGAGTCAGACTGAGCTGAACCATTGTCCTTCTGCAAGTAACTGGAAACTTTCTCACATAAAGTTTTTGGAGTGAGCGAGACTCGAACCTACGACCTTAGCGGTGAGAGGAAAATGATCTTGAGATGGCGCCTTAGACCACTCGGCCACGGAGGACCCTAATAAGAATCAAAAGCAGAGATTATCCTGTCATGATTTTCAAAACCGAGTTATGGTTCTCACGCTTTGCACTTCCACACACTGCTTTCTATCCATGTTCAAACTTGCACTAGATTCCCTTCCAGTCCCGAAAGGCCTGGTTGATACTGATTTCTTTTCAATCGACAGTAAATCACCGTCATACTGTAACTGTAAGCTGCATACAACATTTCAATTGTTTATAGATGGACGTCCGATGACGACGGACAAAAGGCAATTGCAAAAAGTCCGTTGAGATAAAGTCTCAGGTGACCTAATAAATTAATCTTGTATGATGAAGCTATTTGTAGCTCTATAATAACATGTGTCCACTATGTGCCAACAAACATACCTGTATGCTTCCTCATATGCGTGGTAAGAAAGTGTTTAAAACTGAAGGCCATTTCACACTGAGTACATTGGTATGGCTTATCTCCCCTGCATTGTTTCACATGCTGCAATAACAAGTTACGGTGGTAGAATCCCTTACCACAGTACTCGCACACGGCAGACTTAACACCTGCAAATACCACATCAAAATTTAATAAAGTTTATACTTTATCAACAAATAAGTTAATAGAAGGAATCAGAGATAAAAGATCACTTCTGTGATCCCTCAAACTTAATTGACCTGTATTTTATAATTAAACAGGTACATTTATCTTGATTGTTAATTAAATACATACACCCCTTTGAAAGATATTGATTGGAAACTGATTCTTGGACGAATGAACAGACAGAAGTAACCTTTTATGCGCTGTCCTCGAATGGCAGGGTCATAAGAAAGTATTGCAAGCACAAGAACCATATCCAACAGAGACGTACATCATGTGATTTTTTTATTCATTATGTACAATACATGTGATTTCTTAATAAGATGCAGTTACAATTCCGCCATACCACAGTGAGGTCAAAGGGCAGAGCATCAACCTCGCATAGGAAGGTCATGGACTCAATTCCCAGCTGGGTTACACCAAAGACTTAAAAATGGTACTAAAAGCTTCCTCACTTGGCACTTAGCATTTAGAGGATAGTTCTAGGTCTCATCCGCCCGGTGTCAGTATAATGTGACTGGGTGGGATATCATACCATGTGTCTGTGGCATCATAATCCAGTACTGCCTCCAGTAAACACATCGCCAATGACTGAAACAATGTTGAAAGAAATGCCAAACAAGAACAACATTTTAGTCAATCTGGAGTAATTGTCCGAGGTAACGAATAGTGCCACTCATTTCACACTATTAAAACTATGGAACATTAAAGGTTGGCTTAGATCAAGCAGTTTCCATGAAACTTGGTGGGGGCATAAAAATCACAGTTTTGTTCATATGTATTTGCTTAATACACTAACACTCATAAATTTCAACATTTATACAATACAATTTCTATCTAGAGTGTGACAGTGGAGGTATATGACGACCATTGTCCTGTCTATGATAGGGAAAATAAATGAATCACCTCTACAGTGTTTTATTTTTGTTTTTTAGGAATGGGGACAGATTCATTCCATAGTGGAAAATTGGATCAAAATGGCAAAAATGAGGCAAAAAAACAAAACAATGAAAATTGTAAAAATGTATGTTTAAAACAGTTTACAGGTCAACAATGCTGTACTTTATTGTGTTTTTTTTCAAGGGATTTGTTCATCAATAAGGAGAAAATGTTTTTGGGAGCGGAATAGGGCCCCAAAACAGCCTTGTATGGTTCGAGGGAGACAACAGCATCATTATATGGTTCAAGGGAGACAACAGCATCATTATATGGTTCAAGGGAGACAACAGCATTATTATATATACATATATATTTATATATATGTGGTTCAAGTGAGACAACAGCACAATTATATGATTCAAGGGAGACAACCATAATCATTCATCATATTCATATATAATATTCATACAGGTATTGTTCGTAAGTATTTACCTGGCACTCATTAATCTTCTCTACGCAGGTAAATACTTGCACATAATACAGTTGATTCAAAGTTTGTTGATAATTGGGTAAGTTTATCAATGAACGGTATAGCTAAAGCAAGTAATTACTGTTCCAAATGTAAACAATACATAACTGAGCACCTATACCTGTCTTACCTGTATGAATGATACACAGTCGATAATATGTTTACAACCATTATAATCAAATAAACAAGAATGGACTGCAGAGTCCTAACTGTGAAGTATTGGATAAATATATAGATCAACCACCGGCTCTGCCTCAGTATTGAGCCCCTGACCACTGACACAAGCAGCCAAGACTCTATCAACTGCAATAGTACCAACCAACTTTAGTATGATTTTTAGCTTCTTACTACATTCATTTTGATAACAATTATTGTATTTCCAAAAAGAACTAAGTATAACATACATATATAAATTTTTAATTAATTTACATAAATAATATAAATAATATTATAAACAAATTACTCCAACATAATTACCTGTATGTATAGGTAAGTGTTTCTGAAGGTTAGCCTTGGTGCGGAATGGCTTCTCACACACGGAACACTGTATAGGTTTCTCTCCGCGATGCATCATCATATGATTTTTCAGACTGGTCTGCGAACACAGAACTTTGTCACATAAATCACACTTGAATGGTTTATGTTGAGCAACTATATGTTTTCGAAGCTTAGCTCCGGAAAAAAATTCTTCATCACACTCGTGGCATTTTAGTGAAAATGGTTGACACTTGTGTGTTTTGAATTTCGATTTTTTAAAGAAACCTCCCTTACAAGTTTTGCAGTAGACATAATAAGGGATTTTATTCTTGTCCTTCAGATGTTTTGATTTTATATGTTCTATCAGATTTAATTTATTGTGAAACTGTTGTTCACATTTATTACAATTGTGTGCCAGTTTTTGCAGTTGGTAAAAAGGATTTACAATTTTTATTGAAGTGTCATCCAATTCAGCCTGTTCTTCATCATCATAGAAATGTGTGTCTGATTCATCCAGAGTGATTAACTTTGATACTTTCTTTATCATCTTCTTAGATTTTGACTTCCTAGGAAAATTGTTCGCTTTTGTTTCCTCAGTGTCTTCCATTAATATATTACTGCTATTAGTTTCAGACAAACTGGTAAACTGTGGTATATGATATTGGTCAAGGTCATCTTCAACAAAAGGACTATCTTCGACTTTGTCTTTCATGTTCTGTTCAGTATCACCATAACCAACATTTAGTCTGGCAGAATACCCAAACTTCACATCTGCTATGGACAGCAATGTATCCAACCCAGGTGGACTCTGAGTCTGACTGCTATTAGCTTCAGTATCTCCATCATAATCACCACTGCCTATCAACGCAACACCATCATCGTGAGGTTGAGTTTTTATGTTGTACACGTTTGTTTCTGAATCTTCATCATCATTCGTATCATTATATTGTTCAGAATAAAAATTACCATAATCGGTCGAGTCAAACATAATTTCTTCAGTTTGCATTCCTCTACAAACTGTGTCATATTTCGGAAAAGCAGTTCTTAATGCATGGTTGTATATGTACGATCCCCCTGGATTGTGACCTTGAAGATGTAGGTGAAGGTCACATATGTTTTCAAATTGGTCTAAGCAGCCACCACAATTGTAAATTTCACAGTTACCATGGCAACTGTGAGGATCAATATTTGTAGAGTTCCTACTACAAGATTTCAGATCATTTTCACACATCAGAGGGGTTGGCAAGGTAGAAAAAAAGTTTTCTAGAGTCACCGAGTCGTTCTTTATTTCCTGGCTCAAATCTGACAACTGCAATATGCCTCTGTAACTGCTTGATTCCAAAAGATGATTGGTTCCCATATTTGGACTTTCCATGTATGGATCAGTCATGATCACCTGTTAATAAAGTTTGGATGTCACTTGAAATTAGGTTACAATTATGTATAATAATTATACATAAAAATTTATTTATATTATGTAGATTGCATACATTAAAAAAGTATCTTTATAACTCTATTAAATGCTGCCAGAAAGTGAGGCTATCATTAGATCATATAAACAAGTCTTAAAACATTTAATTTTATATTTCTTTTTAAAGTGGAAAAGTAAGCGCCATAAGGCAATCAAAAATTAATTGCTAGATTATCATCCAAATTTTTCTTAATAAAGGGGAGGGGGTTGGTATTTTTCTTTTATTATTTATTAATCTTTGTTGTCTTTTTATAAAATATATATATATACTTTTTTTTAATTTTTATTTTTATGAAAATAATAGGGTCGCGGTGGCATGAAAATCAGAGGGCGGATGGGGATGATAATCTAGCAATTCATTTATTATGACCTTAGCTATCCATTATAAAAAAAGAATTACAATGTAGATTAAAAGCATTCATTGCCAATTTCAATGGAATAAACAGATGCTGACTGCACATATGTTGGTAAATTTTAATTTTAATTGTGTTAGAATAACCACGGTAGGACATGGTCTAGTGGCGAAGCATCCAACCCAGAATCAGAAGGTTGTGGGGTTCGATACTCTGCCACAGCTATTTGTGGTGTCCTGGATCAAAACACTTTATCTGCATGTGCTTGGTACTGGTTCTACCCAGAAAGACTAAAAGGGTGATTTGCATAAGTAGGGCTGTCACGTTTAAACGTGAAAACCGATCCTTGTCGTTTAAAAGCAATACACATTTATTAATTAAATATCCATGTAGTGATGTACACTACCTTGACTTTAGACCCCAGTAAATTTGGCAAATTAGTATATAGAATGTTTGACGAAGGAACAGGCTGTTATTGAATATTTTCCAACCATCCTTATGTGTTTCACGGCACTGATAATCATAATGACTGTGGAGCCAGAGTTACTCAAAATTACAATGTAATGAGTAACATGTCGACAGTCGGCCATTTGTTTGGTGAGTTATCGAAACATTTACGGTGTAAACTAGTAATTAGCTGTAAGTACAATTGAGAAATTGCACATACAAAACACCTAGTGCGACATATTGCACGTCTCTAGGGAGCTTTTTTAAGATTTTTATTTTTAATCAGGTTAACAAAACACCCAGGTTTGACTATTGCGTAAACGGGGGCATGTCATTTATTAGCATTCATGTTAGTGACTGCTTTTAATGAATGAATTTGCCAAATAATTAATCTTTTGTGTACTATTTTATCCACATTGAGTCTGGAGATGCAAGTTTCCTGTCCTATATAAGGCATAGTACCACCATTGCAAAAAGGAAGTGCTTCCATGGGGTAGTCGCATAATAGTGGTTATAAATAATCATCATTTCTTCTTCTTTAAAAATGCATTTTCCTTATTTTAATGCTCATCTTTTTAATTGAATGGCATTATTGATGTATTTTGAACATTTTGATAGCATTGTTATGTTTGAATTGTGAATTTATAAAAAAAAAATGATGCTTGGAAATTAGGGTATGAATTCATGATTTCGGAAGTCTACTTTCACTTTGTCACCAGTGTACACACTGAGCAGAAAAAAATCTCTTATATGACATATGACCCCTACTTTTCTCATCATATTTTGATAGTGCAGAGGTTGACAAACAGTAAAATGTAGGTTTCATTTCTTTCATTTGGGATTCTCTATGAATGACAAGCCTTCAAACTTTATTATTTACTATAGAATAAAGAACAAAAATCAATGGTGGGTTTACACCTATAAGCAGTAAGTCCTTGTTGAAACCTATAAACTCAATTTATAACAACTTATTGAATACAAATTGCGGAATATTTTACTTTCTGATGTTAATCGTACGTGATAAAATGATTGAAGTGAAGTTGTTTCAATCAATTCTTGCTAAAGTTCTATCATCTGATCACCGAGAAAAAACTTGTTTAGCATTTCGTGTTACCAACACACCAGGATGTTATTGTGTCCGACACCGTGCACACCTACAAACAGAGATTAGATCACCACTAGATGGACAATAAAGTAAATGATTAAACCACAAATTCACATTAAACCTTTAGATGTAAATGTAAATATACCAATCATAAACAGGTCTATGCCACGGAGACAGAATCCTTTGACAACAAATGGCGTCAATAGCATCAGGGGAGGCAACTTTTATTCATTTCTACTATCTATCGTATATGTTCTAAAACTAACACACTACATAATCGCGTTATAAAATTCTTTTTAGGCGTACATACATGTACATCTACACCTGTAATTTAGATGAAATTGGGTGGGAAACCCCACATATAAGACGTAAAATTAATGCTTTACGGTTTTTGAAAAAAAATAATAGCTATGTATGATTGACGGTTAACAAAAAAAATATTTTAAAAATAATTGGTCTTCCGATTTTAAATCTATATTTAAAGAAATTGATAAAGAATATGACTTTAATTCCCTGTCAATAAGAAGTTTTCATAACACCACATTTATCCACTTTAACTGCATAATTATAAAACAGAATTGACTAATGATAACTCGATTGCAATAGGATGGGTACTAGCCTGATATGATAAGGCGTGGATGGACAGCTTTTTTATTATTTGGATATCTGATCTGCTGTCGCAAAAAAAAAAATGTCAAAAGGCACCTTAGAGACGTGCAATATGTCGCACTAGATGGGTACCGGAACGTAGTTGTGTAATACACGACTTAAATTTTTGTTAAGGTTCATTTTAACATATAACTCGCACTCGTATTCAAGTCTGATATTTTAACGTGAACATTTGAATGCAAAAATAGTTGAATTATGCTATACAAATCAATCTTATATAAGTAAAATTGGTAAATTATTACAAGATAAAAGCTCTAGTATATCTATCGGAAAGTTTATAGAAAGTGCTCTAAAAACGAGACAAGTTTAAACACTTTTTTTTCATTGAATTGATTGATCAATTTTGTTATTCATTTTATTTTGTTATTGTTTTATCTTATATGGTTAACAATGCAATGAGATTTGTCATCATTATTTATGTGTTAAAGTTATTGGAATTTTGATAACATAGTGACTGATAAGTTTTACTAGGCTGGGTATTTCTTTGCATGTACTTACGCTTTTGCAAATATTGTAATTTTAAAATGAATTGCAACTTGTCACTTTAATAAATAATAATATATATATATATATATATATATATATATGGAGATAATTATTTTGTGAATAACCAAGACATAAATGTACAGACCAGACTACGGCGAGTGCGCCTAGCTACAATGCAAACCATAGATACAATGTCAAGGCCTCTGCCAAACCAATAAATTTGGTGTCGACCATGACTTATATACTATGGAATTATATGCAACACATCTGGACAGGCTGAATTTTTTACATACATGAACTGATAGCTTTATATGAGCAGGATCCAGTATTAAGGATTCATGACTACTCACATTCTATATAAAGGACAGATTTATAAACCCGTTGGATCATATAGATACAGTGAATTCATATATATTTAATTTCATAAATGGAGATAATTAAATTCACAACAACGGAATTTACGGTTTTTGGGATCTTTTCAGATGCTCATTCAACGTTACCCCACTGTCACCCAACGTTACCTCCACCGCCTCCTCCAGAAACATTTGGACACGGTGACACGGCTCGTAAAATGAACATAAATCTTTAATTCGACATAAATTATACTAATTATGGTTATGGTAATATAAAATGGAAAAAAAATCAATACCGACAACCATTGCATCCTCAACACATTATTTACTTACAACTTACCGAATCAGAATAATTTCATCGTCGCTGGTTTAAAAAGTTAATCATCAAAATTAAATGGTGGGCAAATTCCGGTCATTCAGCAAAAAGTTCCCTGCTATATCAGAAAACATAGTCCCGACCTCGGATGAAATATAGCTGCCTTCTTAGGTCGTGGCGTTCTTACTGAATATGTTAACACTTAAATGCACTTCCTATGGTAGAACACAAGATATGCATGTCTGAAAATTCAGGATCCTGAACCCAGTGTCAGCTGTTTTATGTTAAATATATTAAAGAATATAATTTGTTCTGTATACATTTTTTAATAGGGTCTAATGCAATTTTCAACTCATTTTAGGCTATATATGGCTTATCCAGTTTTACTGGTTGAGGAAGATCTCAGAATGAATCTGAGTAGAACCACCGTCCTTCCATAAGTAACTGGCAACAATTCATTCATTTTTCTCAAGTTTTTAGAGCGAGCGGGACTTGAACACACGACCTTGGTTTTGAGAGGTAAGCAATCATCAGACGACGCCTTAGATCACTTGGCCACAGAGGACCCTTTTTCTGCATAGTCAGTTAAAGAAATTGTAAAACAATGTAAATCTAAAAAACTGAAAGAGTTTATAACTGGAGGTCATTCAAATTGGGGGCCGGGCCCGTTTAGCTCAGTCGGTTACACGTCTGACTATCAATCTAGGGGTCGTGAGTTTGAATCACCGCAACAGTCTTTGCGATGATTGATATACAACATTTTGTCTCTTTATCATTATCTCTCACTGCTTATTCAAGTTGGAAAGTTATCAGTTACTTGCAGAGATGGGGTGTGCTCGAGTACTGGTTAATACCAGGAAACAGTGGTTAGGTTAACTGATCGTCTGTTAGACCTTGATGGCATAAAAACGACGCTTAATATTCAATCAATCAATCAATCAAATTGGGGTACCTGCTATATGTCACAAACTGCTTAATTATATGTTTAACAGTTGAATATATGTCGTGTTCGATTGTCTTTTAAATGATATATATCTTTTGGTTGGCATGTATCTTCATTGTTAAATACTTATTTAACTGTCTCAAAAGCTGTACTGCCTGATGATTTGTTTACTCAACTGCAAATTACTAAGGTCACTCATTATATCATCAACAAGAAACACAGTATGAATAATTATTATAGTATATAATTTGTTATAATGATATTTGAGATTTATTTATTTTCTGCATGATTTCATGGTGAAGGTGCCTATAGAAAAACTGAGAGAAGTTATAGGGATGTTGTTGGAAAGTTACCCGTCATTGATATTTCATGAACAGCTGAGTGACAATCAGGAGGCCGCTACCTAGATGATAATCCTATAATAGATCTGTTTCTATTACACATTTTCAACTTAATCTTCTGTTAAGTTCATTATTAAAGATATTGCTGGGGTTTTGTTTCTGATGGACTAAGATATCAGGTTGGAATAAGACTTTGAGTGTGACTTGTATTTAAGTTGTAATAACTTATTTAGCTGCCAGGTTGGCATAAGACTTTGAGCGTGACTTGTATAAGCTGTAATAACTTGTTTAGCTGCCAGGTTGGCATAATTTAAGACTTCGAGTGCGACTTGTATAAGCTGTAATAACTTGTTTAGCTGCCAGGTTGGCATAAGACTTCGAGTGCGACTTGTATAAGCTATAATAACTTATTTAGCTGCCAGGTTGGCATAAGGCCTCGAGCCTGACTTGTATAAGCTGTAATAACTTATTTCGCATTCGAAGAAAAACAAATGAGATTATACTAAACTTTAGAAGTTTTTAATTTTCTGATTGCAAATAGTGTAATCATTCATGTTTTGAAATGTAATAAATTGCTAAAATGATAAATTTGTGTTTTCTTGGAATTTCTTCTGTAATACCGATAGAAACAAATAAATTATTTGTCTCACTTATTATCATATGACCATAAATATGCAACATTTGAAACTTTGCAACCAATTTGTTATGCATATGTAATTTTCAATAATCCTACATCAAAATCAATAATTCTATATCAAGATTAATAATTATTCATCAATATCAATGATCAATTAATCCCAAATCAAGATCAATAACTCTACATTCAATATCAATGATCAATAATTCTACATCAAGATCAATATATCTACATTCAATAACATCAATGACCAATAACCCTACATCAAGATCAATAATTCTACATTCAATATCAATCATCAATAATTCTACATCAAGATTAATAATTCTACAAACAATATCAATGGGCCATGGAAGATGATGTTATATGCCCTGTAAGGTGTGTGGATCAGGTGTGATATGTTTTCCTTCATTTCTGCTCTAAAAAGATATGGGTTTTCCCCATGGAGGAACTATGTCTCATGATGGTTTTCTCACAAAATTTGGTGATTTTCTCATGACTGAAATAACTTATTTGAATGTTTTTTGGTGTGATTTGTTGATTTGGGGCATTCATTGATACATGGATATTAACTGTCATGTCAGCAACAACAAATCACACCAAAAATACATTCAAATAAGTTATTTCAGTCATGAGAAAATCACCAAATTTTGTGAGAAAGCCATCATGAGACATAGTTCCTCCATGGGGAGTATCCTGATTTTCACTTTAGCTGTTCATGAATGTAATTTAATTTAAAAAAGAAAATCCTATGAGGAGATAAAATAAGGAAGTCACATAATGACTGGAAATTCTGGTGTGAATTTTTATATTTTATATTTTGAGAAAATGTTATACAATATAAAGCAACACAAATAAAACATGATTGAAATTAATATAAATGTTAGTCTCAACCTCCTACATTAACAATGAATTAAAGACTTATCAGATATGAGTGTATTCAGTCATCAGAAATGATTTTTTTGTCATTTTCTCTTATATAGATTTAGTAAAATAGGCCCCACCCTAATGCACAAACTGTGAGACCTAGGGACATGCAATTCACAATTTTTATAAAGGACCCATATAAGTCCATAATCATGCTCACAATTTGTTTCCCAGTGATTCCTATAGTAAGAAGAAATTTTTTATCCCCATCCCTAAGGCCCCAGAGGGGTGGGGACCATGCAATTCACAATTTTGATTCACCCTTAGGCCCAAAGCTGCATAACATTTCATTATGATTGAGGTTACAATTTTTGAAAAGTTGAAAATGTCAATTGTTTAAGGATACACGCCGGACGACGGACAAAAGGCGATCACAAAAGGTCCCTTGAGACAAAGTCTCAGGTGACCTAATAAAGGATAATGTAACAATAAATCAGTTATCAGCAGTGACACTCAATACATAACCCATGATATCAGTATTAAACAACCATGGAACAAAATAACACATGTGAAATCATGTGACTTGTACCTGACCCCAGTTTCTTTAAACATCTCAACTGGAGATTTCTCTCAACTCAATTTTTTTAAATGCTTCATTTACATTGATCATTTTACATGTTATCTTTTGAGTACAGATTTGTTTTGGTTTGAATTCTGTGTGGTCATTTAATATATTATGAGTTATATCGTTATACAAGTTATTATGAGTAATCATTTAGAGAAATTGATTATTTTTTAGTTGAGGAAAACCTCAGCAGGAGATGTTTAACTGGCTCCAGTATTCCAAATTTTATTTGCATACTCAAGTAAACTATTTTAATGCAGTATAAATATTTGTTTATTAACTCTAATCAATATCTCAAACTTCTAAATCTCACAGAATCTCACAAATTATACATAGTCAGTGATTCTAACATTCCACTCAAGGATACCTCTGGGCTGCATTCAGCACCGTTAAATAGCAAACATGTTTAATGCCTGGTTCACTAAAATTATCACGTACTGCGTGCTATAAATATGTGGTTGAGCCAGTGTTCAGGAAAATGTGGTAGTTATCATAATTAAATGTTTAACCAAACTGAACGCAGCCCAGATTTACAATGATCAAATGGTTAAAGAACAGTAACTCTTGTCATGGACGGATGAACATACAGGTAAGTGTAACTCCACGATATTTGTTACTATAACTGATGGAGGTATAACAATAAACATTCTGAAATCTAAATCTGACTGAAACATAAATTGTATCCCTGAAAAACTCACAGTAGTCTTGTTGATCACAGTAACTATAAATTGTATATAATATACACATTGGTGACTCTCTAGTTTAAAGGCAGTGTATCTAGAAATATCAACAAGAGCACCGCATGTGGATGCAGACATTCGTCTTTTTTCCAAATCTATTATGTGAGTCAAAGTCAGTGAAGCAAACTTTTTTTTAACTTGATGGTGATTAGTTTAAAAAATCAATACTATTACGGTACTGAAAAAATAAAACAGATTTAAAAAAATTACCAAAAAAAATAGAGAAGTCGAAGAACAACGTTAACTCGACTATTCTAGCCTTGTCGATCACAGAACAGTATATTAAAATGTACCATGAGAAAAACAGATATATATCTGTATGAATGAAACCATCTTTCATATTAGCAAAATAGTAGATACATGTATGAACGTAGGACTATTAGGGCAGAATATACACTATGTCTATGTCTGGCTAAGGCTAGCTAGCCAGTACTCAAGCTGAAATGTATTTAATTTTAAAATCTGGGTGGGGATGTTGGGGTGTATGTGCTAAAGTTAAATAAACAGGACTGTTTAGTTTAATAAAATAAAATAAAAAAGTTAGAGGGGGAGGGTGTCATGGGGTTAGTAACAAAGTTAACAAAGGGACAGTGTATCTACTTCAATACAGAACAAAATTTTAAGAAAACAATAGTAAGGGGTAGGGGTCTTGGGGTTGGTAACAAAGGGGTAGAATAGTATTAACTTTAAAACAAAATAGAATTTAAAAGAAAAAAGAAAATAAATTGGGGGTGGGATGTCCTTGGTGTCAGTTACAAAGTTGAATGGGGCAAAGTATTTAATTTAAAACAAAACAAAATTAGAGGTGATGGTCTTAGGGTCAGTTACAAGGTTGAAATGGGGCAGAGTATTTGATTTAATACAAATAATACAGAACAAAATTAAAAAAACAACAACAAGAAATGTCACTGGTAAGTGTCGCATGCCTCCCAAATTAATAATATAATTATGTTATAATAGGTAGTGATGTATCCATGAATATGAAGAGTAATGGACTGATGTTTTAGACAAGTCATGCAATTTCAAGTTTTTTTACATTAAAGTGTGACCTTGACCTTTGTGTAACCTTGACTTTGACATCTGATAGTCTGGGTATTTCAACAGTTAAATGCTGCTGAAACATCATCATGACATGCTGATCACTTGTGTCAAGCTATTTTAAAATCCCTAAATGTAAGACAAAGTTACAGATCAATTGTTGATAAATTGAGCTAAGTGTTTTTGAAATCCATCCATGTATGATAAAGGACGGACTTGAAATCTCAAACAGATTCAAAGTGTTGTCATACATACTAAAAGTGTGACCTTGACCTTTGAGGTATGGGTCTAAGATAAATTGAGCCAAGTTAAAGGCAAAGTCACAGACCAGACACACAATATCAAACAAATTGAAAGTGTGACCTTGATCTTTGAGGAAAGGCTGGATCTTACATGTGACACTTAATTATGTCAGTTTGATCAACTGAGCCGAGTGTTTTTAAAATTTATCCATAGATGACAGACCGGGCAAGAAATGTCAAAATGACTGAAAGTGTTGTCAAACAAAGTTAAATTGTGACCTTGACCTTTGAAATGGGAGTTTGGGTATTAAGTGCAACATGGTGTCATGTTATGTTGACCAATTATAGCAAGTATTATTAAAATCCATCTATGCATGACAAAGGACACAAAATCTCACAGACTCAAAGTGTTGTTAAACAAACTCAAATTGTGACCTTGACCTTTGAGGTACAGGTGTGGGTCTTACTGGCTACACGTTGTCATGTTATGTTGATCATATGAAGCAAGTATTTATAAAATCCATCTATGCATGACAAAGTTACAGGCTGGACACGAAATCTCACACAAACTCGAAGTGTTGTCAAACAAACTCAAATAGTGACCTTGACCTTTGAGTTACGGGTGTAGGTCTTACTCACGACACATCGTCATGTTATGTTGATCATGTGTAGCAAGTATCATTAAAATCCATCAATGTATGACAAAGTTACAGGCCGGACACGAAATATCACACAGACTCAAAGTGTATTCAAACAAACTCAAATTGTAATCTTGACCTTTAAGGTACGGGTGTGGGTCTTACTCGCGACAAGTCGTCATGTTATGTCTATCATTTGTACCAAGTATCAACAAAATCCATTGCATGACAAAGATAAAGGGCCTTAAACGAAATACCGGACGGAAGGACAGACGGACGCTGCAATTACTATATGTCACTACAATTACTATATGGGCATTAAAATGGGTGGGGATAGGTTGGGGGGGGGGGGGGGGGGGGGGGGGGGTAGGGGTGAGGGTCTTTGGGTTGGTAAAAAAGTTGAAATGGGCAGAGTATTTGATTTAATACAAAACAAAATTAAAAAACAAAAAAATTAAAAAATTGGGCGGGGATAGAGTGGTGTGGTGGTGGGGTAGGGGTGAAGGTATTTGGTCAGTAACAAAGTTGAAATGAGGCAGAGTATTTGATTTAATGCAAAACAAATTTAAACAAAAAATAAAAAAAAAATGGGCGGGGATGGGGTGTATGTGGGGGTGGGGGGTAGGGATAAGGGTCTTTGGATTGGTAATAAAGTTGAAATGGGGCCAAGTATTTGATTTAATGCAAAACAAAATTAAACAAAAAAGAAAAAAAAAATATGGGCAGCAGGGTAGGGGTCTTGGTTGGGCTCAGGCAGGAAAGTCCATTTAATAGTTAAGGTCAGTGATGTAAACTTTTTTTTTAGTTGATGGTGATCAGCTTACAGAATTAATAGTATTACTGAACAATGAAATTGATTTAAAAAATAAATAAATTCAAACCCGAGCTAAACAAAAAACTTTAACCTAAGGTTTTAAAGCCCAAAGCATGGAAATTTATGTAAGTTAGCTATATACATTATTTCTACAACATAATATAAATGTGTTTATGAAGTTCCGTCACCAAAACATGAGTAGTTTGTTCAGAAACAGAGAAAATACTGAGCTAAACATAAAACTTTAACCAAACCCAAGCTAAACAAAAAACTTTAACTGAAGGTTTTAGATTTTAGAGCCCATAGTATGTAAATTTAGGTAAGTTAGCTATATACATTGTTTGTATAACATGATATGAATGTGTTTATGAAGTTTAGTCACCGTAACATGAGTTGTTTGTTCAGAAACAGGAAAAAAGCTGAGCTAAACATAAAACTTTAACCAGCGGAAGACGACGACGCGGACAACGCCAGGGTCATGACAATAGCTCTTTGTTTCTTTTCAAAAAGTTAAGCTAATAAAAATGTATAAAAAATAAGGTTACGGTACATAATCCGGATTTTTTTCAAAATTTTAAAATTGGCTAAAAACATTTTTTTCAAATATACCATGCCTATAATACTCACTGACCCCTTATCATCTACAATTTTGAAGATAAAAAAAAAAACAGGAAGGTTTCGCACTTTTGGAGAGATTTTGAACAAAATACTGATAAGCCCTTGTTGCGGGGATAAACTTGACCAAAAGACATGACTTGAACAAATTTGAGAGAGACTCATGTAAGAATGCTTCACACAAAATTTGATAAATATCTGTCAGCAGATTTGTTTAACCCTTTACTTCATATAAACACCTTTGGACACCTCTAATATTGAAAGCATTTATTCACCACATATCAGCAATGGGTGAATTCTGTTTATATTAACTAACAGAGTGAAAAACAGGGCAAGAAGAGTTCAGATTGCTCGTAATGAGCAATCTGAACACTTCCTGCCCTGTTTTCCACTCTGCACTGTTTTCAAAGGACTTCTGTGATTGGTGCGTGAAAACGCGTATCTATGGAGTAAAGGGTTAAAAAAATTGTCGGACAAGTTCAGCTGACACTTTGGCTCAATGAATGAATGAATGAATAAGGTTTTACGGCGTACCAACACATTATAGGTTATTCGAAGCCAACAGGATAGAAGATTCCAGGTTCACTCTACATGTACAAAAACAACAAATTAACATACAGATAAAAAAAAATAAATCAACAAATGAATATGCAGAATGAACCCAGAACCTTGATACCTGCAGAACTGCAGAGTTTCAGCAAATTCTATCGTATTACTCAATTTGTCGCTTCTTACGACATGCATAAGCCACAGTGATCCTATTCTTGCCATCACTCATGGCTCCCTGGAACCACACAGGGGTTGATAATTTAACCACAATAGTGAACATGACAAAAAATGATAAAATGAACATGACACCCATTTGGAGGATTCCTACCCCTCTGCAGAGATCGACAGTGATTCTATGCGTAGTCCGAACCACATGGGCTAGGTGAGTTTGAAAAGGAATGTTTAACAATATAAAATGTCATGTAAGCTAGTATCACAAAAATAGAAAAAAAAATTTCTTGAATACATATGAAAAACTCCAAGTAGCTGGCCAGGACTGGTTAGCTCAGTCAGTAGTCAGTACTCAAGCACACCCATATCTGTAAGTAACTGATAACTATCCCATGTCAACCAGCAGTGAGAGAAAGATGACAATCATCACGAAGAATGTGGCTGGGTGGAGATTTTAACTCCTGATGCCCTACCGACTGAGCTAACCAGGCCCGACTATTATCATTCTAAATTACAATAAATGTTACATATTACAAGGACACTTAATTGAAATAAAAACACTTTCTCCAAAATCTGGAGCTAAAAATATCTGGAGCAGGCAGTTACTCTGGTGGTGAAGTAGGCAAATAAAGCCTTCCTTAAAACAGGAGCTATCACAGAACAGTGTCAACATGACTAGTCTAGCCTTGTCGCAGAACAGTGTCAACATGACTAGTCTAGCCGTGTATCAGAACAGTGTCAACATGACTATTCTAGCCTTGTCGCAGAACAGTGTCAACATGACTAGTCTAGCCTTGTCGCAGAACAGTGTCAACATGACTAGTCTAGCCGTGTATCAGAACAGTGTCAACATGACTATTCTAGCCTTGTCGCAGAACAGTGTCAACATGACTTGTCTAGCCTTGTTGCAGAACAGTGTCAACATGACTAGTCTAGCCTTGTCACAGAACAGTGTCAACATGACTAGTCTAGCCTTGTCACAGAACAGTGTCAACATGACTAGTCTAGCCTTGTTGCAGAACAGTGTCAACATGAATAGTCTAGCCTTGTCGCAGAACAGTGTTAACATGACTAGTCTAGCCTTGTCGCAGAACAGTGTTAACACGAATAGTCTAGCCTTGTCGCAGAACAGTGTTAACATGAATAGTCTTGCCTTGTCACAGAACAGTATATTATAATGTACCATCAGAAAAAAAAGATATATCTGTAAAAAAAACACCTCCTGGACAAAACACCTCACCCTCATTTTTGTATAGGATGACAAAACACCTCCCACGAATTTTACAAGGCGGACAAAACACCTCACGCAAATTTTACAAGGAGGACAAAACACCTCCCACAAATTTTACAAGGCGGATAAAACCCCTCCTGCAAATTTTACAAGGAGGACAAAACACCTCCCGTGAAATTAATAATGTGGACATAATAGTATACCTAATATAATAAAAAATAACAGTAAGACAAAGTAAAGTTTTAATATTTTATTAAAGATCCGTATTTTTTTTATTATCTATCCCATCAATACATGCAAAAGAATAACACAATGAATGCACAGTTTGATGCTATTTACTATCGGTATACACATGTACATTTTCATGTAAACACTTTCATTGTTTTGTAAACAATCAATATTTCATAATTGAAAACATCAAACTGTACATATTTTATATTATTCTTTTGCATGCATTGTCTTGACTTTAAACATAATTATGTGGATCTTTAAAAAAGTGTGAAAAATGACTTTGTCTTATTTATATTATAGAAAGGTTTATGTCTGGGAGGCATTATGTCCACTATGTAAATTTCACGGGAGGTGTTTTGTTCTCCTTGTAAAATTTGAGGAAGGGGTTTTGTCCTCCTTGTAAAATTCGTGGGAGATGTTTTGTCCTCTCATACAAAAATGAAGGTGAGGGGTAATGTCCGGGATGTGTTTTGTCCATCACCCGTATGTACAAGTATGACTTTTGGGCCAGAATATACACTAAGTATATGTCTTACTCTATGTCTAGTTTGGCCTTTGAAAACAGTGCAGGAAGTGTTCAGATTGCTCGTAATGAGCAATCTGAACACTTCCTGCACTGTTTTCCACTCTGTCAGTTAATATAAACATAATTCAGCCAATAATTCAAAAGCCTTCTAATAAGTGGTGTCCAAAGGTGTCTATATGAAGTAAAGGGTAAAGTTGAAATGGGACAGAGTATTTTGTTGTTGTTTTTTTTAAATATGGATGTGGCTGTATTAAATTCAAACAATTATTAAAAAAAAAAAAAAAAAAAAATGGGTGGGGTGGTAACAAAGCTGAAATGGGACAGTTTAATATAATACAAAACATAATTAACTTTTGGAGGGGATGGGAGTTGTCCTTGGGGTTAGTAAGAAAGTTAAAATGGGGGTCAAGTATTTAATTTGAAACAAAACAAAATGAAAAAAAAAGTGGGTGAGGGGAGAGTTTCTTGTCGGTAACAAAGTTGAAATGGGGCAGAGTATTTGATTTAATACAATTTTTTATTAAAGAATGGGGGGGGGGGGGGGGGGGGGGGGGGGGTTCATGGTAGGTTTCGGGGATATGGGACAAATGGGGTTGCATATTTAAACAATTTCCCATCTGTGATCTATTTATCAATCTGGATACATTTACATGTACAACAATTCATTCCTATATAAAATACCCATTAACAGTTTTGGGCTCCAGAGTGAATAAGATACTGAACCCAAAAGTTGTAATGTTCTTTATAATTATAGATACCCATTTATAAGAAAAAATAGAACCAACATTTGGTTGAAAATTAATAAATGACATAAGAATAACTATCATAATACAAAAATGAAACTAATGTCTATCTATACAACTTGCACCTAAACTTTAACAGCCCAATTTCTTCTCTTAACACCATAATTTCACCTTGAACTTAAAAAAATAGCAGCCCTTTTATGGTACAAAATGGCTAAAAGTATAAGCATACACCCTTGTTCCAAGTTACATTCACATAACTGTAAGTCACAATTTGCACCAAAACTTTAACGCAGAGTTTAAAGACAATATATGGCCTGATCAACCCTGCAATATGACCTTGACTTTCAAGTAAGGAGCCCAATATGTTTCATACTGCCTCAGAGTATAAGTATGAACACTTATGCCAAGTTCCATTCATATAACTGCAAGCAATGCACAACTTGGACCAAAACTTTAACGCAAGTGGAATGCGGATGCTGGTGCTAGGGCGAGTACAAAATTTTCCAATATTCTTTGAATAGTACAATTAAAAGTGTTTGTTTGTAATTTTCATTTGGCTATGTAACTATTTTTTTAGCAAATTTTAATTTTGAATAGTAATATTAAACAAAAATGGACAAAAACTCATGATTAAAAATTCAACACAATTGAAAGTCGAATAAAAAAAGTTTGGATAGCTGCAATTTTGAGTGAGTAGGAATGAGCATGGCAATTTCTTTTAAGACTGGCCTAATCTTTTAAATTTCTAATTAAAGGGGCAGATTAAAGTTCAGTAAATGGAAACATATTATATTTAACAGATTCCTTACCTGGAAAACAATTAAAGGGTACATTAACAGGTTCTCCAAATGAAATAAGATTTGGTAAGTCCCCATGTGGAAATAGAGACAGAAAATCATTAAGTTATCATTAAATTTACAGCTTGCTCTACCACTTCCTGTTCGGACTGCTCAACCACCTGGGAGCGATAAGTCTGACATTTATTCTGATGACTTTTACGTACAACATTGTGCCGAAATGCCATCCCACAATTATTACACTTGTAGGGCTTCTCTCCTGTATGCCTATGCATGTGAGTTTTCAGGTTCCACTGCTCTGAGAAAGCTTTCCCACAGTGAACACATATGTATGGTCTCACTTTGTTATGGACACGTATGTGTCTCTTTAAAGTCTCCAAAGTTACGAAGCGTTTATCACACATACTACATTTGTGATCTCTCACTTTTAGGTGAATGTACTGTACATGCCGTTTCAGTATGCCTGGCTGGGAACAAGCAAAACCACAGGTCTCACAAATGTATGGTTTTTCTCCAGTGTGAGTCCTCATATGTGATTTCACTTTGCATGGATCTGAGAACTTATTACCACAAATGGCACACTGAAACTGTTTACTGCAACTTCTCCTATGTCGACCCAACTTATCCCTGCTATTAAACCCTTTTCCACAGTGTTCACAAATTTCTTTCCTTTGGTTTTCATGAGCCTTTGTGTGATACCTGAGCTGACTGACCTCGCGAAATGCTCGGTCACATTGGTCGCATTTGTAAGGTCTTTCTCCGCAGTGGCTCCTCATGTGATTCATAAGGGAATAGGAAGTTGATAAAACTCTCCCACAAGTCTGACATTCATGCAGCTTAGAATCAGTTGCAGAATTATGTAAGAGCATGTGTCTGCTTTTGTCCAGTTCTGAAACGAGAGGCTTTGAGCAAACATCACAAGACAATGGAATCACATTGTTGTGCTTTTCTCGTATATGATCAAGGAGAACTGCTTTTCTAATGTAAGATATATCATCACAACTCAAACATTTGTGCCGCACCTTTGGTGTCTTACGACACTTGTGTTTCATCTGGTCTGGTTTGGAAACAAATGGTGTGGAACAGTGGGGGCACATGATGGGGTAACTACTGGCATGGCTTTTCACAATATGCTCCCCAAGTTCTCTCTTTTTACTGTATTTTGCCTCACAGGCTAGACAGTTATACATGCCAGTGTTCAGTGGATGTCTTTCTGTAATCACAGATAAATGTAAATTGTCTCCCTCATGTTTTAAATCAGCTGCCTGATGCTCATTCCCATTTTCATCTCCAGCATAGTCTTCAATTTCATTTTTATAGCTGCTATCCTCAGATCTTAACTTATATTCATCTTTATTCATGTTTTGATTTTCTTCATGGAGGGCTTCTTTGTGTTTTGTCAAGTGTTTTGCCTTTTCTTCTTCTGATGCCAGTGGTTTGAAGCATGTTTCACAAGTTATTGGAAATTTGTTGTTATGATAATCATTCATGTGCTTTAAAAGCATATCTCTCTGATTGAAATATTTATTACATTGGAAGCATTTGTGCATGTTGGAAGTTTTAAATTTACATTTATGCTTTTTCTGATCAGATTCGAGAACAAAAGGCGTGGAGCAACAATTGCACTGTAGAGGATAATCATCTGCATGAGTTGTAACAACATGTCTTTTTAAATCACTTTTACGTCTGTAATCTTTCTTACAGATTAAACATTCAAATTTTAGTGTTAGGTTCCTATATTTGCTTTTTTCATTAATATCAAACTGTTTGTTTTTGCTTTGGTTTTTAATATGAGTCTGAGATTTGATGCAAGTTCTTTTTTTTTCGGTCTTATTGATTTCTGTTTCAGCATCGTAACTGTCTGTATCATCATTAAACTCATCCTCACTCTCTCTTTCCACCTTCACTGTTACAATATTTGCCACATCATTTATTGTAGATCTGCTAATAACTGGCTGCAATTGCTCGTTCAACTTCGAATTTGATGGACTTTCACCGTTTTGAAAACCTTGTGACCCTGTTTGCGACAGAGTGAGTGGTGGTGCACATGTACTTAATCTGTTTTCTATCTTTATGTTACTGGACATTATTGTAGAAGCAGGATGATCCTCTGTCTGTACCTCTGCACAAATGTAGTCATATTTTGGAAATGCAGTTTTAAGAACATGGTTGTAGTAGTACGAGCCTCCTTGAGGGTGGCTCTGCAGATGATAATGAAGAGCCCCACTATCTGAAGCTGAAAAAGAAAAAAAAATTTTTTTTAAAAGCATGTCAATTACTGAAGGTACAAGCACAGATATTGATTATCATTTCATGAATTTTACAATCATTCCCTTAATCTCAGAATTGGAAATGATAACCCTGGCATGGTTAAACTGTCTGATCCATAACTTTGTCATTCTTGGATTTTGAAATAATTTGGTACCAATGATCATCATGTCATCATTTCCATAACACTCATGGATTGGGGTCTTTCACTCTGGTCAGTGAAAAAAATACCTTTCTGTTACAGTAGTGAGCCAGCACTTCAATCCAGTTTGATTTCTTTTTTATTTTATACGTTCTGAGACAGCAAATCATATTATATCCAAGTAACAAAACTTCTTAATTCCTCCTAGCCTGATTAAATAAGGCATGAATGGACAGCTTTTTATATCATTGGAAATCCAATTAGCCTGATATGATAAGGCATGGATGGACAGCTTTTTTATTATTTGGATATCTGATCTGCTGTCCTTAACTCGGGAGATGCAAAAATAAAAAATGTCAAAAGGCTCCTTAGAGACGTGCAATATGTCGCACTAGATATCCAATCTGCTGTCCGGGAGACGCAAAATAAAAAAAATCTTTAAAACCTCCTTAGAGATGTGCAATATTTCCCACTAAAATCATCTATGCTATGACATTGTCAGATTATATAACAAAGATGGACACATTTCTTTTGAAACTAGTTACCAATAGTTTATAATTTCTACCGCAAATGCCTGTATAATAACAATCTGTGAAAACATGCGCAAAGCTCCAACTTCCGTAATCGTCAGCATTTCTATGCATTTGTTATCGGCAACTGTTTTTTACTCAGCACACTTAAGTAACCTTATTACTGTTTAGTATTGATGCCATTCTTTAAATGGTTGAATTTTTTTTAGACTCGCGGTATGACCAGTATATATGTCATAGCAATTAAAACATCAATATGTTAGAGTATTGGAAATTATCTAGGAAACGAATCGACAATGGATATGGTATGAATCAATCTGAACCAGAGGGTATGAAACATCCAGTGTTTGTTACAAATCGACCAGTGTACGAAACGTCCTGGGTACAAATTGGCTTGCACCCAATCTTCGCATCATCCGATCTATTAAACTTCCGGTGTATAACTAGGGTTTTAGTATATGTTGGTTGACATTTTTAAGATTCATACAAGAATTTGGTATTTTGTATGTTTGATGGTTGACCAGTAAAGTTTATAAATTTCAGAAGTACAATATCTTATGTATTTACGTCAGTCGGCTATCAATTTTGAAGTATACACAGCAACTACTCACTTGAAAACAAGCATCCACCACACTTGTATAAAAGTTTACCGAATGTCTCCATTGTTTGTATTGTTCTTATAAATGAGTAGGTGATGATTATAAGTATTCAATAAAAAATCATATCCTGATCGAAATATAAATGGCGTAGTTGTAAATAAGGGAAGTAACTTTTTTATACTACCATGTTATTACTATTCCGGTTGTTGTTGTTTTTACCGCCCCACAAATACACATTTTTATTTTACTTCGATTGTGAAACAAGTTCTTACAACTTCGACAAATCACGCTCGAAGTCTTCCTGGTTAGAACCAGTACTAAGCATATGCGGAAAAGTGTCTTGCTCAAGGACACCACACATAGCTGTAGCGGAGGATCGAACCCACGACCCTCCGATCATGGGTTTGGTGCTCTACCACTGGACCACGCGCTCCACTTTCAACAAATGACTAAAATTATTCAAAGAAGCGAAACTTACAGTTTTATTGTTATCTGACATCTGCAGTGCCAAAATATCATTAGAAAAGTTCGGGTCATGTTTCATTCAAGTATTTTTCAGTCTGTTCACTGTTGACAACTTTCAGGGGCGTTTCTAGCCGGGCATCGTGACTCCTATACGTCCGGGCTTATAACTCAGAGTGGAAATAAAAAAAGGGTTAAAATGCGAAAAATACAATAAAAATAGCTGCAGGGGGCTAAGGGACAATGGGTTCGTGCATTAAGAAATAGAAAACACGTATAATTTTGGGCAATTTGAATAACTTCACAGTTCGTGTCAAAGTCGCTGTAACTACTCATTTGCAGTTATATATATATTAAAAAAATCTGGGAGCAGGACCCCAACCCCTCGGGCGTATACTAAAACACATTTTACACAGGTACAAGAAAATGCCAGGTCTAACACATTCGTCTTGGCTGAATTAAAACATGTTTTAAAAAATATTGAATAATCTCCACTACGTACATGTGGAGCAATTGCTTTTTAATTAGTTTTATGCGCTAGTTTTTTGTGTGTGGAAGTAAATGTAAGTGAGTAGGCGTGTTAAAACAGTTTATAAAAGTAATAAAAATATGGATTTAATTTGAATGGAATTTGTTAAATCTCCGGTCTTAATCGTGTCTAATGTTAACATGAGTGACCATGTGTAGATTAAATAATATAGGAATCATTCCCACTTTCAAGACACATAGGCGTAGGAGCTAGGGTGGGGTATTCAGTTTCAGCATATACTTTGGGGTATGGAAGTACGTCCTCATACGCTCTCTCCTCAGATCCATCCCCCACTCCCGATAATAAAAACGCTTCTACAACCATGAGACATTGACAGAGGTCATGGCAGAGGTCATTAGAGCGTAGTGCAATGCATTCTAGGAGAGAATGATACTCTATACGTGTACAATTATTGAATAAAATATTGTTGTGTTTTTTTTTGTATTTTTTTTATTTTCATTCTCCAATACAAGATATATTACAATAGGCTAATACAATTTCAATTAACAACATGTATAGTATTTACATATATAAATAACAGATTATTTTCTACCGATACTACCTTATTTTAATTGTATTATTTGAATAGTGAATAACATTGGATTTTACCATATGGTGCCATTAAGTAAGTGTCAGTTTTGGAGGCAGCCAATCAATGTTTTGAATGTGTGATTTTTTCTCTTAAATAATTAGAAAGTTAAAAAACAAAAAACAATAAAAAAAACCAACAAAACAACAACAAGAACACAACAGCATACTGTTAAGAGTAGCAAAATCTAAAAAAACATTCTTGACCTTTTTTTTTCTTCTTTTTTTTTATAATTCGTCTTCTGATTACGTTTCTGTTTATATTTAACAATGGAATTATCAAATCTAATTCACTAGGAAACCTTCATAATACATCAAAAAGCATAAAAATGGAAATTGTCTCTACAAAAGTGAATTCATTTTTGTAGATGTAAATATTTATTCTATGTTAACTCTGGGTATTTTATGAAAGCAAATGCTTGAAAGAATCATGCCTCAGATCTTCTGTAAATATATATATATTTTTGATTTACTGCCTTTGAAATTAATAAAAGATGGATGTTGTAAAAACATGAAACGCAAAAAATGCACCATATAGGTTTTCACATACATGTACACACACACACACACACACACACACACACACACACACACACACACATATATATAATCTATAGTAGTTATAATAAATTTATTTAAATACAATGCTATACATTTTGTATGTATTGGGTTTACGTTTTTTTATTGATATAAATCATCTTTTCAATATAAAAAACAATTGATATGCGATTTTGAAGATCAGATCGGAAGTTAGTGTTGATGGTTTGCATAAAAAACTTATGGAACATGAAGTTATATTATATATCCATCATATAACAAATGTGTACATCTGTATATATACATACACCTATAGACTTATACTATGGTATGTTGAATATGTTTAAGTGTTTACATCAATCTAGAATGCTCATATATGGAGTCCACATGTTTTCGAATTGTTGTACTTTTAAGTACTGACATTTAGTACTCCTGCAACAGTACATCAGGACTGCTGGTCCTGCATTCTTAAAACTTGAGTATGTTCTTAAGTTCAGCTCAAACATCTCAACTCAACTCAAACATATCAACTTGAGTATGTACTCAATCTCAAACGTCTCAACTTGAGTACGTACTCTAGCTAAAACATCTCAACTTGAGTACGTACTCAGCTCAAACATCTCATCTTGAGTACGTACTCAAACTCAAACATCTCAAATTGAGTACGTACTCAAGCTCAAACATCTCAACTTGAGTACGTACTCAAGCCTAAATATATCATCTTGAGTACGTGATCAAGCTCAAACATCTTAACTTAAGTACGTGATCAAGCTCAAACATCTCAACTTGACTACGTACTCTAGCTCAAACATATCAACTTGAGTACATACTCAAGCTCAAACATCTCAACTTAAGTACGTACTCAAGCCCAAACATCTCAACTTGAGTACCTGATTAAGCTCAAACATATCAATTTGAGTACGTAAGCAAGCTCAAACATCTCAACTTGAGTACGTACTCAAGCCCAAACATCTCAACTTGAGTACGTGATCAACTTGAGTACGTGATCAAGCTCAAACATCACAACTTGAGTACGTGATCAAGCTCAAACATCTCAACTTGAGTACGTACTCAAGCTCAAGCAAAACAACTTGAGTTCGTACTTTATTCAAGCTCAAACATTACAACTTGAGTTCGTACTGTACTCAAGCTCAAATAAATCAACTTGAGTACATACAGTCTCCTTATTATTCGTACATTAGCTTGTATACGTTTTCTCTAGAACGTTTTAAATGCAAGAAAATATTGGTAAGTTTTCTAATGAAATAGTCTTAAAATTTCAACGCGAGTGCCTACTCAACTTGATACTGGATTTGGCATTTCACATTGTATTTTAGACAATTTACAGAAGAGGCGGCATTTATAACATCTTGTGTTGATCTGGAATTCGTTTTATTTAGTTTAATTGGATCACTGTCATTAGTTTCGTTTCATAGCTTGGAACTTTGCTGGTAAAAACGGTTTAGCCTAAACGGAAATATATTGTAGGACGGCACTCTGTTCGTGGACATCTCTGACAAAACCTTTCCAATGACAGGCGCCAACTTGAACCCATGACCTGAAAAAATGAAATCACACGACGATTGTATTTGTGTAACAGTCAAATCAAATTTTAGTAATTCATTGAGAAATATCTTATAATTCACCAAAAGCATGCCATACACATTTATTTTTTATGTCAATCAATTTGTACTAGTCCTTTTTAGATTAAACTGACCAAGAAGCAACCTTTTATTTTCGAACACATGTATTTTCAAAAGAAATTATACAACGCAGACGGTCTAACAGACAACACCACGAAGACGTGAATAACCGGTACGATCAGGACGTGTAGAGCGAGCGAAAGATTAACGTCTCACACACCAATTAATTTATACTGTTCTACTTATAGAGACATGCACTTCTGGAACACTGAACACATTGTCAATGGTTCTAAATGTGTATTATTTCCATAAAATGTCCTCTGTTAGTCAAAAAACGCATGAAAAAACCATGGCATTGACCAGGTTGTTTTTTCACAATTTTGATGTTTTGAGGACACCCCTTCATATTTGACAGTTCTGCCCATTTGTTGCAGGGTATCACTACGCATCTTTAAACTACTATATCTTCATCCAACAGTACTCAATATCATCCGAACTTGACAGAACTCATGAAAATGTTCCAATTTTCTCATATGTACAAAAAATGACCATTTTAAGTTTTTTTAACAACAATGATGCCTAACCGATTTTCACAACTCTAATTTCTATAGCGCAGTAATCTTGTTACCGTCACTAAGGGGAGGTAATTGGTAAGCGAGACCTTAAGCTATCAAACGGATGACCTCTTAAAAACGACACTGGTTCTACAAGTACTGGTTCTACCCAGGAAACGGACTGTTGATATAATAGAATATCTTACATTTTAATTGAGCGAAAATAAATTAATGTATATGTACATGAATATATACATAATCTTACCCGAGAATCCAGCAGCTATCGTGATATTTGGATGTAATGGGTGTCTGTCAATTATGAAGTTTTCATCCGGTGTCATCTACAATGTGAAGAAGAAAATAACACTATTGAAATACTAGGGTTTCAAAGACAACAATAACTTACAGTCCCTTTCCGAATATAACGCCATGTAATAACATGTAATAAAGGTCAATTACGGCATTAAGAAATGTTCATACATTAATATACAGCAAAAAAATATGTGTAAAAATGACAAGAAAACATAAAAAGTATCAAAATGGAACAGGCCACACGAGTAAAACTGTGAGTAATTTCAATATGTTCCCCGACCGAGAGATGGTGAGAAAACTGCGCATTAAGCTAGACAATACCTATATTTTCTTACATGAGCAATTTCCACCGGAAGTAGTCACCAAACGACGCAAATTGATGCCACTACTCAAGAAAGCCAAAGCAGACAACAAACAAGCATGTATCAGCTATGATACGCTAGACATATGAAGCATCTTAACATTGTAGTGAGAAGCCGGCGCTTATCAGTTCATTCTAGATCTGATCTAGAATGATATACGATTTTTTAAAATATTTTTTAAGCATTAAGTAGCAGATGTGTTAGCATTTCCTTTCCTCCTCACATCGTAATCTTATATAATTTTAATAATATTTTAGACAATATGTCAAAATTAGCACCGGCCTCTCATTTTTTACGGTGTATATAGATGTTAAAACGTGGTGTGTTATATGTGCTATTCTGTAAGTATGTTTCCTATTCTGTAAGGTTATTAGTAAACATGTAAACATATAAATTGTGATAAATTGGTTTAAAATATGTATTGATATGTTTTACATGGAAATATAGTCTCTTATAATTCTTTATAGAATGTCATGGCTAATTGTTAAATATAATGTTTTAATTAATGTATATACTGTGCATTAACAATGATGAGACTTAAATGAAGAAATTTCTATCTAACTACGCTATCTTTTGTGGGGAAACCAGTTAAGACATAGGATACAGCCGAGGGTGAACCGAGTGTCATGGTATGAAACTGACAGACAATAAAAAATCAAACAGTGAACTTGTAGATATGTTGATACATAATGAAATTATCATTTTATCTTAAGTGTGAACATGACAGTGAACTAGAACTTCCAGGTTATACATGACTTGTTTTAATTACTACCGCAAATTTAGAAATAGGCGGGCGAAACGACACAGTGGCGATACAGTTATATACATAAAAAAAACACTGTAATAATGGTATTTCTATTGTTAAAAATCGTTTTGATACAATGTCATGGTTGAAATTAGATAAATATTTCTTTAATAATGATGGAGACATATTATTGTGCTGTGCATATTTATGGGGTGAAGATTCGCCTGCGGCAAATGTTATTAATTCTGACTCATTTAATGTTTTACAAGAAGATATTAATTATTATGATTCGTTAGGAAGATTCATTGTTGCCAGAGATTGTAATGCAAGGGTATCAAGTAAAAGGTTTTCAGTGTTATCTAGTTGTAGATGAGATTGACGCAGCCGATTTACCCGATTTCCCGATTGAGTAAAAATCACAGGATTATATTTCTAACGCGCAAGGGATTAAGTTATTAGATTTATGTAAAGCTACGTTAGATTTATGTAAAGCTACGTTAGATTTATGTAAAGCTACGTTATTGCGAATTGCCAGCGGTCGACTCGGGTTTGACTACAGTGTAGGTGCTTACACTTACGTAAATAGAAATGCATGTAGCGTGATTGACTACCTTCTATTCAAAGAAACTGATTTCATTCACATCAGTCGAAATTTTTAAAATAGGAAATATTACTCTTTTTTGTTTGTTTAATCTTTTATTCCTCCATACAAGGAGAGCATAGTTATTAGCGTTATTATTTACTGTACGCAGTAGCAGAGAAACAATTACCGAGACCGAATATTGTTATGAACGCGTAGGTGTTAAATAAATTGAATCTATGAAAACTTTATTTCGTAATAGGATTATTGGTAAATTGTCAGAATTCAATGAAATAGTCGAGAATGTTAACTCGCCTGATCAAAATAAAATAAATGACCTCGCTTTACAGTTTACTACTATGATAAGCGAGGTTGGCGATTCGCCTTTTAAGCAAAGTTGTACTGTTAAGAATAAGGGCTTTCGTTCATTAATCTCCGACACAAATAAATGGCTTGACCAGGATTACAGGGAAGCTAACTTGTTGTACAAACAATCCTTACACATATTCAATAAGGAAAAATCAAGAGATAGGCACTCATTAGCAAATGCTCAAGTACAATACAAATCACTGATAAAGAAAAAAAGACGAAATTATAAAAACAAGCAAAATCAACAAACAAAAAAGAAATCATAAATTTAAGTAAATTCCTTTCAGAAGCATTATGTAAAGGACGTTTCATAATAAACAACCAATAAGTGTTCATCCTCTTTTGATATTGATATTTTTGTAATTGAGATAGAATATAACAAAATAAATTCTTACTCCAAAAATGTGATTGAGAGCGAAGTATATGTTGAATATTTGTAATTGTTAACATTTGTGCATTGATTTGTCACGTAAATGTATTGTATATTATGTTTTATATGATGAGAAACTGTAATAGTTTAAATCAATAAAAAATCTTCTTCTTCTGATAATTGACTGTTTACATGGTCTCCATACAAATTAAACATTTATTGTCAAAATATAATGTACTAACCGTATATATGCATGTTTCAACAATACATGGAGTTGGTTCTAAGAAAGGAAAGTGTGTATTGACGTATTTCCGTATCCGGTCTAATGCCCATTTAGAATCCGGGATATCCCTATTATCTGGATCTACTTCCGGTCCATTGTGCAGACAAATCTGAAATAATTCACGCACCATTATAGCATATGAACTTATCTTACAATGAATCAATTTTTTTCTCTCCAAAATTAGCATTTGATAAATTAGTATTTCACTCGTTTATATCTGAACTTTAGACGTGGCTCCTTCGATGGTCATTATGTCGACACATAAATAGGTCATTTTGTGCGCGCAGTCATTTATAGAATTGTGACGTTATATCCAATACACGTATACGGGTGGACAGTGATATTTAGCTTCGGATATATTTTACAATAAAACAATTTTACCGAGATATTACGATAAGTTATGATGTATCTGGGGTCGTATTCACCAACCATTCTTGAGAATATTCTTAGACAATAATAATTGTGATTTTTCAGAAAAAAAAGAAAAATGGTCTCAAAATGTGTTTTACAAAACTCATTCTTGAGTTCTAGTCTGAGATAATCTTAAAAATGGTTGGTGATACGGCCACAGGTTCTTGTTTATATTGTGCATAGCAATTCAGTCTTATTAAACATTGATCAATTGATTGAATATTTAGCGTCATTTTATGCCATTGAGGGCTAACAGACGATCAGTTAACCTAACCTAACCTAATCTCGTATATCAACCATCACGGAGATTGTTGCCGAGCGGGGATTCGATCTTACGACCTCTGGATTGTCAGACGCGCTAACGACTGAAATATCGGGCCCGGTCTTACTTAACAACGCCGGAACATAAAGTGGACATACTTTTACTGCTTCAATAACCGACTCACGGACACAGCAACTAATATTCAGGTATAAGGTGCCGGGTAACTAATTGAGCATGTTGGTATATACATGTACTTGGTGCATTAATAATGCAAATATTAGGAATTAACTTCATTTCTTGAACATTCATGAGATGTAAAACTTACACGCAACGAGTAAAGATTACCTGAATTTCACCTACACGTGACACATTGCAGTTTACATGAATTTCACCTACACGTGACACATTGCGGTTGACATGAATTTCATCTACATGTGACACATTGCGGTTAACATGAATTTCACCTACGCGTGACACATTGCAGTTTACATGAATTTCACATACACGTGACACATTGCACTTTACATTAATTTCACCTACACGTGACACATTGTAGTTTACATGAATTTTACTTACACGTGACATATTGCGATTTACATGAATTTCACCTGCAAGTGATACATTGTACTTTACATGAATTTCATCTACATTTGACACATTGCAGTTTACATGAATTTCACATACACGTGAAATATTGCGCTTGACATGAATTTCACATACACGTGACGCATTGCACTTTACACGAATTTCACTAACACATGACACATAACAATTTACACGAATTTCACTTTCACGTGACACATTGCGGTTTACATGAGTTTCACCTACACGTGACACATTGTGATAAGTTGCTATTGCATGAACGCTCAGCAAATAAAAAAATCCTTAACTATATATCTTACTTTGACCATTCCAGGATATTCCTCGGCCGGTAAACCGTACACATCAAAACTTCCTTTGTCATTCGAAGAGAGAAACGATGGAATTTTTCCAATGCCATGACTTCCGGGTGTTTTCTCCTTCCAGTAACAAACTGCTATTCTAAGAACCTGTTAGGTGAAATATTAAGACCCGATTAGTTTAAATTCATTAGTTACATCGATTGTGAAACAAGTTCGTCTGATATTTTTATGAATTTGACATATCAAGCTCAAAATTTTCCAGGGTGAAAATTGGAGTTTAACTCCATTTTAAACACATTTCAGGTTATATATGGCATACCAAGTTTTATTGGTGAAGGAGAATCTAAGAATGGGGTCTCGTAAAAAAAATCTAAAAAGTGGCTGTGACATAACCAATGATAATTTCAGATATATAACGGAATGCTATTTTTATGATCTTACTTTTATCAATATTAAATTTAACATTTGACGTAAGCATCGTCTTAAAAAAATAAACAACACTAAAATAAACACGGTCACATACCTGTCCCATGATCATTTTCATTTTAGATATTGTTTTCTTAGTGAATTAAACATATTCTAATTGCTTTCACTTGACGAGCCAACATCCTTAAGACAAGTCGCTATTACATTCAATTGGGTTATTCATTATAGTCTGTCGAACGTCGTATGTATAGCAATCTTTCAGTTTAAAGAGGCATTAGCTATATCGCCGATATTTTTTCGATCTTAGCGGTAAAACTGAACATTTGTATCAAACATAATATATTATGCTATTCTGTTCAATAACTTATTGTTCCTTCTCAAGAGAAGGAATACTTGTGGTTGACAATTTACACTTGACTGAGCAGGTAATGGATACAAGGGTACTATCAAAAGGCATGCCGAACAGTAGGGGCGCCGCCATCTTAGTCTGGTTTCCTGTCCTATTATGGTACCCATTCAAAATTTCGTAGTACGCAGAGGACCAGTCTACCGCCATCTTGGACTCATGCACATTCATTACAAATAGCCTCTATGCCAATGTATATTCATGCGCCTTAAAGTCAATCTATTGTAAAAATGCAAGTTTTTAACAGCAGACCGACAAGGAACAATTATTCGTATAGAGTATTAACCCCTGCATTGAATATTTGATAATATAGAATAGAGATTAATATAAAGAATATGCATAGACACCCGCCAATAATCATGTAATGAAATAGTCGCTTGTCACGTGATAATTTAGCTTCAACTATATCTGTGCAATATTGGACATGATTGTTCTAAAATCAGATTTCCTTAAAATACAGAATATTGTATATGCGCTAGAAGGATCCTTTTGGCAAAATCTTGTTGTATTTTGTCTCTGTAGTGTATTTTTTTTAAATTTTGTTACCCAAATACTTAACCGCGGCCAGCAATAAAGTCGCTGGTTGGTCAGTTTGGGTTATGCTAAAACGCTGACTAATAAAACGGAAAATGCCGACCTCTGTTTAACGAGTTTCTCATAAATAAGATAAACTACCAGGACGGAATCAACCATTATCTTCGAATGGAACCTTCCTCTTTGTTATGCAATACATTTTCCACTTTTACTGATAAAAAATTGTTACTTTACCTTCAACGGAGCTTTGATCCCAATCTGTTCTAGTACTTTCCCTGCCCAAGGTCCACATGCAAGCACGACCTGTTTAGATCGATATTCAGCCTTTGCCGTTTTAATATTGACAATGTCTCCTGGTGTTATTCCCAGCACTTTGTGAGAGTCTTTTATGACGCCACCGTATCTTTGAAACTGGGTCTGTACCAAACAAAGTAGTATACAGGCATATATTTTAAATATTGATGTAAATCCCAATTCTTCTTGTAATGCCGAACAATAAAAATATAAAACAATTCACATCTATCGTTAAAAAAACAGATAAATTTATCACTTACACTTAACCTCAAGAGATATGAAAACAACACAGGAAGAGATGGGGAAAAAACACAGGAAGATATTTGAAAACAACACAGAAACCCATATGAAAGCAACACAGAGAGATTGGAAAACGCAACATAGCCAGAACCAGTAAATATATCCTACAGTATTGTCTATTGATGATACTGGTTGTTTACTTGAGATGTCACTGAATAATTTGGCACAACCTGTATTGGTATCACTTTCTTCCTCGCTAAACCCTGTGTTGCGTTTTTCATATCTCTTTTTGGGTTGCGTTTTCATATCTCTTAAATGTATTAATGTCATAATCAAAGTAATATGATTACAATCTCATTTTAATTAAACTAACTGTTAAACTGCCTTAATATGCAATTTACATTCCAAGACACTTGCATAGTTCTAAAATCGAAGTTTTATATTATATAACGCAAACAGACAATATTGGTCTATCGCGTTTTTCACTACACATACTTTGTCTTAGTAACCCCATTTGTAAAACTTGAAAGTCTGTCGGGTTTATATTTAATAATACTGTCTCGTTCTATGATGTGGCGGTATGGAAAGAGTTAGGTCCGTAAACTCGGATTTTGCTCCCGACTGGCAGTTTTGAAACTGACCGTTAACTTGAAGCAATGGCCCATTTTGTCACTTTTTTGTAGGTGTGTTTTGTATTTATCATTATTATTCTATGCATCGATTGTTAATTCTGTGTTGGTGATTGTATTCTTTGTACACTACGTCTCCCTTGGAACTTAGTATAACTGATACCTTGCAACTTAGAAGAAAACATGTATACATTACAAAACTGATCTCGTGTATTTTGATATTTGCCAATACCTTTTGTTTAACCTTTTACTTCATATAGACGCCTTTGGATACCTCTAATATCGAAAGCATTAATTCACACTGTATCAGCAATGGGTGAATTATGTCTATATTAACTGACAGAGTGGAAAACAGTGCAGGAAGTGTTCAGATTGCTCGTTACGAGCAATCTGAACTGTTCCTGCACTGTTTTAAAAGGTCTTCTGTGTTTGGTGCGGGAAAACGTGTATCTATGGAGTAATGGGCTTATTGTATTTTACTCTAAACAGACATTGACCCTTTTTATGAAAAACAACATTTTGTGAGATAAAACTGTTGTTGAAGTATTTCATTCATATTGTATGACAACACAAAAATATAACGATGAAATAAAACACCACAAAGAATGCCTCCAGAAATAAAAAAAAACAGTTAATGCATTAAGTTTCTGAATTTTGCATGTCAGTAAATTGCCTCCCTTTATATTAAAATTAAAACATGTTTTGAATTTGCATAACGTCAGAATCAACTCGTTTTTATTGTTTGTTTTAGATAATATTTGTTTATTACAGACTCAAATTCAGATATGAATATTGGCATTCGTAATTTACATACCTAACTATGTACCTATACGGGAATGAATATCCTGTGAGTAGTTTTACTTATTGTTTTTATTCTCACCTGAAAGGCGTTTACAACCTTGTCAGCACGAAGCAACCCGCCGCCGTTTTCTAATACATAAATGTAGTCATCAGGGTAATTCAACATTGGAAACCTGCTCTTGATTGTTGTAAAATCAAACGTTTCAAATGGCACGCCGTGTTTACTTAGAGATGTTTTCATGTCATTCATATAAGCATGCCTTGCTGCTCCAATTACAAGCATGCCGGTCTCACTGAAATAGAAAAAAGCAAGAGAACAATAAGTTGATTACAGTTTGTCCAGAAATTAATTTCCAAATATTTTATGCTATTTTAAAGTTAGCTCCGTGTCCGAGGTTATAAACAGTTGCTCCATGCTCTAGACCAAAAACAAATTTGCATATTATTTGTAGCTAGGAGATACGCAATATTTATTAAGTTTCTTTAGCGATGTCAAATTATTGCAGACCTTCCAATCCACCATATGTGGCTTTTAAGTATGTCATAACAAAAAACGACCAGTCGTATGTTCATAACAAACATCCAGCCGTATGTTCATAACCAACAAACAACCAGTCGTATGTTCATAACAAACAAACGACCAGCCGTATGTTCATAACCAACAAACGTCCAGTCGTATCTTCATAACAAACAAACGACCAGCCGTATGTTCATAACAAACAAACGACCAGTCGTATGTTCATAACAAACAAACGTCCAGCCGTATGTTCATAACCAACAAACGACCAGTCGTATGTTCATAACAAACAAACGACCAGCCGTATGTTCATAACCAACAAACGTCCAGTCGTATGTTCATAACAAACAAACGACCAGTCGTATGTTCATAACAAACAAACGTCCAGCCGTATGTTCATAACCAACAAACGTCCAGTCGTATGTTCATAACAAACAAACGACCAGCCGTATGTTCATAACCAACAAACGTCCAGTCGTATGTTCATAACCAACAAACAACCAGTCGCATGTTCATAACAAACAAACGACCAGTCGCATGTTCATAACCAACAAACGACCAGCCGTATGTTCATAACCAACAAACGACCAGCCGTATGTTCATAACAAACAAACGTCCAGTCGTATGTTCATAACAAACAAACGTCCAGCCGTATGTTCATAACCAACAAACGACCAGTCGTATGTTCATAACAAACAAACGACCAGCCGTATGTTCATAACCAACAAACGACCAGTCGTATGTTCATAACCAACAAACGACCAGCCGTATGTTCATAACCAATAAACGACCAGTCGTATGTTCATAACAAACAAACGACCAGCCGTCTGTTCATAACAAACAAACGTCCAGCCGTATGTTCATAACCAACAAACAATCAGTCGTATGTTCATAACCAACAAACGTCCAGTCGTATGTTCATAACAAACAAACGACCAGTCGTATGTTCATAACAAACAAACGACCAGCCGTATGTTCATAACCAGCAAACGTCCAGCCGTATGTTCTTAACCAACAAACGTCCAGTCGTATGTTCATAACCAACAAACAACCAGCCGTATGTTCATAACCAACAAACGACCAGCCGTATGTTCATAACAAACAAACGTCCAGCCGTATGTTCATAACAAACAAACGACCAGCCGTATGTTCATAACCAACAAACGTCCAGTCGTATGTTCATAACCAACAAATGACCAGCCGTATGTTCATAACAAACAAACAACCAGTAGTATGTTCATAACAAACAAACGACCAGTCGTATGTTCATAACCAACAAACGACCAGTCGTATGTTCATAACAAACAAACGTCCAGCCGTATGTTCATAACCAACAAACGACCAGCCGTATGTTCATAACAAACAAACGACCAGCCGTATGTTCATAACAAACAAACGACCAGCCGTATGTTCATAACAAACAAACGTCCAGTCGTATGTTCATAACCAACAAACGTCCAGTCGTATGTTCATAACAAACAAACGACCAGTCGTATGTTCATAACAAACAAACGACCAGCCGTATGTTCATAACAAACAAACGTCCAGTCGTATGTTCATAACAAACAAACGACCAGTCGCATGTTCATAACCAACAAACGACCAGCCGTATGTTCATAACCAACAAACGACCAGCCGTACGTCATAACAAACAAACGACCAGTCGTATGTTCATAACAAACAAACGTCCAGCCATATGTTCATAACCAACAAACGACCAGTCGTATGTTCATAACCAACACACGACCAGTCGTATGTTAATACTACACCGATGAATATGTCAAGTGTTGCCATTACTATCGGCTAGCAGCTGGGAGACAGTAGCGTAGAATCCGTGACATTTAAATAAACATGACACTAAGGTAAGCTGTCACAAATAAAACTTTCAAACGATATTCATACACAGACTCTGATAAATATCAAATAGTTTTACCATGGTTTAATCTAAATATTTATATAACATTTAGCAGGGTTGCATTTATTTTTGCTGTTTTTATTTTGGTTGATAATTTATCTTTCATTTTCGTTTTACTTATATGTTCAACGAGGACGTGGTAACTAATACGTTTTAACTCCCATATCACGTATTTAATTATTCTTTACATGTATCGTTGTATAATATGACTATTAATCTCCAAGTATAACTATCCGAAGTATAGGTAACGGAAACAAAAGTAAGTGTCTACATGTCCTGGAGTATTCAACTTTCATATTTGAATCATATAGATATATCATTTTCTACAAATAGTTTTCAACGCCAATTAAGGGGTCCTCCGTGACTGAGCGGTCTAAGGCGCCGTCTCAAGTTTACTTACCTCTCACCACCAAGATCGTAGGTTCGAGTCCCGCTCGCTCCAAAATCTTTATGTGGGAAAGTTTCCAGTTACTTGTGGAAGGATAGTGTTTCTACTCAGTCTAAGGTCTTCCTTCACCAGTAAAACCGGATAACATATATACCTGAAATGTGTTGAAAATGGCGTTAAACCCCATTCAAAGTCAGTTGACCCAAACTTGCTGTGACATTGTCCCTTTAATAAAGACAAATATAACCTGGAGCGATATCTATTTTTAGAAACTATGCCATATACGATATCTAAAAGTCACATGCATTTGATAAATGGCATCTTACACAAAAAGCTGTTCACCAGATTCTCTCTCTAGTTCTTCAATCAGCCGATAAGACTCCTTCATCATGTTTGAGAAAATGTCATTGGCGCCGTATGCCTTTCTTGTAATTCTGCTCTGGCCATGAGAGCTACCACGGTTGTGAGGCAAGGGGAACTGTACAACAGTGATACAAAACATCAACGCAAGCAAAGAAACATTTAAAAAATAATAAAACATTTAGAGTACAAAAATAAAGCTGAGACAAAGATATTCAAATAAGGCCGGTTGGAAAACAACGTAAAATAATTTTTTTTGACGTGGGTAGGGCGCGAGTGGGCAGGCTTTCAAACAATATTCCGGTTATACACTGGCGTTCAGCGCACGTGGTAGTTAACCGTTTTAGACACAACTTGTCTCTGCAATTCACTGACCTCTTCCCCGCATATTCAGTGGCTGATGACTGACGGCTGTAAATATATCTTGGCAAATCATTTTAAATAATGTTACCTGACAGGGATTCGAATTCGCGACCCCGGGATTGACCGTTACATGCCTTTATGACGGAGTTATCCGGTCCCGGCAAAATAAGAATAAAATGTAGACTGACCATTTGTATTAGAGTCTGCGTCAGGAATGTACAAACGATTTTTAAACTCGTTTAGATATTTTATATGTTCAATTCATCTGGAAAGATATTTCAGATTCGAGTAGTTGCAAAGTGGAAACTTGTTTAAATTTAAATTATTTCTGAATGGACCGCGGCGTGGTCTAGTGGTAGAGCGTCCGCCTCGCATGCGGAAGGTCGTGGGTTCGACTCCCTGTCGGGTCATACCAAAGACTTTAAAATGGTACTAGAAGCTTCCTCCCTTGACGCTCAGCATTTAGAGGAGAGTTCTAGGTCTGGTCGGCCCAGTGTCAGTATAATGTGACTGGGTGGGATATCATACCATGTGTCTGCGGCATGATACTCCAGTGTGACAGCGCTCAGAATACTGTCTCAAGTAGACACCGTCGCGATATGACTGTTGAAAGCGACGCTAAACACCATACAACAACACCAACACCAACACCAACACCAACAACAACAACAACAACATTTATTTTGTTTCATTTTATTTCTTAAGTTTCATTTATTGCGATACTAACATCCGCTCTAATTACCTGCATTTGAGTTTAAAATCAGTAAAAAGGTTCAATGGTATGCTTATTTAAATATGTATTAAAATAATTTACCTGCTCTAGAAGTAAAGTACGATAGCCTTGCTTGGCTAACTGGTACGCTGTTGAAGATCCTTCCACTCCGGCGCCGACCACAATGACGTCGTATATCTGACTCATTTGAGACATTTTAAATCCGCTTAAAATAAACAAAATCGCATGTACAAAATTACCATTTAAATAATCTTTAAAAGTCGCCAAAATCTGAACAGAAAATACAATCCTGGTGCATATCTCTATACCGGATGGCTGCTGCAATCAACATTCACAGAGAGAGAGAACTAACAAAAATAGATACGGACTCTACACAGTTCAACAACATTTAAAGATTGACTGAATTGACCGAGTTTGTACGAATGCAACATATTAATCGTAATCAACCGGGCAATTACGTCATTATTTGGCTTAAAGAGCAAAAACACCAAAAATGGATGATTATTGATTACCTTTGAGTCGATTTAGAGACATCGGCGATGTCTTCCGAATGTGTAAATGATATGTCTCGGCGATCTGCACAATTTTCTTTCATACTTATTCAGCTGTGCTTTTCTTTTTATACACAATATTAAGTTAACATGATGTAAGTGTCCGTATACATGGTTGACCGACCAAACCGAGGTCAACAGGTTGAAGGATATAAATTATACAATACAATATTGGTTCTCTCGATTAAACCGGAGTATATGTATGGTGTACGATCAGGGTCAAAAGCACCGGTATCGGTGCGCCGCTATTATATCGGTGCACCGATATATTTGTTTTAACGATGCACCAATAAAATATACCGTTGCACCGTTAAAATATTTCGGTGCACCGTTAAAAGTGGCGGTCCATACTTATAATATATCGATGTACCGTTATAATGCGGTAATATCGGTGTGCCGCTATATTTCAACGATGCACCGCTATATAATATCGGTGCACAGCTATATTTTATCGATCCAACGCTATATTTTAACGATGTACCGCAATATTTTTATCGATGCACCGCTATATTTTAACGGTCCACCAACATTTAATAGCGGTGCGCCGTTAAATAAAATATATCGGTCCATCGCTATCATCACACCGCTGTACTAGGGTCTTTGGGATAAGCCAATCAGAAGCTTCGTTCCAAAATCGTTGCAGAGATCGGATGAGTTCTTAAACCATTTTGTTCGTCTGTTATTTTATTATTTATTTCGGGACATTTTGATAAACTCTGATTGAAAATATCACAATACAATTTGTACATTGATGGAGCTATTGTAATACCCCTATATGACATAGGATCACGAGGATCATTATTTTTGGTTAACTATACTATTTCCCCATTCTGTAGGAATACTACCAGTTCTATAGCATACATTAAAAAGAATGTGTTAAATTGATACAAATGTACTATTACCAAATATTTCAGCTGGAATTTCATCACTACCGCTACCTTTATTTTTCTTAGAACTAAAAATAGCCTGATCTATTTCATCAATTGTTATTTCATTATCAAACTCAGGTACATTGTTACAGTGGTTCAAACATTTTGGCTAAAAGAAGCGTTATATAAATTAGAAAAAAAAATGTTTTTCCACTAACTTAATATTAAGTCTTTATCAGTTAATATATCTCCATTATCATCAATAATTTCCATTGGCATTATACTTTTTTTTTGAAAGGCAACTCCAATTTTTCCAATAGATTTCCGAAATGAGCATGAATTACTACTGATGTCGGACAATAAATCATTTTGCATTTTAAACCAGTATGACCTCTTATATTTCTGTACATTACTATTAAAAACCTTTCTACATTTTACAAAATCAACTCTCAGTCGTTTTCGTTCACAAACATTATGACATTTTAAAAAATCTTTTCAGCTACACAAACATCATTCCACAAAACTGTTAAACTTTCATTCCACCAAGGTTTTCCGATTTTCCTTCGTTTATTTGATGAAGCATTGCTTATATTAACCTTACGTTTATTCAACTTTTCGGACATTTCATTTTTAATACAATTACACAAAGCATTATAGGAATTAAAATCAATATCATGCTGAGTGCGTAGACTAGCTTCAAGATTAAAAATAGTTTTATGTAAGTCAGACATAATTTCTGGTTCCTGAAGAAAGTTATCTGGAATATTTTGAACATCATATTTCACAGAAACATTTTCAACTAAAGTCGCATTCGAATTGGCAAATGTTGAATGGTACAGCAATGCTCCATGGAATAAAGGAATGATCCGGAACTGATAATGGAACTTTACCTGCGGTGTTAACAAGGTCAGAAGACCGTAAAACATTAAATCCTTGAAACATTGATAGATTAGTACGACCTATCAAACAATAATCTACGACAGACGAGCCCTGTGGCCTTATACAAGTAAAGTAATTTTTTATAAAGTTACGACCATTTAATATTTAAAACACAAAAAATGCTAATTATTAAAAAGTCTGTCAGTACAGAACCATACTCATTATTCGTATAATCAACAATATCTCTATTTGGGACATCAATACCTTCAATAAAATCTGGCGAGTCACTAATACGATTGTTAAAATCGCCACAAACATAAATAGTACCACGTGATTGGTATTCATTGACTGTTAAAACAGTGTCATTAAAAACGTTTACGTCAATTTGTGGAGTAGAATATTTAGGTGGCAAGTAACAGATACAAGCATATAAACAGAAATTATCACATTTATATCCATAGAATTCCTTCATTACTATTATCACTTATAGACACATTAAACAATTCAAGTAACTGATATTTTATACATACCCAACTTTCAGTTTCATCCACTATAGAAAAGCCGATATATTTTTTATATAGAACAAAGAAGGACTTTATAACTAATATCTCAAATAAGAATGGCAACATCCTTTAACAACAAACAAAGTATTGAAGCTTAAACCCTCCCCGATTTTATAATCTTTTTTTCATAATTTACAAATAAAAACATTTTGGTCCTTTTTGCAGTTAAAGTAAGTCACCTGTATTCCATATATGTTCTATATAAAAAAGGTTAAAAATCAATGAAACATTTTTTTAATTACCTAAATAAACACATTTTTAAACAAAAGTTGCTTTCACAACAAGTGGATTAAAACAGTAAAATGTCTCATCTTTCTGAATATATATTTTTTTATGAAATATATATAAAATATTTTGGTCCTTTTTAACTTTTTTTAACAGTACCATGACATTTTTAAAGCATTTTTGTGCATGAAAATTGATATGTATTGATGTTATAAAAACTTATCAATTCCTACAGTTTAGTTTATTGGGGTCATAAAACTCTAGCGTCATAAACCAATAGGCTTATAAAAATAGGTTATATTTTAGAGATCATTGTGTTTTATAGTTTTGATGGTTTTTATTTTTCAGTTTTAGTTTTTTTCACTTTAATTTTAATTTTAAAATTACATAAATATGTAGTAAACATCTACGAAATTAAAAAAAAATGTATTAGATCATAGTATGAAACTGTTTTTATTACTCGATAAATTAAAACATAAAAAGTATATATATTGTAACAGTTTTTATTAATTTGGATTACAAACAAATAAACGTGTTTGTTGTTTTTAACTGTCAAGTATTTATTAAAGCGAAGTAACTGTTTTGTTATCGTTATGAAAACAAACCTAACCTGTTTTTGACACTTAGCACTTGTTTTTAACATTGTGTTTAATTACCACCTTTGTCGGGTGACTATGTCTAGTGTCTTATTTGTTAATTGGCATTTCGCAGGTGTTCTTTTAGACGACAATGCAGAATAAACATATTGCTGTATAAACAAATATGTGGTACATGTTGTTGTTATTGACACTTAGTACCTGTTTGTGACACTGTATGTTCAAAATGCCAAATTGATTTGGTACAATCGGCTGTGTATGAACCTAGATATCGAAGAGAAATAACTAAGTTATTTTCCAGTATCGAGAAGCTATGGTACTTTAACATGTATTTCAGGGTTTCCAATTTTTATGCCGATTACACTTCATCAATCCTTAACTAATTGGCCTATCGTAAATTATTCATTGATATGTGTGTATAAAAGTATAAATGAATAGTAAATTTATAGTGGTTTAATATCTCATTAAACGTTTATTGTCTTTAATGAAAGGTCAAAATATCTATGTTATGTAATAATGTTATTGCGTCTGTCTGCATGTTCTTCCTGTATTATTTTCTAATCGAGTCTTTCTCTTTTGTCCTCTCTTTCTCTCTCATTCTCTCTCTTTATTCCTCCTCTGTCTATATCTCTTTCTCTCTTTCCCACTCAGTCTCTTTCTCTCAGAATATCTCTCTTTCTTTCTCTCATTCTTTTTCTCTCTTTCCCACTCAGTCTCTTTCTCTCAGACTCTCTCTCTTTCTTTCTCCCATTCTTTTTCTCTCTTTCCCACTAATTGGCCTATCGTAAAGTATTCATTGATATGTGTGTATAAAAGTATAAATGAATGGTAAACTTATAGTGGTTTAATATCTCATTAATCGTTTATTGTCTTCAATGAAAGGTCAAAATATCTATGTTATGTAATAATGTATTGCGTCTGTCTGCGTGTTCTTTCTGTATTATGTTCTAATCGAGTCTTTCTCTTTTGTCCTCTCTCTCTCTCTATTCCTCCTCTGTCTATATCTCTTTCCCTCTCTTTCTCTCTCTTCTCTCTCAACAATGTCACAGATAGTACGTATAAACTATGTTGAATAGAAAATTGATTATGTTATAAGTTCAGCAAAACTTAAACTAGAGTAATTCCTCTAATTTAAAATACCCCCGAGGCAGGGCAATAAAACTCGACCAATATCGATTTATTAATTAACAGGCAATGTATCACGCATGTTTAATCATGCACTATCAGAAATAAAAGACACATGTTCCCGCATATATTTTTAGTATTACCTACAAACATACTCGTCGTTGAAAGTTGGCAAAATAATGTAGATTTTTAACAAGCAATGCAAAAAAATAATGTTTAAAATTGTTTACATCTAGTATTTAAGTAAAACTTTACATATATACATGCATATAGTATTCATTTTCATGGTAATGATAATTATAAGCTTGAATTTAACTTTTTTTTAAACCAACATCATTTCGTCAGAGTGTCAATTGCTTTTCAATTTTGTAATAAATATAAAGCGCTTTTTTAAATACACATTCAATTATTTTAGAGAAAACGGGTTTGAATCTGTTGAGTGGTCTACTGTTTTACACCATATACGGTGTAAGTTAGATGAAAAACTTGTACTTTTCGTAAATAAAACAGAACATTTGTCTCATATTTTATTGAGAAAAGAAGCATCTCAATTAAAACTATATATTGAGCAGTATCAATATCTCTGTAACTTAACTATTACTGAAAAATTTCTAGATGGAAAATCATAGCATGGGCACTACCGACTGTATAACACTTAAATATTTCATGTTTTACGAGGAAAGACTGGCCACTTTTGATAATTGGTCCCAACAAATAATTCCAGACAAGTATCAGTTAGCCAAAGCCGGATATTATTACACCGGAATTTGTGACAAAGTAGTTTGTTTCTCCTGTGACATTTAGTTATATCAATGGGATAAAACGGACAATCCTTGGGTTGAACATTACAAACACTCTCCATCTTGTGAATTTCTTAAAATCGTCGGTATACCACCATTGTGGACGTTATTGACAATTGGAGTACTCAACAATTTTTTCACTGAGTAAACCTACATTTGAACAAAACAGCTGGCCAAAAACAAGTAATCCATTGTTTAGTAGTTGTTCAAAATGAACGAGTCTATAGCACACGTCAGGATTATGAACTCATACTTTGACTTTCTGTATGCGAAAGCGCTACACGATTGTTTTGGTAACACAGTGAAAAAGATATGCTATGGTTGTGAAATGACCCGCACATCACAAGTTCATCATTCGTGCATCATGTATGATGACCAAACATACACCGAGATCTACTTCGAGTATCTCTTGTCATCTGTGAACGAAGATGATATTCTTCTCTCCTCGAGTGATATTGTTGACAACCTGAACATTTCTCCAGAACTTGTTGCTCCACAGGAGCTGAAAATATATGATGAATATTGGCTAATTACAATGAAAATTGAACAATGGAAAAAACCAAAATCAGCAAATGATTTTTACTATCTTGCAGATTGAACGTAGACTGTTTCAACCTGATATTTAAACAAGGAAATGTCTATATTGATACAAGTTTTATTGTTATTGTAAATATATATTCTGATACATAACCATTTGTACCACTGCTATAAATAAAGTTAATACAACATGTACATGTGTTTGTTTGTTTTTCTATTTGTTTAATACAAGGTCAAACTGTTAAGACTATCATTGAGGTGTATTTACTTAGGTATATTGTTATAGTCACATAACCTCTCAATAGTCAGACCTAGCGTTTGATCAAAGTTTATTTACATATTAGCGTAACTAACTAATACTCGAAGCAGAATACGAGTTCACCCCTTAAGTTTATGATCTTTCCCGCTCGAGCCAAAATCACAGATAACAGTCATCAGAGTTTATTTACTTTGTCATAGTGACATTACGTAAGAGACAGACGATCAAGGGTTCACATTCTTTTCCACTCACGTTTACAATGAACAGAGGTATTTCTGAACTTAAAGGTTATCTCTCACGTTCGCATCATTTATGGACACTACTTTAATTTTATTTAAACATACTGTTGTATTATTATTGACAGGTATAACGGGATGGCTCGAGTTATTTAGTTTCAGTGACCACAGATGTCTATTTAAAATGAAGTTGTTCAATTTCCATATCAGTCATGGATAGGTTGCAGAAAGAATCTATTTTACGAGTATATAACTTTAAAAACATCAATCTGAGTGCATTTACAGACCCATAAAAGCTGTATTCAGTGTTACAGAAAATGTTCCATGGGATGTTTACTCTGTATTTTATCAGAAAATGTTTGAATAACCAAGACAGCTATTCTCTATTAAAAGAACCACGTCATCGATTTCAAACTGCTAGAGTTCTGGTTTCTTCTGTTGATGAACAATTTGATTCAGATTCAACATCAATTGAAAAAGTATAATGATGGTGTGCGTTTTTTGCTGTTTGTGATTGATATATTCAGTCGATATCTCTCGGTGAAACCTCTCAACGACAAAACAGCCAAATATATTTTACAAGCAATCAAACAAGGGTTTACAGACAGAAAACCTTTAAAACTCAGAACTAATCGAGGTTCTGAATTCAACAACAAGTATTTGAAGAAATATTTGAAAGAGAATGATATATATAACTTTACTACACAAAATTGCCAAAGAAATTACGTTGACAGCGTTCAGAAAACACTAAAAGTAATGATGTACAGAATGATGAGACACAATAGATCCTATCGGTATATTGATGATATGCAAAACATAGTTGACAACCATAACGCTACACCACATCGGAGTTTTGGTAACATGGTAACAAAAGATGTAAACAAATAAAATGAAGCAGATATTTTAACTAATGTATATCTCCGAAATCACAAGAAAATCGCAAAGAAAACTCAGTTCTAATTTAAAAAAGGTGATCTTGTGCGTATTTCACATCTTAAACATCCGTTTCGTAAATCTCATCAGCAATATACTAGCGAAGTGTTTATAATCATTTATCGTCAGTTTAAAGACGGACTTCAAATGTATTCACTAAAAGGCATGAACAACCAGCCAATATCTGGATTTTTTTACAATTCTGAATTACAAATATAAAAAAATAAGACCAAAGCAGTTGATGGTTTATCAATCAAATCTTAAAAAAGAGAAAAAAAACAAAGAAAAATAGAGTATTTTTTGTCATGGGAAGGATTCCTCAAATCATTCAATTCATGGATTTCTAGCGAGGAAGTCAAAGAAACCACGGATTGACGAAAGCAGTGCTTATTTTCCAGACATGGCATTTCAAAATACATTTAAATACACCGTTTACATTTAAAGGAAAGTGGAAAGTAGCACTGTTAGAATTTCAGGCATCAGCTTCTAAAACAAACACGCTCTATACTTCAAATCCAATTTTATTTAATTATTCGATTATATGTGGTGAAAGTATCGTGAATGGTGAGAAAAGACTGCTTTTACGCCGTGTTGTACCAATCAGGAATAATCGGTGGGATGTACGTTTTGACACACCCATTTATTTGTCGATGAAAGAAACATAATTGTTTGAATTCGAAATTTACATGAGGGATTTAAAAGATCGTGATACCTCATTCTTATGAGTTTGTAAGAGAATCATGAATTCCAAATTGTATGTACTAGATCCGAAACAGTGGATGAATTATTTTCAGAAAAAAACCATCAGACGTTTTAAAAGTTGATCATTCTATAATAAAATTAACATCGCCAGTGAAAGTGTTGTAGAAAGAGCAAAATCTGAATTGGAACGTATAAATAGAGAACCTACTACCAATTCTATCATTACAACATCAACTACAAAAAGTAGAATATACAGTCTATAGCATTATCACTTCTTTAACCAATCAATGTTACATAGTCGATCTGAAAATATGTATGTTATAAAATTTATTTGTATTGCGGCTGGGAGCACGTCATCAGGAAAATCTACATTAGTATTTGCTATTTTAAAACATGGTAATGGCATGTTCACAGATCCACCTGTGCAGAATATCTATGCTTATGGGTCTTGGCAGACTAAATTTACAGAAATACAACAAACCATTCCGAATATTAAGTTTTTCGATGGATTAATAAACAAACAAGATATAGAATCATGGGCTATAGATGGAAAACACCGGGTTTTAATATTGGATGATCGTATGAGTTCGGCTGAATGTAACAAAAAACACGCTTGATTTGTTCACAAAACACAATCGTCATGTGGAATTTTCGGTATTTTTCACTGTACAAAATTTATTTTCTGGGGAAAAACAATTAAGAAGTGTATCGTTTCAAGCACGCTACTTTATTTAATTTAAGAATAGGGGAGATGAACAGTAAATTCAAGTATTTGCGCGACAACTTTTTCCCTCCGACTCACACTGTTTTATGAGTGCATACAAATCAGCAACAAAAGAACCATATTCTTACATTCTGATAGATATACGTCCATACAGTAACCAAAATATGCATTAAGAAGTAATATTCTACCAGGACAAGTAGTCAGTGCATTTATCAAGAAAGATAAATATTTTATTTTGTTATTACTTACCACCACTACAAAACAGCATGTATCATTAGTAAAGATCACCACAGAACACCAGCTTAAAGCCGGCGTACAGATTGTGTACACTATTATTCACTATCGTTCATTTCCTGAAAAAGATAAAAAGAAATAACGACGTTATAAGAGGGTCATTCGGAAATCCATTGCCAAGAAAGTGTCATTATGGAAAAGTTAAACACTACCAGCAAATTACTTAAATAAATTTATTTCCGCAACGTCAAATCAAAGTTCATAATTCGGAACAAATATCAACGCGAGAAGGTAAATCTATTCTAGAAAAAAATCCAAACAAATAATTCCAGTGGTTAAGCTGGAAAATCAAGGACAACTCATACAAATCAAGAAAGACAGGTGGTCAGCCCCGAAATGTCAAACCGTCGAAATTCAAAAGAAACGATAAGGGAGTCAACTGAAGCAGACAAAGCTCTAAAAAAGCAATACAAGTGAGTTAACTATATTGTATAAATTGAAGATTTGAGTTTTTAAGTTTTAGTTTTGTGATGCTCTTTGCACAATCATCATCATGGCAAACGCATTCAACCACAGGGTTCAGAGAAAAACGATTTATTGGGATTTTTAGCTAATATCAGATTGCAAATTCAAGATTATCTCTTATCAAGAGTATCACAACATGGTGCTTAGTGGTATTTGTGTATACAACTTGAACTAGAATGCTTCAGCGTTAACGGTGATAATGATAATTCAAGACTTCATTTTAAAAGTAAAGCGTAATCCCTCTTAAATCCACAGACTGACAATGAACATGATTTGAATCAAGCGTTGCAGAAAAAAATTAAATGTTTAGAAATTTTTATGCGAAATGGTTTTCCGGATGGGTCGTGAAAAAGGTGCAGCATATAGGAATACACAGTGTCAAATACAAACCACTAAGCAAGAAGTTATATTCCATTACCGAATACATTGCAAAACTCATCCATTCTGAACATAAGAAATGAAGATGATCGGAAATGCTTTCAATGGAGTATTTTAGCTGGTATACATCCCTGTAGATCCACACACGTTCGTGATTATGTGCAATTCGAACATGAATTAAATATGTCTAATATTTTAGCACCTGTCTCTTTTTCCAAAATGGATAAATTTGAGCAATTGAATCCTACGATATTCATTAATATTTTTGGATTTGAACAAATGGAGATATTTTCAATGAAAATTACCAATCAGAAAGAAAGAATGTATCATGTTAATCTGTTGTATTTCAAAGAATATAACAATACACATTATTGTTTAATTCAAAACTTGAATACGTTTCAACACAGAATAAAATCATTACACCGTAATAATTTCTACTGTCCATATTGCCTCCACGGATTTGTCAGACAAAATTTATCGGATGACCACATTGACCATTGTTTCGTGAATGGACCACAGAAAGTGAAATTACCACAACCGGGGCACAACATTTTACAATTAAAAGATGTAGAAAAGAAAGTACGGGGACCTTTCAGCATCTATGCAGATTCTGAATGTTTAAATACACCGATACAAAATGGCAATCATGTGGCGAAACAAGAACCCTGTACATTTGCTTACAAAGTGATAAGTGAAGATCCACAGTATACCAAACTTACCATGACATATATTGGAAATTATTCCAATCGACAATTCCTGGAGTTCGTGATTGACGAACAAAAGCACATTCAAAATGTTTTGAAAAACATTCAACCTATGACTTTAACCAATAAAGATAATATGAAATTTGAATCAGAATCGTATTGTTGTCTTTGTGAAACACCATATTCCTTGTATGACAAACAATACGGGATAATTGTAAGACACCATAATAATTTGACTGGTCAATTCATTGGAGCTGCACATAATGTATGCAATATGAATTGTAAACAAGCAGAATTCATTCTTGTAGTGTTTCATAATTTAAGAAGTTAAGAAGACTCTCATCTCATCATGCAATCTGTGGGTCTTTTCAAAGACAAAAATTCAAATGCATTGCTCAAAATATGGAAATATATACATTGTTTTGGAAAATTTATAATTGAACGAATACAAACAATGTTTTCAAATGTTTTATGAAGACTTTCTAAGCAGTGTACATGCCGATTTGCTATTACCTATCAGAACATAAACTCTATGGATAGATTGTATGAAACACAATTACCACCAACAGATAGTTTTTATTCTGACTATATCATATCAGATCCTACATATCACGAGTTGCTCCCCTTTAATCATCAATTTATTCGTTTTCAGGTAAAACGTTGCAAAATTGTCGCAAGTACGTGGATGTAAAGTTGGCACACACAGAGAAGAAACTTAGGAAGTAAGCTGCCAAACCTACTTTCCAGGGCATGAAAATTTTCAACGAGGACCTAGTGGGCATTGAATGCAACTATATCAAAGCTAATTTTGTTCAGCTTATCAACTGTGGCATCTTAATTCTGGATTTGGCTAAATATAAAATGTATGATTACTGCTACAACTATTTGAAACCTTAATATCGGGACAATTTAACACTATTAGCTACAGACACTGACAGTTTCATGTTTTATGTGGAGACTGAGGATGTGTACAGAGACCTGAGTGAGCATATACATTTGTATGACACGTCTAATTGCACTACAGACCACCCATTGTTTAGAAACGAACGAAAGAAAAAAGTGGATGTCATAAAGGCGAGTTAGGTGTTGTGCCCATGAAAGAATTTGTAGCGTTAAAACCAAAAATTTCAGTTACATCTACATTAAAAACGACAAAAAAGTAAAAGAAAAACGATGTAAAGGAATTTCTCGTGCTGTGCTAATAAAAAAGAACTTCTACATCAACATTACAAAAACACGTTGCTCAGCAGTACCCAAATGTAGTCTACTATGCATGGATTACGCAGTGACCACCATATTATGTACTGTGATAAAATCACTAAATATCGCTTTGTGCTTTTTATGATAAACGTTACTGGTTGGACGATGGTATTACTAGTCTTGCATTTGGACATTACAGGATGAGTAATGACTAACTGTATAGTTGTAAATAATGTGAAGTGAAATTGTAATCTATGCATTGTAAATAAATTGTTAATGAATGCTAATGTCTTCTGTACTGTGTGCTTTTTATCTTGTACATAAATTTCTCTATTTCATTCCACTGTAAATACATATGACGATGTTAATTAAGTGTGAATTGTGTAATATTAAAAGAAATCATTGTACATTTTGTATTGTTATATTGGTAATATTATAAAATAGTAGTTTTAGGAAAAATGTGTTCGTTGTTAATTTGTGTCATTATTATTGCTTTGCATGCACGATACATGCAATTCACAAGTATGTCCATGTATAGAACAATGTTAATTGTTGTGCGTTTGGTTGACCTTTCTAACATCACTTACATATAGCAGCCAGGTAGGGCTAAAAACTGTACTGTTCACAGGACATGTGCCAGAGATACTGAAATTCGCGCCAAACTAAGCTAGTTTTGATTAGTTAGTTGGAATTTTTTTTACATGGGTAAGAATATTTCATCATTACATTATATTTTATTCAGTACATGTAACCACTTTGATTTCCAACTAAAACTGACCAAATATATAATTCTGCTTCGCAGTAGATTCATGTGTGGTATAGTGCCAACACAAGTCACTGATCTAATTATACTCACTGCATGTTTAGATAGTGTTGGACAATCACGTGGTTACAGCCATTTAGCAGTGCTTTTTTCAGAGTCTATCATAATCATGTATCTTAACTTTTGGATTGTAATGATGATTTTCAACGTCGCGTGTGGCGCAAAATTTGTAATTCATTGTGTAGATGGAGAATCTGAAAATATTGTGCGTTGTACTTTTGATAATCCAGAAAATTATAAAGTGGCTGGACTAGACACTGTGGTAACAGTAATTCAGTTTAACAGATTGACAAACAGCCAAGTTTACTTTCCTCGCCACGTGAAGGAACTGATCATCGATTAATCAGCCTTTGATTTACATTCACCCTGTGAGTATGTTATCTCTGATGTCGATGTTACCGTCAAAATTGAAGATTTGGAAGCTTGTTGCGTAAGTAAATCAATGTATTCTGTAGTTTATTCATAATTATTACATATATTGTAAAAGCTGACTAACATAATTATACAGAAACATTTATGCGGATGTGTTTGCATTCAATGTTTAACGCATAGCTAAATGTTGAAACATTTTTAAAAATCATTTCTCTTTGTTACAACACCCACTAGCATCAACCAAAACATTCATTCAGACTACATATCAGCCAGCTGTATCCACCCAGACTGCCGATCTACTAGCTACAATCACCCAGACTGCAAATCTGTCAGCCACATCCACCCGGACTACAAACCAGCCAGCTGCAACCACCCAGACTACAAACCAGCCAGCTGTTTCCACCCAGACTGTAGATCAACTAGCTATATCCACTCGGGCTACAGACGAACAGTTTACTCTGGGAGGTATAACGACTAACTCAACTTCTTTTACTACTATAACAGTATGAATCATCCGCTAGCAATGCTGTCTACTATAGGTTTGTTAGTATAGATGTTTTAATTATTGGCCCTGTAATATTAGCAGTTTAGTGCAAATACAAAAAAAAAACACATACAAATAACTTGTTGCAAAAAGAAACCATTTAATCGTTTACCGATTATTTACCACCCCATTTACAATAATCAACACAATATAATGAAAACACTGAAATGGTGAAATTTTCTACAAATTATTTGGAACCAGCTGGTTGTGATGTTTACCGTCAGACAGTAGAACATTTACAAATTGACGAAGATGTAGATAATAAGCATTAACATTTTTAAATAATCCATAGCAAATACATTTATTTTTATCTAGCGCATAACAGAGTAGTAAGATTCATGGATCACATAAAGCTTATTTATTTCTATTTACTTTTAGCAAATATGAATATTATTACACCCTTTGTAATCGTCTTCCCCGTTGTAATCATCATCATTTGTGTAATCATGTGTATCATCATAAGACAATATAAGAACAGACAACGACGTTATCGCAATCGTCAACGCAATGGCATTGCGAAAGTATCTTTTAATGGTTCAGAAGATGGTATCTTTGAGCTGAACGAATTTCGTTGTTTTTTTCTGGTGTAAGCAATCATGTATATTATTGTGATTTTTTTATATTAGCCGTTATTTTTGTTCATTTGTTGAACCATGTTTATCCAATCATGTATATAACTGTGATTTTTACGCCAGTATGTTCAATCATGTAAAAACTTGTAATTTTTTTATACAAGTCGTTATTTTTTGTTCATTTGTTTAAGTTCACGTTTGATTAAGTAAGATCTCAATCATTTTCATAAACCATATGTATATTTTCTATTTTATCTACATATTTTCAATTATGTGTATATACTGGTTATACCTAATACCGCGAGTCTAAAAAAAATCAACCATGTAAAGAATGGTATCAATACTAAACAGTAATAAGGTAACTTAAGTGTGCTGAGTAAAAAAACAGTTGCCGATACGAAATGCAAACAAATGCCGACGTTAACGGAAGTTGGAGCTTTGCACAAGTCTTCCCAGATTGTTATAATACGGGCATTCGCGGTAATAGGTATATCGCGGTATTAGGTATACAAGGTATACTGTGATTTGATCTGTGATTTGTTATTGTAAGAGTAGAATTATAGTTAAATAAACTGATATAATAAACATTGAATTATTTTATGTTTCATACTAGTTTACCAAAATAAAAATCAACCTTGCCAATCTATATACATGTTTATATATTTCCTCCAAAATAATAGTTTTACAACAACAACTAAACAAATAGAGATTACTGTCATCTTGAACTTTTACAGTAAAATAACTTTAAAATAACTTACCTCAATATGATATTACCTTGTGTTTCCATCCAAAATGTTACCATCCGAAAAAGGGTCAGATGTAGTAAAGCGGTATGTTGTGACTCTGGCAGGTATCGACAAAATTGCTTTCCTTTGTGCGCGTGAAAAAACCAAGCAATCGTCTTTAAACCAAAATAAGAAAAGCAACATGATTGTATTACAGGTGATTTTTATTAACCTGAGAACCGTTGTAAACATAAACAGGTATCTTAATGGTTAGGGAGTTTGCAGGTTTAAAATGCATATTTTAAAACCAAGGAATTATATAGAGAAAGAAAGGCAAATGAGTGAGATTTTGTGCGTATTCACTCAAAATCTTGCAAAATCTCGTTTTCAATTATCTTAATTGTCATTCATCTCAGGAACACAGATCAATATTCTTACACTATGGAATGTAATTGCCATTAAGACAATACCATGCCCAGAAATTTGTGCTTGAAATTGTTGAAGTGTTTGTGATTACAAAAATTGTATACTGCAGCTAAAATAAAGACAAATTTCGATATTTTTTCTTTCATACCTCAATATCTTTAATTCAAGATCATATTACGTGATCGAAACATGTTTAAACGTCTAAAATTACATACAATTTACAGTTTATGTACAATAAATCAGTTACCTGTGATTTATGAATGATTAATTTTGCAAGTTATGAATCCTTCGTGTGCTGTTTCTTCATCATTTAGTCCTTCTACACATGCACATGGTTACAAATGTGTTCGCATGGTACGGTTAACCTACTTCACCTATATCAAAATGCAGTAACCGTATGATACTATCTATATTCCAATATTACTCGACTGTAGTATATGTGTGTATACTCATACATAATCGTGTTCTATCATAAATATATCAGTGCTGTAAATTATATATGCTGTATATATGTTTGATGTTAATAAAAACATATCATTGAAAACATTACAAAATGTATACAGTGTCCGCATTAAGAGTTTGAGTATAATGCTATACTACTATCTAACAGGCTAATATGCTAAACGTACCGCGCATACTTCTTTATATCAACTGCTCGACAAAAACTAAATAAAAGAAATGTCCTTAAAAACTATCTAACCGCAAACGGTAATTTAATTTCTAACCTCATCCCCTACATTTCCCCATACTATGTTTCTCTCTGAAATGAATTGATCATATATTACCGACCGACGCATTTCCGAACAAGTTCCATAACTCCCCGTTTTCTGCCAAAAGAGTTTATCGAAAAGAGACGAACATTAAGTTGTAAACACAACACGTTCTTAATTATGTACCTATACTGTGCTTTATATTTATTTGTTCATTTGCAAAGTTTCTCAGTGTTCAAATAAACATGTATTCTACAATCTGGTAGAGAAAAACTGACTTAAATTAAAACAAACATAAAACGACCGTTTCAGAAGTTTAAGGGGTCTTTAACTGAGACATTATTAATTTAAACATATTTTATTTCAAATATTTTGAAATGGGGTTGGGCCACATGTTATTCCAACTTAGATTCGGCTCTCCCCCTACAAGTAACAGTGTGTAAGGTAAGAGCACCTTTTTGATGTGGCAGGCCGCTCGTCTCCTTTCTTCTATTTGCACAATGAAGTGAATGCAGTAGAAAGCAATGAGCGAAATACACACGGTAGTCAAACAGACCACACCATTAATACATTTTATATTCAGCAGAACTTCGTTGTCTCAAACACGGATAGCTCGAACACCACATATAGCTCGAACCACTTATCTGATCCCGTTCGAATTACTATTTCGATGTATATACATGTACATGTATGGTAAGATGTTGAGTAATACTTGGCTCGAACTATTTTGTCCAGTCCCCTCGGGTTCGTGCCACCGAAGTCTACTGTATTACACAGTTTTGACATTATAAGAATTATTTTACTGTCTAAGGAGGTTCTGAATTAAAAACGTTATGTACTTTATATGGAAGTGATAGTAATTTTACCTGCTTTTTTGTCGGTTTAACAATACGAACTGGATGTGTTTTTTGTGTGATTTTTTTACATAAAAAGTTCTGTTATACTACGAATATAGTAATGATAATGATTTGTATATTTTCCTGTTTTGAATAAGATCAAACATCGTTCATGATTACTTATTGATGAAATTTATCAGAGGTGAAAGTACCACTAAATAACATGTATACGGTTTCTTATTGGGGAACCTGGACAGCTCAGATTTTCTGCCGGTACGAAATATGATACATGAATAAGCCAAAATGACATAAAAACAACAATGCAAAACCGTCTATATGCCGCTATATGCAGCATCTTTAACGCCAAATGAAGGAAGATTTGTACCACCGGTTTTATTAGTACAAAATATAGTGAAATTGCACCGATTGTTATAGTCGTATCATCTAAAATAATGTTGAGAAGATTATTATTTTAATATTTTGAGCTTGCACATCTGGCGTTGTGTAGTCTGGTACGGTGCGATGTGTGCGGTCTGACTGTCTGTCTGGTTTGTTATATGTGTCTGTTCGTTTAATGTATAACTTATTTTTTCGTTCTTTACTCGGTAAGCAATCGCTGGAAATGGCATTCAATTTATTAGACGGCCGTTGAAAGTAAGCTTTATATTTAAGCTTAGTTAGTTTGTATGTAACTCTTCAATATTGAAGTCTGAGAAGTTAAAGGTTAGGATAAGTTTTAAGTTAGATACCGAAAGAGAAAGACGAATGTCAACCTTACTTCTATCTACCTTATCTGACCCTCGATACAATGATGTATGCAATACAGGAACTCCTCCAATAGGGACGATATAAACAAAGATAACTCTTTCCTAGGAACTTTCAACCCTCTGGTCTTTATCCGCAATATTATATTCTAAGCAGGCCAAAAATCAATATATAACTTGATCTGCAATTGCAATACATGTAGCTTGAAATTTAACAATAAATTTTCGAACTCTGCAAGTAACTAAACGTCATCAAAGTCAGTTTATACAATACATTCAATTCCTCTACAAATGCGTGGTTTGTTAACAACTCGTATTGTGAAGCTGTCCGTTACTAAGCTCAGGAACACGCTTAGGTTAACTGACCACCGTAACACGACGGATATGCCGTTGAAAAACGACGTTTAAACCCCAAAACAAACACAAACACGCATATAATGATATAAACAAAAACAAAATGTATATTTAAATTGTTTAATTAAAACTCGAAAGTAAAAATGAAACACATGTCATGGTATTTTCAAAATGCTAACGTCGGTTATGTCTAAACTAGATTCTATCAATTATATACCAACCAAAAAAGGTGTCTAAAATAAGAAAGAGCCAGGCATAGGCCCAGCTGGATATGTGGTTATAATTCGAATTGCCTTTACTAAACCACTGCCAGAGACAGCAACAGGAATCATTCTTCTTACGCTGATAGGCGACACTAACATATTACTAAACCGACAGAGCGCGTGGTCTAGTGGTAGAGTGTTGAACCCATGACCGGAGGATGGTGAGTCCGATACTCGGCCAAGACTATGTCAAGTATCCTTGAGCAAGACACCTTTTCCATATATGCTGAGTACTGGTTCTACCCAGGAAGAATTCGAGCGTAATTGGTCTAAGTTGTAAGAATGTGTTTCACAATCGAATTTAAATAAAAAAGTTTAAACTAATTGCTCACAATCTCTTGAAACAATATGTTCACCCGTTGAAGGATACATCATGACGAAGGATCCTATTTTAAAACAAAGCTTATAGTCAAATACCAAACTTCCCTTGGTAGTTCCACATGCTTCTGAATACGTTTAGGTCTTCTCCTCAACTAAATGAATTCGCGTAAATGTTCAATGCGTGACCGAAAGTCTGAAAGACTTTCATTACTCACATTATTCAAAATGTTGTCGCTACAAAGAGCAGTGTGTTTTCTTTGTACGGTGACGCTGTTTAATTTCTGTCTTCAGTTTCTGTTTGTAATATAGCTCGGTTATATTGGAGAGCTACGCAATGCTCACCTGCGCCCTCTGGGTAGTGACCTTATTCAATAAGCGTAATATTATACGATAGATGAGGACTACCACCCGGATTTATTAAGGTTGTCTGGCAATTCAAAGTTGAAACTATAACTATTTGAATGCTATATTCTGTGACATAGCTTGTTTGGTTACTTGATCGCCATCCTTCTACTCGCTTACCTTTCGAGTCAAATAACTATCTGGACTTTCCAAAATGGAATTTGACCTGTCTGCTGCCAAGTACAGGGTTGAGTCTTAAAAAGTCAATACCATCTTGTCTGTATCTGTTCTGACCAAAATTGACGCAGTTGGTGTGATACTGCTGAATACTGGCACCTTCCTTTTCCAGCTTATCAAAACTTATAGAAAGTCCGAATTGTAATATTAAGTTGTCCACGCTACATGATTGGTCAGTGATAGGTTAAACCGCTGTATGGTCAATGGTATGTAAAACCGCTGTATTGGTCAATGGTATGTAAAACCGCTGCATGGTCAATGGTATGTAAAACCGCTGTATGGTCAATGGTATGTAAAACCGCTGTATTGGTCAATCGTATGTAAAACCGCTGTATTGGTCAATGGTATGTAAAACCGCTGCATGGTCAATGGTATGTAAAACCGCTGTATGGTCAATGGTATGTAAAACCGCTGTATTGGTCAATGGTATGTAAAACCGCTGTATTGTCAATCGTATGTAAAACCGCTGTATTGGTCAATGGTATGTAAAACAGCTGTATGGTCAATGGTATGTAAAACCGCTGTATTGGTCAATGGTATGTAAAACCGCTGCATGGTCAATGGTATGTAAAACCGCTGCATGGTCAATGGTATGTAAAACCGCTGTATTGGTCAATGGTATGTAAAACCGCTGTATTGTCAATCGTATGTAAAACCGCTGTATTGGTCAATGGTATGTAAAACCGCTGTATTGGTCAATGGTATGTAAAACAGCTGTATGGTCAATGGTATGTAAAACCGCTGCATGGTCAATGGTATAAAACGATGTATGGTCAATGGTATGTAAAACCGCTGTATTGGTCAATGGTAGGTAAAACCGCTGTATTGGTCAATGGAATGTTAAACCGCTGTATTGGTCAATGGTAGGTAAAACCGCTGTATTGGTCAATGGTATGTTAAACCGCTGTATGGTCAATGGTATGTAAAACCGCTGTAATGGTCAATGGTATGTAAAACCGCTGTATTGGTCAATGGTATGTAAAACCGCTGTATGGTCAATGGTGTGTAAAACCGCTGCATGGTCAATGGTATAAAACGATGTATGGTCATGGTATGTAAAACCGCTGTATTGGTCAATGGTATGTAAAACCGTGGTATGGTCAATGGTTTGTAAAACCGCTGTATTGGTCAATGGCATGTAAAACCGCTGTATAGGTCAATGGTATGTAAAACCGCTGTATGGTCAATGGTTTGTAAAACCGCTGTAATGGTCAATGGTATGTAAAACCGCTGTATGGTCAATGGTATGTAAAACCGCTGTATTGGTCAATGGTATGTAAAACAGCTGTAAGGTCAATGGTATGTTAAACCGCTGTATTGGTCAATGGTATGTAAAACCGCTGTATTGGTCAATGGTATGTAAAATCACTGTATGGTCAATGGTTTGTAAAACCACTTAATGGTCAATGGTATGTAAAACCGCTGTATTGGTCAATGGTATGTAAAAACGTTGTATGAATTTTCCTGTTGGATATATCAGCTACCGCACGTGTTAAATGGCGAACATGGTACAACTCAAGCCCTGTTTGACCAGAATATGAAATAGAGTATTGGATTTAAAGATCGCTCCATTATTATCCAATTTACTACAAATTTTCCTCTGTTCAAAAGACCCTTCTTCTTATACTTTAATAGCACAGGATCTCCGATACTATATACTGGTGTTTTGCAAGCCTTCCTATGTGTTTTATTCGTTCGTTTATTGCATTTTATGGTTGCAGTTCTTACTGCATCTCGTAGTTTTTGCACCCTTAGTTTATAAGAAAATACTGAGGCATCATTGTTAGAATCCCTGCTATAGTATATTTCATAGGGCGTGATCTGTTGTTAGAATCCCTGCTATAGTATATTTCAAAGGTCGTGTTCTGTTGTTAGAATCCCTGCTGAAGTATATTTCATAGGGCGTGCTCTGTTGTTAGACTCCCTGCTAAAGTATATTTCATAGGACGTGCTCAGTTGTTAGAATCCCTGCTGAAGTATACTTCATAGGGCGTGCTCTATTGTTAGAATCCCTGCTAAAGTATATTTCATAGGGCGTGCTCTGTTGTTAGAATCCCTGCTATAGTATATTTCATAGGGCGTGCTCTGTTTTAAGAATCACTGCTATAGTATATTTCATAGGGCGAGCTCCGTTGTTAGAGTCCCTGCTATAGTATATTTCATAGGGCGTGCTCTGTTGTTAGAATCCCTGCTATAGTATATTTCATAGGGCGTGCTCTGTTGTTAGACTCATTGCTAAAGTATATTTCATAGGGCGTGCTCAGTTGTTAGAATCCCTGCTGAAGTATATTTCATAGGGCGTTCTCTGTTGTTAGAATCCCTGCTAAAGTAGTTTTCATAGGGCGTGCTCTGTTGTTAGAATCCCTGCTATAGTACATTTCATAGGGCGTGCTCTGTTTTAAGAATCCCTGCTATAGTATATTTCATAGGGCGTGCTCTGTTGTTAGAGTCCCTGCTATAGTATATTTCATAGGGCGTGCTCTGTTGTTAGAATCCCTGCTATAGTATATTTCATAGGGTGTGCTCTGTTGAACCATAAGTTTCACAGAAACGAATTCTTCACACGTGTGAGGTATTCGTGCGAATCCTTCACATTTCTATTACAAATACGTGCGAATATGTCATAAATTTGCTAAATTTATGTTTGACATGCATACCCCTTATATAGCAAAAACGTTTTTTTCACACGTAAAAAAGTACGACAATAATGCAACGAATGATTGTTTTTACGTCAGATGTATATATAGATCGGCAAAAATATAACATCATTAGCAAAATATAATAGATGGAACACAACATAACACGACAGAATAGAATAGAACAAAATATAATTGAATAACAGAATATTATAGAATTCCAAAAAGCGATGTGCTGTTCAAACGGTAACAAACATGTATCAAGTTGGCCCATGTACGGCTGTACGTTCTTGTTTTCTCTTATAGGGCCGATCTATAAGACTATTATAATACCGGTTATGATCGTTCTTGGCACTGTGCTTCCAGAATTCCACAGTGTATGACTGCATATGTAATTAGGTATTGAATAGCTTCTTTCTTTGGTCCAAAGATTTCGCCTGATAATTTCAAGGACATATTACAGCAGAAAAAGAAACTATGTATGTTTTGGGTTATATGATTTACTCTAGTTTTGCTCTGACCCAACATATTGATAAATCAGGGGCACATATCTCTGCTTTTAATAATCCTATCTAAGCAAAAGTTTGACTTGACCAAATGCAATATTACACGTTTGCTAAATCGAGAACAATAACAACATATTAATCGATATGGTATAGTCATATAAATTTATTAAGACTGATATTAAAATATAGCCATTAGAGTGTTAAAAAGATCAAATACAGTTTCTTGTAAAATCAAGGGAATCAAAACGCTGACATTACGAAGATGATCCGACCAAAAACTCCAACTTGGCCATTATTTGAAAAACATTCTTAATATATGACTCAGAATGATCAATACATGTAATTAACTTAATTCAGTAAAATATGGGAGTTTTGATTAATCCATGGCTCTAAATCTGGTCATACTGGTATGATCTTGCCCATAATTGAACTTTTGAGATACTTTAGTCATTCATGTATATATTTGTACGGTTTGTCAATAATGCTTGAAAAAGGTGGCCGTTAGACTGTAACATACCATTAATATAAGCGATAAACTGTATTCTGTAAGCTGACTGAAAAATACGTTCCTTAAAAAAAGTAAACGTATATGTCACATGTCCGATTTGTGACATATTCGCACATGTGTAACAAAAAAGTGATGGATTCGCACGAATTCCTCACAGGTTTATGTCACATGTCCGTTTTGTAACATATTCGTACATATTTGTAACAAAAATGTGATGGATTCGCTCGAATTCCTCACAGGTGTTAAGAATTCGCTTCTATGAAATTTACGGTTCAACCGGGCTCTATTCTAGGCATTGTTTCGATAATTATTTAGAATTCGTTGATACTCTGGTAACTGTTAAGCCCAGTTTCTACCAGAGTAAAAAGCATGTGTCAAATTATATACATTGTTTTCGTTTAATGACTTGTACATTCGTTCAACTTTGCCTTGTGACTGATGGTAAGGACGACTTTTTTTAATGTTTGTTTTATATCTAAACCTCTATGAAGACGATTTACGTGTCTATCAAACTATTTCCTCGGTCATGCTCAATAACTTTCTACATTTCTGCATGAATATAAATATGTAAAAAAATTTGCTGTATCTTACAAATTTCAACACTTATACATGACTCGTTCTTAAACATTTGAGTGCAAACCTTTAATTAATAATAATCGTATCATCTCTATACGTTTTATTTCGTTGCACACCGTTTGGCCTCAATTACCATTTTGATTGAGGTTAAACGCCATTTTGAACACATTTCAGGTTATATACACATATGCAGTTTTACTGGTGGAGGAAGACCTGAGTCAGACTGAATAGAACCACCGTCCTTCCGCAAGTAACTCAAAACTTTCTCACATAAAGTTTTTGGAGCGAGCAAGACTCGATCCTACCTTAGCGGTGAGAGGTAAGTAATTATATGACGGCACCTTAGACCACTCGGCTACCGAGGACCCAGCTGCTTTTGAATATTGTTTTATACTGTATTACAATCTGATACGAGATGAACACATAGCCTACATAGTTCTTAAATCATAGACAGGCAGTTTAACTTTGGCTTAGTGATATGGTACAGGAAAATAAAATAAAGCCATTTACATGTAACGTCAGATTCAATTAGCTAGAAACTATATAATCCAATGCATACATAAAACTGAAAGCTTTGTTCCATAATGACATGACCTTAATGTTGCAAGACTATGAATTAAAGTTGTTGTTGTATGGTGTTTAGGGTCGCTTTCAACAATTTTTCAGTCATATCGCGACGGTGTCTGCTTGAGACAGTATTTTAAGCGCTGTCACACTGGAGTACCATGCCGCAGACACATGGTATGATACCCCATCCAGTCAATCTGAAACTTCCTTTTACAAAAAGAGTGATCGAACAACAGACTAAGAGAAAAAGAAGTTTAAACTTCTCAAAGGATGAGGTGTTAAAGTTGGAAGGGTTAGTTGCAGATGAAGACACCTTTCAGTTGCAAAACTCAAAGTTTACCAACACTGTGACAAATAAACTTTAAACAGAAATATTGGCTTCAATAGCCAGTGCAGTTTCTTCTCTGGGCTATGCTGAGAGATCAGTGCCATAACAAATTTATGAACTTGAAGAGAGATGCAAAAGAAGGCACAACAAGGGAGAATACCATGAAGAGGAAGACTTGTGGGGGACAACATGCCAGCAACGGAGCAGTAGATCAGATTTGCTGCTCTTTTTAAGAATGCTGCCTCTTTTGCTGGCGTCCGTGGTGGCACCGGCAGTGACGAGCAATGTTGTTACACACGCTTTCGATATTTATTTTTAGCCAAATATATATTGAATTACATGCATAATTAATTTCATGGTTAATGAAAATCAATTACAAATAATTAAGAAATATTGTAAAAGTGTCACTGTGCAATGTAAACAAACAAGCCGATTCTATTGAACTTGACCTATATTTTTAAAGATCGCACTTGTCGGTGTTGTGGTAGTGTATAAAAACATTTGCAGAGCGTTTATGGAAACATATAACTAAAGGCAATACTACAACAAACATTACCTTGGTATCTTCGGGTAGTACAGTTCTACCCTTCTTTCACATTAAATCCGTAGATTCCCGCACAAATGACCGCGAAGGATAAATGCTGCCGATCCCAAACAGGCCAACTATCTGAGACAGATATTACATATGCATGAGGTGTAATGATCGCGAAGGATAAATGGTGCCGATCCCAAATAGGCCAACTTTCTGAGACAGGTATTACATATGCATGAGGTGTAATGATTGACACATTCTTAATACACTTTCCGAATATTTAAAATGGTATTGTTGTCATCTGTACGTGTAGAAGTACGATTTGTTGGGATTCTCAATCTAAGAATAAATAAAATAAAATGGTAGGAAAAGAAGAGGGGAAAAATCTTCCGATAGCATTCATGTGATTCGTAATAATTGTATAATCTTATCAAGGGACTTATTGGTGTTTTATATTGGTGTTAACTACCAGAGACAGGTTACTATATAAATAGAGCGTAAATGATACATTTGTATATACATTCAGTTCAAAAATAGTTTTTTAATGTGTAAATACTTAAAACTGATAACGCCTCAGTGATAGGCCTACCATGCATGTATCAACTTACCAAGGGACTTAATGGGGTCAAAATTGATGTTAGCTACCATTATTATCATTTTATGTGGATAATTCCGGAGACATACAATTGCTCTACAAGGAAACGGGACCAGTATATGGATTGGAAGGTCTGGGAATTGGTCAGAGGCAGGACAATATTGACAATTTACTATAAGATATATAGAGGGATTATGTACAGATGTAACACCGAAAGGTAAATCAACCGCCATTTTCTCTCTAATTATTATCTCCAACATTAAAGAGCGAGAGGCGTGGTTTCTCAAAGTAGGCGGCGTCTAACAACCTGTCTCTGGCAGTCAACTTAGATTCGTAGCCAACAAATAGTCCTGGCTACAAATGGCAGCCACTGGCTGCTTATGTGTTTTAGGCATGGTACCACCATTGCAAAAAGGAAGTGCTTCCGTGGGGTAGTCGCATAATGGCGGTTATAAATAATCCTCATTTCTTCTTCTTTAAAAATGCATTTTCCTTATTTTAATGTTAATTTTTTTATTTGAATGGCATTATTGATGTATTTTGAACATTTTGATAGCAATGTCATGTTTGCATTGTGATTTTAGAACAAAAAATGATGCTTGGAAATTGGGATATGAATACATGATTTCGGAAGTTTACTTTCACTTTGTCACCAGTGTACACACTGAGCAGAAAAAATCTCTTATGTGACACATGACCCCTTCTTTTCTCACCATATTTTGATAGTGCAGAGGTTGACAAACAATGAAATGTAAGTTTCATTTCTTTCACTTGGGGTTCTCCATGATTGACAAGCCTTCAAATGTAATACATGAAATCGTCCTTTAACTATCGTGCTGGTATGGTTTTGCTGACAGAGTTGTTTTGCAGGAGTATCTGCCAGCACAAACGGTGTCATCAGAAATGGCCTACCTGGGTACCTTATGAAAAACAAGGCGTTTTTAATCATCTCATAATGTTTATATAAAGCAACATTATGCATGGGGTTGCTTTCGAGCTAAATAAGGCCAATGTTAATAAAAATAGAAAACTCAATGTACTCTTTTTCTTGTCAAAGATGATCAACTGATTCGTGGTATCTGGTATTTGTAGAAACAATTTGCAGTACAAATGGAAATTACTGTAATGCTGTCTGAGATATAAAAAATACCTTAAAGACATTTAATGAAAATAAATATTATCTCCTAAGATTGAGATAAAAAATAAAGATATTACAGTTTTTGGATATTCATTTGTGTATTATTCGTAATTTTTCATTCATCACGTATAGAATTTTTTTTCTGTTGTTTTTTCTGTTGAATCTTAGCAAGTATTGTGATAAACAAATCTTAAAGTTCATCTGTAACAAACAATAAATAATTGTCACCCACTATCACTATCACTTTAAATGAAATAATGGTTTGTTCAAAATATTTCAGATAAAAGAGTATTGGTTGGAAAGAAGGAAAGAGACTTCACTGATTTAATCTTCTTTTAGCGGTTCATTCCGATAGAGGGGATAGGTGTTTTGCAAGTTTATGTTTATAAATTCAATTCTCCTTTATTAGACCCATCTTAGAGTACGGTGACACTATTTGGGATAATTGCACTAATAATGGGAAAAAAAAGACCTAGACAAAATACAAAATGAGGCAGCACGCATAGTTGTAGGAGCAACTAAATTAGTATCTTTTAATGATCTTTACAAAGATTTTGGATGGGAAACTATTTCGGCTCGTTAACGATAACACAAACTTATCATCTTTTATAAAATTAAAAATAACAAAACACCGCCTTATTTTTCCTCGCTAGTGCTTTCTTTGGTTAGCGAAGCATCGGCCTATAATCTAAGAAATGAAAATGATTATCAAATTCCATTTTCTCGTACTAAGCTATATTCAACATCTTTTCTTCCATCTGTAACGCGAGAATTGAACAGTCTTCCAACTGCTGCACGAAATGCTAGTTCTGTTTATACTTTTAAGCAATATCTAATATCCACGACACTAAAGTACCAAAATACTATTACTAGGGAAATAGGAGAGGTCAAATACTGCTCACACGATTAAGTTCTAGTTGTAGTTCCCTAAACCAATATCTATTTCATAAAAACATTGTTGAATTTCCCCTTTGTACTTGTGGAAGTATCGAAAGTATGTATCATTTCTTTCTGAAATGTCCGCTCTCTGTTACTATTCGCGCCGACCTATTTCGGAAAATTAATTCGGTATATATATGCGCTGTGACTGAAAATAATTTATTGTTTGGCAACTCAAATCTTACATATGACATAAGCATTACTATTTTCGAAACTGTCAAAAAAATCATCTTGTCTAGTAAAAGATTTTGAATGTAAATAGTGATCTGCAAGCATCCCATTTCCTGTTCATGTGGCATGAGTCTCACTTAAAGCATGCACCAGTCCATCAAATTTATGCATTTCCATTTTTCTTTTCCATAAGAAATATTAAATGTTTCTCCATCTGTTCTTTTTAAATTTTTAAATCAAATGTATTAAATAATTTCTTGTAAAACGGGTTTTTCCTTCCAAACACTACTATTTATAATGTTAGAAATGTACAAATCATTAAGCATATTCATACTATGATTTACCGCCAATTTATCATGACAATTGTTTTTTTTGGATAAGAACTTTATAAGATTCATCTTTCATTCTGATCCTATTATTATTACTAATGCTTACCTGCACTTGCCGCTTCCGTAAATATATTGTCGTGTCACATCTAGCGACTCATTACAACACCTGCCGCTTCCATAGATATATGTAGTGTCACATCTAGTGACTCATAACAACACTTGGCGCTTCCCTAGATATATGTCGTGTCACATCTAGCGACTCATAACAACACTTAGTGCTTCTTTAGATATATGTCGTGTCACATCTAGCGACTCATTACAACACTTACCGTTTCCGTAAATATATGTCATGTCAAATCTAGCGACTCATTACAACACTTGCCGCTTCCATAGATATATGTCATGACACATCTAGCGACTCATAACAACACTTGGCGCTTCTGTAGATATATGTTGTGTTACATCTAGCGACTCAAAACACCACTTGCCGCTTCCGTAAATATATGTCATGTCACATCTAGCAACTCATTACAACACATGGTGCTTCCGTAGATATATGTCGTGTCACATCTATCGACTCATAACAACATTTGGCACTTCTGTAAATATATGTCGTGTCACATCTAGCGACTCATTACAACAATTGCTGCTTCCGTATATATATGTAGTGTCACATCTAGCGACTCGTAACAACACTTGCCGATTCCATAGATATATGTCTTGTCACATCTAGCGACTCATAACAACACTTGCCGCTTCTGTAGATATATATCGTGTCACATCTAGAGACTCATAACAACACTTGGCACTTCTGTAGATATATGTTGTCGCATCTACTGACTCATTACAACACTTGCTGCTTCCGTAGATATATGTCGTGTCACATCTAGCAACTCATAACAACACTTAACGCTTCCATAGATATATGTCGTGTCACATCTAACAACTCATAACAACACTTGGCACTTCCGTAGATATATGTCGTGTCACATCTAGCAACTCATGACAACACTTGCCGCTTCAGTAGATATATGTTATGTCACATATAGCGACTCATAACAACACTTGTCCCTTCTGTAGATATATGTTGTTTCACATCTAGCGACTCATAAAAACACTTGCTGCTTCCTTAGATATATGTCGTGTCACATCTAGTGACTCATTGCAACACTTGCCTCTTCAGTAGATATATGTCGTATCAAATCTAGCCACTCATAACAACACTTGCCGCTTCCATAGATATATATCATGTCACATATAGCGACTCATTACAACACTTGCCGCTTCCGTAGATATATGTCGTGTCACATCTTGCGACTCATAAAAACAATTGCCGCTTCCGTAGATATATGTCGTGTCACATCTAGTGACTCATTACAACACTTGCCGCTTCAGTAGATATATATCATGTCACATATAGTGACTCATAACAACACTTGTCGCTTCCGTAGATATATATCATGTCACATGAACGGTCGGACCGAATATTGTTTGCGTCATTAAAATATTTGATAAAACGTGCTGTGTTACTTGTTTGTTTCATTTTTTTATAAAAATAACTTTAATTATAAAATTAATGACATTAATTAATGAAAGTGATAAAACCCGGAACGATTTTGTTTTGATGTGGGACAGGTTCTGAATGATTTATTTTGGTGGTTGAACCGTTACATTGGTTTCCACGGTGACTATTTCACGCAGCTTCCGGAACTTACATCACTTCCGGTTCGATCGAACATTTTTAATATAATGAAAATTATTCAGTAAAGCGGAAACATAATGTCAGTCATTAAATTGTACACATTGTGATAAAGTATGTTATAAATAATACACAAATAAACTTAAAATCGTTTCCTATTAATAAATAAACGGAGAAATACACGATGCAGCTGACATGGTGGGTGGGGTATGCATACATGTAATGGCATAATGTAAGGCAATTTTAGTGATTTTTTTAAAAATAAGTGCGATTCTTACGGTAGTAAAAAACCTGGACCGATTTGCATTTTGGAATTTTAGAAGGCCTGATAGTGACTCATAACAACACTTGTCGCTTCCGTAGATATATGTCGTGTCACATCTAGCGACTAATAAAAACACATGTTGCTTCCGTAGATATATGTAATATCACATCTAGAGATTCATAACAACACTTGCCTCTTCCATAGATATATATCATGTCACATATAGCGACTCATTACAACAATAGCGACTCATTACAACACTTGCCGCTTCCGTAGATATATGTCGTGTCACATCTAGAGATTCATAACAACACTTGCCGCTTCTGTAGATATATATCATGTCACATATAGTGACTCATTACAACACTTGCCGCTTCCGTAGATATATGTCGTGTCACATCTAGAGATTCATAACAACACTTGCCGCTTCCATAGATATATATCATGTCACATATAGCGACTCATAACAACACTTGCCGCTTCCGTAGATATATGTCGTGTCACATCTAGTGACTCATTGCAACACTTGTCGCTTCAGTAGATATATGTCATATAACATCTAGCGACTCATAAAAACACTTGCCGCTTCCGTAGATATATGTCATGTCACATCTAGGGACTCATTACAACACTTGCCGCTTCCATAGATATATGTCGTATCAAATCTAGTGACTCAAAACAACACTTGCCGCTTCCGTAGATATATGTAGTGTCACATCTAGCGACTCATAACAACACTTGCCGCTTCCGTAGATATATGTCGTGTCACATCTAGCGACTCATAACAACACTAGCGACTCATAACAACACTTGCCGCTTCCGTAAATATATGTCGTGTCACATCTAGCGACTCATAACAACACTTGCTGCTTCCGTAGATATATGAGGTGTTACATCTAGCGACTCATAACAACACTTGCCGCTTCCATAGATATATGTCTGTCACATCTAGTGACTCATTGGATCACTTGCTGCTTCTTTAGTATCACATATAGCTACTCATTACAACACTTGCCGCTTCTATAGATATATGTCGTATCACATCTAGCGACTCATAACAACAGATGCCGCTTCCTTAGATATATGTCGTATCACATCATGCAACTCATAACAACAGTTGCTGCTTCCGTAGATATATGTCGTATCACATCTAGTGACTCATTACAACACTTACCGCTTCCATAGACATATGTTGTATCACATCTAGCAACTCATAACAACACTTGCCGCTTCCATAGATATATGTCATGTCACATCTAGCGACTCATTACATCACTTGCCACATCTAGCGACTCATAAGAACAGCTGCCGCTTCCATAGATATATGTCGCGTCACATCTAGCGACTCATTACAACACTTGCCGCTTCCGTAGATATATGTCGTGTCACATCTAGCGACTCATTACAACACTTGCCGCTTCCATAGATATATGTCGTATCACATCTAGCAACTCATAACAACACTTGCCGCTTCCATAGATATATGTCGTATCACATCTAGCAACTCATAACAACAGTTGCCTCTTCCGTAGATATATGTCGTATCACATCTAGTGACGCATTACATCACTTGCCGCTTCCGTAGATATATGTCGTATCACATCTAGCGACTCATAACAACACTTGCCACATCTAGCGACTCATAAGAACAGCTGCCGCTTCCATAGATATATGTCGTGTCACATCTAGCGACTCATTACAACACTTGCCGCTTCCGTAGATATATGTCGTGTCACATCTAGCGACTCATTACATCACTTGCCGCTTCCGTAGATATATGTCGTGTCAGATCTAGCGACTCATTACATCACTTGCCGCTTCCGTAGATATATGTCGTATCACATCTAGCGAATCATAACAACAAAGGTAAGGGTAGGGAGTAATGATAATCACAGAGGAATTTGCACTTTAACGAGATATAAATAATCGGTTTTTTTGGCATGAATACAGAAGTCAATAACAAGGAAAAAAATAATCAGGTCTGAGTACAGTAATATTTCAAATATTTAATGTATAAGCTACGTTAAACGTTGTCACAACAGTTCAGCCGTACGTGTTCATCGTAAACATTTTAGCAAACACCTCTTAGAGCTGTATTTTAAGGTAAACCTTGAGACTTAAAGTAACATGCATGTTCAACTCTGTTATAGTGTGCTTTCTATTTAATTGTGTTTATTGAGTTGGGAAGCATCAACGCTTATAAATACATTTAACATATTTCAATTAGCTGAGAGCAACTCTGCTGTTTACACACATGTTAAAAGTTAGCTCAGCTGAGAAGCATTAACGCTTATAAATACATTTAACATATTTCAATTAGCTGAGTGCAACTCTGCTGTTTACACACATGTTAAAAGTTAGCTCAGCTGAGAAGCATTAACACTTATAAATACATTTAACATATTTCAATTAGCTGAGTGCAACTCTGCTGTTTACACACATGTTAAAAGTTATCTCAGCTGAGAAGCATTAACGCTTATAAATACATTTAACATATTGCAATTACCTGAGTGCAACTCTGCTGTTTACACACATGTTAAAAGTTAGCTCAGCTGAGAAGCATTAACACTTATAAATACATTTAACATATTTCAATTAGCTGAGTGCAACTCTGCTGTTTACACATATGTTAAAAGTTATCTCAGCTGAGAAGCATTAACGCTAATAATAACATAAAACACATTTCAGTTGGCTGAGTGTAACTCTGTTATTGACACACATGTTTAATGTTCTCTCTGTTCAGAAGAATAAGCATGTATAAATACATTCTATATATTTAGGTAACTGAGCGCCGCTCGGGGTCGTATTCACCAACCATTCATGAGAAAATTCTTAAACTTAAACTTGAAAATCCAAATTTCAATCTTAAATATCTGGTTTACCATGACCGCTAGATTAATTGTGAGAGTTTATTTGACTATATATTAGGTGTCCCCATGTTTAATCTAAAAAATGGTCTCGGGTGTGTTTTATTCAGAATTTATTCTTGAGGTCAAGTCTAAGAATATTTTAAAGGAAGATACAATGATATTAATGTCTTGAAAATAAAATATTGATCAAAATGGATAAAAAAGGCATATCAATACCATTAAAGTTAAGTAGGTCAATATCACCAAAACGTGACAAAATGGATATGTAAATTGGGGTGGTAAACGTGAAACTAAAATTCTCATTCTAAAAATAGACATCACTTTAAAACTGTTTGACGACCTTCTTATCGCCATTCTGACTCTTTTTAAGACGAAACATTTTTATTACGTGTTAACCTGTATATTATATATCACATTGAAATCAAAATTATATTACGTGACTTAATAAATATTTTCAGGCATGTTTAAATAAATATCTTTTTGGGTCAGAGAGATGTATACGAATGGTATATTGGAACAAAACAGTTTGAGCCAATTTCAAAATTTTGAAAAAATCTGATATATTCCCTGTACAATGGTTGGTGAATACCACTCCTATTTATTGTTCGCACAGTTGGTAGCCATTGACTGATGTGACGCACTGTTGTCCACAACTGGTGTATCACATTTGCTCATAGCTGGTATGTTGAAATGCAAAATAGTTAAGTTTGACTCTGATATATTTTGTTTTTCAGCAACAAAGTGTCGGCAGAGACACACACAAAATTTATTAAGTCACTGGTGTCGTTTAACGACCAAATATGTATTGAATGTTCACATACTTTGAGTTCAATTCTTCATCTGCGTCAGTTAACTTCATCTTAATCTACTCTTTATAAAACGGCGTATGCCTTCCTCACCACACCCCAACCACTCTAAACTCCCATATCTTATTAAAATTTACTTTATTTCTACTGAAAATTATGTGTTCCCATTTAGATTTTGTGTTGCGTCCCCTAAGTACGCACCCCCACCCACCCCTACTAAACTGAAATCCTGACTCCGCCCCTGTTAATACACTTGCCCAGATTTCTCCGGTAAAATGTGCAGTTGTTTACTTTTTTGTATACCCGAGTGGTGCAGATTATAACCAATGTATGCACAATTAGTACAGAGGTATGAAATTGCAGTTGAATATTTGTTCCTTTTATTCATAAAGTTTATTGTAATACTTAAAAGCATTTATAGTGTTTAATCACTGGTTCAAAGGCGGTGGTACTGTGCATGTTCGAAGTGTAAAATTTATAGCAAGTTACTGTTATTTGCTGGAAGACGTCCACAGTTTTTTATGCGTGATTTCCCACATATTTTATTCGTGACAACGTCCACAACGTCATTTTTCGGGAGTCCTTATTATTATGTTGTGGAATACCAGCACTTTTATTTGCTGGATCAGCTTCTGTATAAATAGTAAGTGCAAACTGAATTCTTGGGTCCGCTCATTTTCTTTATAAATACACTTGAAGTTTCGTGTCGCTTTCTTTGTAAGTCTTAGTTAGTATTAAATACCTTTAATTTCTAAAGTTTATAATACACACTGTATAAATTAGATCTACGCATAGTGTAATAAATATAGAGCAATAAAGCAGACTTATAGGCATTTTGGGGAAACTGATTTATTAAGGTCTGTTTTAAGTGAATTAAATTGACCTTTTGCATTATTATTATTCATGTTACGCACACTTGTAGATTATCAATGATTACCTGATTGACAATTATAGTAAAGAAAATTGAGCATAATCTTGTTTACTCTTTTGCTTTCCTACTTTATTTAATTGAGATATTTAAAGCGGAGTGTGCCTTAGTTTATACTTTAACCAGAAGTTTAATTGTTTAAATCACTACCTCGATCTTCAGTCACCTGAGAAGTAGCCGGCTCGCAACAATATGACAGGTGACTAATGTAAAGTAACTTGGGAGGAAACCAGGTTACGCCCCCGTCTGATTTCTCAAAGTTATGACAAAGATGCCTATTAAACATACATCGACTCGGATAATAGCTGCATAGCCAATGTTTATTATCCAACATAAAGTTCAGTTCCATAAGATTAAAACACACTGGTATCCCATCTATACAGGAGGGCAAGAAGTGACATGGTACAAGAGTTTAAATTAATACATGGTACGACATAGCATTAAACGAAAAATTGATAACAACGGCTACATGCAATCGTACATAGTAAACAATCTAATCTATTAAAAACACCCTAGAACTGAACTATGGAAAATACGTTCAGTGTAAGAGTCGCCGATAACTTCTTTGCTGAACAATGCAATATTGTACCCAAGAATACATTCCTTTAAAAGACACCTCAGCAAACATTGGTGCAACATACCTCACAAGTTTAATCCTAGTACCAAGAAGACAAGAAGACAAAACATACATTAAGGAAATATTTATAAATTCATTTAAAGTCTTGGCAAATTCATATCAATTCTTAACAATTTGATGTAAAATCTTGACAAATTCATATAAAGTATTGACAAATTCATACCAATTCATGACAAATTGATGTAAAATCTTGACAAATTCATATAAAGTCTTGACAAAATCATACCAATTCTTGACAAATTGATGTAAAATCTTGACAAATTCATATAAAGTCTTGACAAATTCATACCAATTCTTGACAAATTGATGTAAAATCTTGACAAATTCATATAAAGTGTTGATGAATTCGTATCAAGTCTTGACAAATTCATATAAAAGCTTGACAAATTTCATATAAAGTCTTGACAAATTCATATACCTTAATCTTCTTATCAAATGCACTGATGCCCAGGTGCAATCTTTTTTCCAAAATGGGGATCATTATTCGAGACACAAAACGGCTGCTCAACATTCTTTGCATTTCAGTTACAGAATAAAGAATCAATCCCACCACCTATCTCTGCATATAAATCGTCATTACCACAACAATTATCCAAACGGCGTTTGCATGAAACTAGCGATGCGATTGGATAACGTTCCCTTCATGAAATCGTGAAGGAACCAATCATATGGTTGCATAGTCAATCATGCACAGACGCTCTTACAATATACATCTCGTAGTAATTACATTGGTTAAGGCACAGACTTGTCGTTCTCATTTATAACCCAAACACTTAAATATTATTACACTTTCTTTATTTGTACCTTAAACATATACAAGGGACGTTCAATACGTAATGTTATTCGTCTCATTTTTTAATGTAGTGTAACGCCATTTCCAAAATATTTCAGGTTATATATGGTATATCAAAATTTACTTTTGGAGAAGACCTCAGAATGAATCTGAGTAGAACCACCGTCCTTCCGCAAGTAACTGGCAAACTTGCTCACATAAAGTTTTTGGAGCGAGCGGAACTCGAACTTTGGCAGTGAGAGGTAAATGATCTTGAGAAGGTGCCATAGAACACTCGGCTACAGAAGAACCACTCATATATTACGAAACGTGCACGTGTAAATCGTGCAATTTCAAAGTCAGATGTATTTATTCGATGTGCATCCGATGGTACCAACAAACAATGCATGCGATTTCCAGAAGCCTTCTCATTGAAGTCTTGATCACATACAGTCGTATACACTGCAGTCAATTATAATTGGAAAACGAACTGCTAAATGTGATCAGATACGGATCTGTATGAGAGCATGTTGCACAAGCGTATAACCTGCATCACATATATTTATATGTATATAGTATATAAATATTTATATGTTTATAGTATGGTGTTTAATATTAATTCACAATTTCAAGCCCCATAGAAAGAATGGCAGCAAAAATGGACACCAAAGACTGACACGCGCATATCTGTTAAAGGAGATTACGATGAAAATATAAACCAAATATTATTAAGTTGCTATTTGTTGTTTGCATTTTATTATTTATGACATTACTTATTGTACGCCCCTCGTAATGTTTCTCATTACATCATATATTATAACATACATAAACCAAACCCAATATAGTTATCATCTGGCCATTCCTATATCATTTTAAATATTTGTTATATATAAAAAAGCATCTGCATTTTATATTTAATAAGAGGGCGAACTTTATCGTTTCTTGAATGAAATTCGTAAAACGATTTCTGTTTAATATATAAAACTCCACTTAAGTGATTTTCCTCACTTACACGTAAATAACCTTTTAAAACAGTGAATTGTTAAAAATTCAAACCCCTTTATGAAACTTAGATTAAATGATATGTATAAGTATATGCCCAGTTTTAAAAGTTCTGTAAAGTGTTTTAATTTCATCACTTCGATACACTTATACACGCGGAGTCTATTATAATAACACGGTTTGATATATAGTTTGCGATTGGCATTGTATAATGGACAAATACGAACGAATTGATACTCATCTTCCACATCGTGTGTATTACATAAAGTACAATATATTTGGTCAGGATTATTTTTATTCTGTTCGTATCGTCAAGCTTCTATTCTTAGCTAATGAGCGGATAGTCTAACACAGACGAAGCAATTCTTAACTTGCTTGGCAAGTGAAAATTCAATTTATATTCAAAATAAATGTACTATGTTTGCATAAATACTTCAACAACTCTTTGTTAGAACACAAAATGAAAATTTTGCAAAGAACAAGGTCCATGACTACGCCCAAATTTCCCCACCCCCTAAAAATGGCTTGGGAAATTAAAGGCTCATTAAACTTCAGAAACGGTCGTTTTTAGTTTTAATTTAAGTCAGTTTTATTCTTCCAGATGATAGAATACATGTTTATTTGATCACTGACAGACTTTTCAAACGAAAAAAATAAATATAAAGCACGTTATTAGTACATAATTAAGAACGATTTTGTTTACAAATCAATGTCCGACTTTTTCCGATAAATACCTTCGGCAGAAAACGGGGAGTAACGAAGCTTGTTTGGAAACGCGTCGGTCGGTAATATATGTTATTTTCTAATTCGCTTTGCTCAAACGAAAACAAATGAATTATTTTCTTTTCAAAGCAATCTGTGGGAATTAAAGAGAACAAGACATTGTATAGGAATTGTCACTTGCATTGCCGTTATAACATTTTTTACATTAAAGATGCACAAAACAATCTGTCAAACATCCTGTCATTATAGGAGGATCTACAACAGCTGATACCATGGAGGTTTTATTCGCATGTGCGTACTACGTTCGATACAGTTCTATCGCAGACATCAAATTTATTTTTTAAAAAAAACCACCTCAACAACGATTCATGATATTAGTGAAGCCATAGCTTTTCTAATCTTTTTAATGAACCCCTTATCTAACGGTCTTAATCCGCACACTATCACTGCAGTATTCATTTGTGTACTTCCGAACACTGGCGGAGATACAGTCGGAAAGCAACCGAGTCATTACGGAATTACACAAATGTAAACAAAAGTTAAAAGTTTGGTTCGCTCGTCTAAGAAATACATATTTCGATCAATTTATTTTTACTTTTGTCGCTTTTATAAAAACAGTTTCTAAGGGGGCTAGAGGAATGGTTTTTGCAAAACTTGAAACACATTTAATTACAATCATTTTTGTTATAATCACAATGTGTGCATTTCGGAAGTTTAATAAGGGTTTAAATAAAATGAAACTCTATTTTTATACAATTTTTATATTTTTTATTTGTATTATATTGTAATCTACCAAAATTGTATATTTTGTTTTTCAATTTTAATCTTTTCGCTCAATACAATATCATCAAAATGTAAAGCTAAAAATGCATTTTTCTATATTTTAAGCTATTTTATGTAAAAAAAACACGTTTTTAACAGTGAAGACTCTCTTGTGACAAGACAATATTTACATATTTACTCAGAGTGTACCAGAAAATGATCAGAATAAATTTTCCTTAATTTTACGCTCTTTGAAGTCATTTGATAAATAGAATAACGTACAATTAAAAGATAAAATATAAATATTTTAAAAGAATAAAGTATATTTGAAACAAAAACACACCTACCTTTGTTAAAAAATAACTATTTAAAAAAGAAATAAAGTTTACAGGGCCGATATTGGGGCTTCGTGAACCCGGTCCTGTGTAGTTACAGGCTTAATCCAGATGCAGGAAACTCCATATTGATTCATAACGATTTGATATTTGCAGGCCAATTTTAGCACCGTTATTACAAAAAGTAGAGCTGAACCATCGGGGCTATCAAGTGGCCATGCAGAATATTCGTATTTCTTTTTTAAAAAAAGTGCAACGGCTCCACCATAATATTTTCAACTGAGCAAAATTCTCAGATTCCTCGGCCTGTATTCTAACAAAACGCTTCTCAATACCGTGGATGTGTATTAAATTACATACATTACCATCGGCCTGGATATGAACAATTTATACAATTTTACTTAGATCTGATTATGTCTAAAATATATATATCAGACATTTAAATACAACATAATATAAAGTTCACATACCCATATGCCGTTATGTACTGGTATAGTAATATGCTCAATCTTTCTCGTCACAACTACACCCAAAGATGATTCTGCTAACTGGACATTGATTTCCTTACACAGTCAGCATATATAGCAAAATCGTCCACATACCGTAGTGAATTTCGTGTAAAACATGAAACAACAACCCTAAAATATTGTACGATGCGAATTTTACGCTATTAGGCCAATGTAAACCTAAATTAGTTTTGTTGGCTGGAGGATGATTTGTGCACGCGGACATTAATGCAATTATTTGTCGTTTGTAACATGCTTTGTTAATGAGAATTGTTGTACACATAATTCATATTCCTATTAAATAATATTTAGATTCTCTATCTTGTCACCCAGCTTGTAAGTTTATGTAGATCTAGTTTGATTAAATTTTCACAGTAGTTTACTACCGGACCCCCTGACTCCCCCCCCCGCTGGATCCGCCCTTGGACCAGTATATTTGGAGTGGCTTTTGGGGTTCATGTTACTTTACACTACGGCACCCGAAGAGAGCACAACACTATGACAGGTGTAGATGATGTTATGTTGGCTCGACTACAAATGCACACAATCTGGATGGGCACATGTATTTTCAGTAGAAATAAATGAATTTTAATAAAATATTGGAGTTTATTGGGAGTGTACGCCGGTTTTTTAAAGAGTATATCCGCCATTGCGTTTGAGTCAATTAAAGTATATATTTAGCAGATTTTATAAGTGATATCTATAATTAGATATGGGGAATAGTACGTCAACGGTCTTTATGGTGCACCTTCAATGCGTTACTATCATTCGGCTGAGCATACTGTGATCTATTTTTAGATGGGCGGAATATAACGGAAAATACCGATCATTAACAATATTAAATTAAGGGTATTCCCATTGTATTTTGTTGGATGTTTTACGACAAATGAAAGCATAAATATCGAACAGGTGAGTTTAAGTACTATTTATTTATTAATTTTTTTCCAAATAATTAGATAAATAACAATTATTAAGAATACCATGTATTTTATCCATTATTTGTATATAGGAAATAATATACCACATGCACATTAACAAACAAATTAAAAACGAAAGTAGATATTTTAAAACATAATTAATAAACACAATTGCTTAATGCAATATCTATAAAACTATTTCAGTATTAATTGTCAAATATCATAAAATGATATATATGTATATCACATCATGAAACTTAGAACTATGGATTGTCCATATTGCTTCTAAATATCTTAAGCTCAAATTATCAAACCCATAGCTAGACCTTAAAAAACAGGGAGGCCGATTCTAAAGGTATGTGGGGGCATACTCTTACAAAGTTATTTTTGGACGAGGGTGCCATTTCCTGCATTTTTCCTGCATTTCTGAACTTATTTTGCCCATTTGGAGGTATTGATTTTGGAAACTATTTTTAATCTCAAGACCAAAAGATCTGATTTTTTTAGTAATGTATAATATCATCATAGAATAAACATGTAACATTTACAATTTAACATAACAACCAGGGTTGTAACTTGGATGAAAACGATATGTAGGTCCGGGAGCATGCACCGTCCCCCCACCCCCTTAATTTTTATCAGCTTGACTGTCGTAGGTGCATTTTGGCGTATATTTCTAATGGAGTCTGGTTATCCGTAATATTAACCTTGAAATCACTGTTTTATAACCAAATACCAAATAAATAATAATAAATGTAATGTTTTAAGGTTTGTTCACTTTAATAAAGGGGAAAACGAACTAGCCTTCTGTCTCATGTATGTGAGTGGTTACTATTTTCATACTTTATGTTACAATGTTTATATTGTAAATATGATAACTCATCTGTGATATTATTAGGTATAACTGCGTTGTCTATCGGCTTGTACACCTCCGTACAGTATAACTTCCTTGTTTGTCGGTTTACACACCTGTGTTTTGTGTGTATCGATTTTCTGGCTGAGACGATTCAATGACGATTACCATACTGAGCGACAATACGTCACGGTTTAAAAATCACAGTACAGATCAAAATGCGAAATGGGATGCGAATTGTGAAATGAAGAGTAAATAGCGAAATGGAGTCATTAACATTGCTATTTAGCATTAATTATTTAAATAAATAACCTATATTGGTATATATTGCTTATAACACGTTTTCTGTAACACACACACACACACACACACACACACACACACCACACGCACGCACGCACGCACGCACGCACGCACGCACACACACACTTGCTTTACTATCGAATTAAAATAACCAAGTAACAAAAAACACAATTGAACGGTTTGACGGGTCAAATCCATTTTGAATGAGATTCATCATTAACACAGGCCGTTTTATTTTTTAAAAAAATACTTGCATTTTGATGCGGACAGTTGGTGGGAATTAAGAACACTCGTGGACGAATCGAATGACTTATTTACTTTGTTGATTTATTTAAAAATGACGAAGACCTACCTTGTTTCCTCTTCTGCAGCACCGGACAACTCACTCTCGTGGTGCTGAGAGTGTTTAGTAAGCGTGAATATACTATGAGATACTGCACTACTGTAGGTCTAAATTTATATATTGTAATAAATTAAAAAAAGTAGTACATACGTCTTTTTTACATTTTCTTTTCACTTTATGCATTTTATTTATGTAATGTTTTTATCACTGGTGACCTGTGACTATGTTGCAGTAAATGTTGAGTATTAAGGAAGGGCTTAATTAATGGCGTAAGGACTTTTGCTCCGACCCGTTAGTTGGTTATTAAAACTATCAATATAAGATTGTTTATATGATCGTTTGTTTTGCAGAAAAAAACCAGAACAGAGCGGTATGAAGCTTTTATTTACAGCTAAGTGGATGGTATTTATAGTTGTTTTACTTCAATGTGGCAGAGCACTTCCCGGTAAGTCCAACGTTTATGATTGATTCACATGCTATCGGTTTAATCGTTATCAAGTACAGTATTTTATCTGTTTGTTTAGTCATGATAATGACCCGTTTATCAGTCATATATGATACGTGCACAAACAGAAATTATAACATACATTTTCGAAATCTTGAATTAACATATAATTCCCATCACTTCATTCATTCATTCATTCATTCATTCATTCAATAATGAGTTATATCCAGCATTTATTATTTCATTAAGATACATAATTTCTACTTTCTTTCGTTCTTTCTCTTTCTCTCTCTCTCTTTTCTTTCTTTCTATCTTAATCAATTAATTCATCAATTTATTAATTAATCAATTAATTCATTCATTCATTCAATCAATATTCCACCTACTAGTATATGGAATGAAGAAGTCATTTGTTTACATATGAAATAATAACCATGTGACAGAGCATCGGACCAAGGATCGGTGAATCGTGGGTTCGATCCTCCGCTACGGCAATGGATAGTGTCCTTGAGCATGCCACTTTATCAGCATATGAGGGTCCTCCGTGGCCGAGTGGTCTAAGACGCCGTCTCAAGATCACTTACCTCTCACCGCTATGGTCGTAGGTTCGAGTCCCGCTCGCTCCAAAAACTTTATGTGAGAAAGTTTCCAGTTACTTGCGGAAGGACGGTGGTTCTACTCAGTCTGACTCAGTCTGAGGTCTTCCTCCACCAGTAAAACTGGATATGCCATATATAACCTGAAATGTGTTGAAAATGGCGTTAAACCCCATTCAAAAAAAAAAAAAAAAAAAAAAAAAAAAATTATCAGCATATACTTGGCCGTATTGGTTCTACCCAGAAATACTTTGAGCGTGATTTGTCTCAGTTGTAAGAACTTGTTTATTATTCGATGTAAATCAATAAGTTTAAATACAACAAAACGAAAAACATAAAACAAATTACATTCCTTTACCATTGTTATGCCCGTTTCGATGAAATGAAATTCGGCGTCTGCATACTGAGATGTTTTGATTCTATGATAATATAAGATTGTTAGATGCATGTATCCGATTTTTAAATTTATTTGTAAGTTATAATTGATCGAAACTGCCGTATGTCCCATTAGGCTTAAATACTAGTATTACAATATTCCAGGTTTAACACACACGTGGTCCAGCGTCGGGATTTCAACATGTAATGCTCCCACCACCGACCAACCATTCTCGTTATGTTGTATCACTAAAAACGTCCCCTCCTTGGCGTCAATATTCTTCTATAAAATGGTTTCAAATGTGAAAGAACACATTATAAGAATCGACTCGTCATGTGATATCTTGTACCCGGAGACTGAATATATTGACTGGACGGTGGAATGTTCAAAGGACGGCAATTACAGCATCACCAGGAAAGGCACAACGTGGGACGAAATGTTTGGAACATTGGGATGCGGTTACTATGGTAACTCTTCTACCTTCACGATCACGAAGCAGGACGGTGAGTATTTTTTTACTAAATATGTGCACGTGAGTAGTTTGTACATTCACCAGTTCACCTGAGCAAAGCTCAAAGTGAACTCGGCTAATCTAATTACACGGTGTCTGTGGTACTAGTACGTCGTTCGTCTGTTATCATTTATGTCATGTGCGCTCTAGCTGTGCATTTTTATTGGATCGTCACCAAACTTACACAGTAGTTAAATATCAATACTATTTCGAATAAGTTATTGAACTGTTCATATCAGGTAATTTACGTCAACTTGGCTGTGAGATTGACACTCGTTGATCGACACTCAATGTAGTCCTAGTACACAATGCTAACCTTGGACTACTAACATAGTGCAACATTCGTAAATGAGTAGATCGTAATTATCTATTCCAATTTACATACGGTTTACATACTGTTAAGGAGGCACTTGATAAAGAAATGATCAGTTCTGTCTTATTGTCAACATATAGAAAGAGCAAAAAGCTATCGACCAAAGCAACAGAAACATAAAGGGATGTTTTACAAAGTTGGGCAAAGGTAAACTTTAATTCGGAAATAACAAACATCACAGATGAAATCATATGGAATAACTCATTTATACAAAATAACAATAAAACAATATTTTATAGAGTATGGCTGGATAAAGGAATAAAATATATTAAACAACTTTATGATTACAGAAATAAGAACTTTTATAATTTTAGTACGATCAAACAACTTTACAATCTAGACAATTCAGATTTCTTAAAATACCACTCAATAATTGCTTCCATACCGAACTCTTGGAAAGAAAAACTTAAACATGAAACATACAACAACAACGACAGAACTTTTTTCATTGGCAGGATTTTAAAGGTACTGAAACCAAATAAAATTATATATGAGACATATATATCGAAAACAACTACCAATATTACAAATAAAGCTCAACAAAAATGGAATGACTCCTATGACAATCTGAACTGGAAAAAAATCGTTTTATCACCGATTACATGTACTATTTATTCGAGATTGAGGTTATTTCAATATAAATATTTATATAGAATTATACCCACAAATAAATTCTTACACAAATGCCATTTCGTAAATTCAAGTTTATGTCAATTCTGCAATATGCATGTAGAAACAGTACAACATTTATTTTGGGACTGTGCTCATGTACAACATTTCTGGACAAAAACAAATGATTTCTTATCACAAAACGGTATTAATGTAGCTTTTAATTTTAAAAATATATCATTTGGCATCCATGACGACAAAACAAAACAAAAAACAATTATAAATTTTGTTATTTTTTTAGCAAAATATTTCATTTTTAAATGTAAAATGCAAAGCGATATACCATGCTTTGACAACTATTTTAGATATTTAAAAGAATGTAAAAATATAGAACAAATCTTAGCCCAAGCGAGATCCAAACTGGAAACGCATAATAGAAAATGGCACTCAATAAAATTTGAATAATCTAATATAGCAACCTTATATAATTAACATCAATATGTATTGATCTTATAATGAACATGATTTATCATCATCATCATCTCTCTCTCTCTCTCTCTCTCTTTCTCTCTCTCTCTCTCTCTCTCTCTCACACACACACATTTTCACAACACTGCTTATAGTACTCATGTTTATAAATGTGTATTGTTATGTAATAACTTGATAAGGTGAAAATGAAAAAATAAACGGGCTGCCATTTGGTAACTCAAAAAAAAAAAAAAAAAAAAAAACATTCGTAAATGAGTAGATCGTAATTATCTATTCCAATTTACATACGGTTTACATACAAATCAGTTAAAGTTTAAATATGGATTAGAACGGTAGACATAAATTTTTCTCCATACCATGTATAAAACGTGAACATAATTGGCATATCTTTAACATTTATATGTTTGCTCTTTATACTACGAATTTAAAATAGTTCAAAATTTACTTAATAACTTTATGTGAACATACTGGTAGGATTGTTTGTTCTAATATGTTAAAGAAACTTAACATATAAACATATTTTGGACATGTTCGGAACAGCATGGAACAACAAAAAAGACGGGCTGACAAAACCACGTAAATTAAAACAGCAATGTTAGTATCTTACAATACTTGTTTTTGGGAGAAGCGATATGTAGAATTAATATATTTGTGAACTGCTTCAAATATTTTATTGCCATAAGACAGTTGCGGTTCATCAATCCATCAAGAAATATATTTAAAGAAACTGTACATGCCTCACTGCCATATGTCAGACGTGGTATGTGTTGATGCTGTTAAGGAGGCACTTGATAAAGAAATGATCAGTTCTGTCTTATTGTCAACATATAGAAAGAGCAAAAAGCTATCGACCAAAGCAACAGAAACATAAATTAATATACATAATACTTAAAACAGATATAGAAAAGAGGCGACAATAACACCCCAACCCCTTAGATATGCCAGTAGCACAAATGCCACTGAGGACCTTAAACCTGGTTTATGAATGCATCCAACCTCGCTTTCTCTCCATCGTCATATCCTAAAATGAGACCGTGGCAATTAAAGTAGCAACGACAGCTTACAAATACAGCAGCATGAAATAATGCAACATTTCCTATGTGCAAGTAACAAATACATATAGCATTATACCACCCATTTAAGCAAATTACTAGAACACAACTAGTTGTACAATATATATATATATACTTGATATGCCGCTATTGCTACTTTTGAAAAAAAGTATTTGTATGATATATATGTTTAGTATATAAACTGAAAAAAGTCACCAGTGTGAATTCTAACTTATATCTTTAACAAAAGACAAACCGCACACACTATTAGACGCAATAATCGTTTTACAATCACTATAGCAAAGGAATGACATCGGTAAGTCAGACCTTCAACGACATTCATTGATTTTATTTTTCAGTTCTTACCCGTCACCAAGGATATATGTTACAGCACGAGGGAGACAGTCCAGTGTTGTCATGGTTACTCACCGGTGTTTTTGATCTGGTTCAGATATCTAACGCGTTGCACAGAAGAATACTGGAGATAGAACACCAGTCTATAACTTTCACTGACGCTAGTATAGACTTTGTCGGCAACATTACGGCGGGAAACATTTCCATACGTCTGAAGGACATTGATAGGTCTAGTAATGGGACATATGTTTGTGTATACAAAGATGAACCTGATGCTGCTGTAAGCGTCGGCTTGACTGTGGTTGTACTGGGTAAGACATTTCGTTTATTTAAAGTAGCCAAAGCTTGTTAAACTATCATCAATGCTTTCTGTGCGTTTGTTAACAATTGTTAATTTGAGCAATGCGTTTTTTCATGATCTATAAACGTCTGTGCTCTATTTTGAAAATAAATGTGTTCAAGTGGCTTGGTAGTTCATATATATTGATTGTTCAAACACATATATAATACTATTTTAAATGAAATTAAATGGATGTATCCACAGGTTTGATGTGGTTTACGGAACAGCTAACGGCATGCTACTTTGTTGAACAACTTTATGTTTTGCTAACAGAACAGCTGAAGATATGCCTTTTTGCGGAATAAATCAATGTATAGCTAATGGAACAGCTAAATGCATGTCTCTTGATTAACAACTCGTTGTTTAGTTAATGAAATAGCAATACAAATATCTCTTGCGCTGGACAACTCAATGTTTAATTAACGGAACAGCAAATTGCTCTTACACAACTCATTGTTGATGTTATCTTTTATTTTGATTTGACAAGTTTGATGTCATACTCTATCGTAATATCCTGGAAGCACATGTTTTTTGCAAACTAGTTATGTACGAATATAAAATGACCTTCCGCGGGAATGCTTTGTGTTCACGAAAAAATACACAAATCTGCAGAGGGTTCTAAACCCACGGGAATTCCCAAAATATTAAGACTTAATAAACTCCAGTTTACCCAAAATGCGAAGTTTGCTTTCATAGACTCCCTTGTTCCCTTTGTATAAGAATATATATATATTATATATATATAATTCTAGGTGCTATTGAATAACACTGAGTAAATTTTGTGGTAGGATAATTTATAAAGTTTTCCAGTTGCGTCTTCTTAAACGAGAGGCACGTTGAATTAAACAGTAATTTCTATTCGCCTGTATGCTGTCTAGTCTATCCTGGAACCTATCTCCAGAATCAGGTCAATTAACCCACAAAGAAAAGGCTGGGACTTCTATGTCTGTCCAACAATTCATAGCAATTGAACGCTTGCTAAACTGTGACGTCATTCAAACTTTCAGGTGACGCAACTGACCAATCAGCGTGCTCAATTGTAATTTTCCTAACTTTGCTATTTAACGGACCCAAATGGGATATCTGGGACCTTCCTACAGACTAGTATGCGGTTTCAAAACTTGTATTTTAACAATTGTATAACTTGTAACAATAACTCGATCTATGGTGATGAACGTTTGCCAGTTCCTTGTGGAATGACGTTGGTTCTACCCAGATGCATGTATATGTACTTTCCTTTTTCAATCAAAAAATATGTTTACCATATGCAACCAGTTGTGTGTTAAAACGTCGTAATACTCATATTAAATTACGATAATGTCTTTGTTACAGAGAAACCCAAAATTCCTGTCATAAACATAACAGCGTCATCTGGGTCAGAGGGTACCGCAGTATGCAGTAGTGTGTCGCAGTCTGCAGCGCCGTTGTATTACGTTCCTCAACTTCAATTTGATTGGCTAGTGCCAGGACAAGACGAAACCTACAACACTACAGCCAATAAAAGCACTCTTTACATCTCACAGATTAATTGTCAACACACACCATCTCTCCCTGTTTACTGCACCGCCAAGGAAGGAAATGTAATGAGCTTCGACAGCCAACCGTTTTTCCCACATTCAATATGTAAGTTAAATAACTACTCAGTGGTTTAACTAGGGTTGATTGTTCCATATGTAGATAAATCTGGATTTGAAGATACAATCATGCAAAATACCGACACGGTCCGTTCGTTATAAATTACACAAGCCTCGCCCTTTTTGGGGTATGACCTATATAAAAGAAAATTAAAGAATAGTTCTGCTAAATGAATTATCAGTAACGTATGAGGTAAAATAAGTTTTATTATAAATATAATTTATAAGAGACATCAGTTTCTTTTCTCTCTTATTTTGCATGCTTTATAACACCAATTTCATTAATCACTGCGGATTTGGCATGTTTGTAAACAGATGGTCTGATATCTTTTCTTTTTTATTTAAATGATGTAATTGGTTCAATCTTGGATTTAATATTGGTGAATATGTGTCTACTCCTTTTGTATCCTATGAGAAACTATTTTTAAACCACAACCTCTACAATTATTTCCAGTTCAATCAGGTAGGCAAAACATCATAAAACAGTTCCGAACTCGAGGGGTGTATGCGGAAAAGGTCTAAGTGAATATAAATAAAGAAGCACTTAGACCTTTTTCGCTTTCAACCTTGCGATACACTATTGCCTTATACACCAATACAACAACATAAAACATAAAAAAATGATTTCTACACAAATTAAATATATTCAGTTATGTTCAGATACAAAACACCGCTCAAACTCTTCATAAACAGATTCAGAAAATCCGAGTCTGCAGTGTTCTTTTGTTATTATTGATTATCAGTATTGATTATTGTTATCATAATTATTACTATCATAAAAAGCTCTGTGATAATCATCTTTTTATTTCAGGTGAATCACAAAAGCAAGAACCACCTCCGGAGTACGACTCCAGGATAACGTCCCTTGTGCTCTCTCTTAGTATATTCGGTATGTAACTCGATAATTGATAAATGAGATCGTAAGCCTGGTATTACCTCTTCATAGAACACTAATAATAGAACTCCATTGAAATGAACAAATGATTTGCGGCCAGTAGGGTTGGTATTGGTTAATTTATAAAATTATTAAATAATGTTCCCTGTGTGAAATGGAACCTCGCTTAATTAGCCCAGTAGAACTGACACTTGACCTTAATTAGGGTAGATACAAGTGTCTGTTGCAGGGTTCTGTCCGTTAGGGTGTAATTAATGAGAATCCACTGTCTTGTATTTTGTTATTTCTGGAGATTGTTTTATTAAAGATATTCAAAATATCGATGCTATTTTTACAAGGACTTAATTTGAAAGCTGAAAACACAAAGTGTAAAACGTTATCATAGTTTATTGTCTACAACCAGGTCTACCAGAATGTGAAGATACTTAGAATCTAAAGAACTTTTCATTGATGGTATTTATCATTATTTTATCATTATCATTTACTTATCAATTTTTATCAAATATCACACTTGAGTACAAAAGTATAGTGCGACAAAACATAAAGAATACGTTGCACACACTCCAAATGTTCATTTTGCTTCTCTTTCAGCATGTAAAAATACTAGGGTAATCCAAACAGGCAATGGAACGGGGCAATATGAATTACATAGGCGTTCTATAGGGTTTGTGTTCGGTCAATAAGTTGTTAACTAAATCTCTCAATAGCAGCGTCTTATTTCTGGAATTGTTTCGATATTGCTTTTACAACCATGCGTAGTCCTCACATTCGTTTTGGTTATGGTTTTCTGTTAAGCATATCAGCTGCACCCCTTATGACTAATTTCAATATCTAATAAATACCAGAACCTTTCAACAAAGAATGACATAAGGATATGTAATCCTCCAGGAGGCACACCATTATGTTTTCATCGTTCAGGATCAGACCACTTTATTTTCAGCTTTTGACGGAATTTTAACCATGTGCTTGGGCGAGTTTTCCAGCTGTAACATTGTTGTTAGGGTTGAAGGGGTGTATCATTCAATAGGTAAAAAAACATATTCGGGTATTCTAAGAATACTGCTACCTGGTAACTTTATCACAGCCTCTGGTATTTCAAGAGTGTAATTATTATCAATCTCATGAACTTCTTTCAGCCATTTCGGTTTTTATCTGCAGTGGCAACTCATTTCGGCGTTCTTGACATCATAACTAATTGTCCACTCGATACTCTAAAGTGCTGCTGCTGTGTACTGGAGTGAAAGGTCCTGTTTATGCACGAATTAAACAGGCCCCATTTCACTGAACTTATTCATTATTCATATTTACAGAGCATTTGTATTACTGTGTCATATGGTTTACAGACTGTTTAACTATTTCATTTTCTTGCTGTGCGAGCTCAATTGTCATTGCATGTGTTTCTCTTGTTTTATAGGAGAAGAGGTTTTCAAAATTTGATCGTCCCACCATACATTACAATTGTATTTGGTCACCATCAATATATAGATCCCTATCTGAAAAGTCCTTTTAGCCTTTGCATATTTAACAGCATATTTAATAATAACCCTTTATAAAAAATGATGGTGCATTGTAATTGTAACATCTAAAGTAGTCTTATTTGGTCTATGTGATATGTAACTGGGTAGATTGAGCTTGACTTAAAGAATACTTTGGTCGAAATGGGATAAAATCAAGTAATGTTGAACTTGTATCAATGGTATCATGTTGTAAGAATTGTAAGTGTTGAGACCATATGATGCTCAGTCACAGGTCTTTTCGTTCCTGTTGGCTGTGACTGCTTGAAGTTGATTAAATATATTTTAGTATGACTCTGTTTGTGGGGAATACATGTTGAAACACATGCTTTAGGGTATTACATAACAACTATATTTGAGTCGTCTGCTGAACAATTTTCCAACGTCCTGTATAGGTTTTGTTATCTTGACTTTGTTAGTCTATATTTAGAACCTGATACCTCCCGAATCAGGTCTATTTAATCCCAATGAAAAAGCAGGGAATTCTATACCTGTCCCACAATTCATAGCAAATAATATGACGTCGTTCAAGCGTTCCCTGAAGCAACTGAAAAACCAGCTAGTTCAAATATGCTGCTGTTTAACAGATCCAAACGGGAGAGCTGGGTCCGTTCTACTGACTATGGCTTTGTAAAACATTCGGATAATATGTTGTTTATGCTTTCTGGGTCTGTTACATGTACAAGTTATTGTTGAATTAAAACATGGTTTGTAGATAAACTATCAACGTTATTAGTCTCTTTTATATATCATAACTGTAAAATGTGTTCTAGATCAGATATGCTGGAGTATGATCACTCCAGCAAAAATATGAATGTTTTAAGTGCGATTTAAATCAGTTCATACATTCTAATTTTTCTTTTAAATATTTTTCCAACACTTTAAGTATGTGCTTTATATCGGACATATGCTGCAGAACAGGTTCCTCCGTAAACCAGGTGTTTGTAAAAAATGTGAAAAATTGATGTCAAGACAGCAAATTACTAAATGGCAAAGCAGATTGGAGAACAACATATTTTAAACCTAATGTTGTCCAAAGTGTTTTAATTTGTATTGATTTAAATTAGAACAGAATAGTGTGGCTGTATGTATTACACAAGCCAATATTATTTTCTAATGTGCGTGAAAACAGGTAACATTAGGATTATATCATGATTAAAGCATTCCCCAATAATGACAAGGTGTCATACAAGGTTTTCCTTCAATACGACATAACAAAAAAACAGAAACTGCAATAAAACCTTGTATCTACCCTATCGCAAGATTCAATATATATGCTCTATCATTATAATGGACTAATGGGTTATGCACATAAGTAAAATGAACTAGCATGGCTCGTTTACGTACAAGAACAACTGTATGGGCCATATATGTACGCAAATAAACAAAACCCTATGGGTTTTTGACCAGTTTGCATGTAGCCCAAAGGTGCCGTTTCCTACTTTTAAATCTTTATGGCAATTAAATTTTCAGACAATTTCATTTGCCTTTCTTTATTTGTCTGTGTGGGTTTTTCTTCTATCCAAGTGTAAACTTTTATTAGCCTTATAAATTGTGTTTAATAATTATTTCTTCTTTTGTTTCAGTCGTTGTCTCTGTGTTTACAATGACAATATCGATGGTCATCGGGTAAGTAACCACATATGCTGTATACAGAGAGTTGCATATATATCAAATTCAAACACTGCTGTAGCTTAATCAGAAATTCAGGGTCAGCGTTTTCGGTTATATCTTTCTTCTGTGTCTTTATTTAACAGCTGATTTTATTTCCGAAACTTCCGAAAATAGAAGAAACATTGTTACATTACTAGAACTCAATAATGTGCTCAATTTCATACCAAAATTGACAATATTATTTGAGTTTAAGTAAAATAATCGATTAGGTATATTCTTGAAACAGATCCTGGCTAGATTTGACCTTCTAATAAACGGGTCATTAAGCCCCATTTATTCATTCAAAGTAACTTTAATACATATTTCATATCAACGTGATGGAAACTGTTTCGCTGTCGAGTGGACCAGATTAAAAGTATTTCATATTCCTTTAATTATAGTATTTGATTTCCAGGCGAGATTTTGTGAAGAAGAAACTTAGAAGATTTTGCAGAATGTGCTGTAAATTATCTTCGTGCTGCCGAACAGGTGAGCTTGAATAATTGAGAGTTTTAATCAGTTTATTCATTCGATTGTTAGATATGTGTTTATATTAAGATCAATTTTACCCAAAAAAAAACAAATATGTTGAAGTGCAAATGAACACTTTTTGATAAAGAATAAGTAAACACTACATTTTTATTACATTGTATCTACTTGTTCAAACAATTTCACGTGGTCAGTGGGCGGAACGATACTGTTTTGTACGTATTTCATTGGCTCGTTGTTGGGTCTGAACATTGGTTACTAAAAGTGTATTCTCCTGTTACTTTTACCTTAATGAGTATATAAATACGTAATTATACACTTATATCTGCTCAAGTAAAAATTGGTTAACGTAAATGATTATATAAATATGTACGTATACACTTATGCCTGCTCGCGTAAATATCAATTAACGTAAATAATTATATAAATATGTAAGTATACACTTATACCTGCTCAAGTAAATATTACTTAACGTAAATGATTATATCATTATGTAATTATACACTTATACCTGCTCAAGTAAATATTGATTAACGTAAATGATTATAACATTATGTAAGTATACACATGAACTAATTAACTATACAGTGACAAGTCACTGGTTAACAAATTTGAGACCAAAAGAAACAAACATATACTCTTAGTTTGTATAGTATTGGCTAAAAACCTTTTAAAGTGATATTTCAATAAAACATTATAACTTTTGTAGTTTCATTCATTACATATTGCATAATTTGTCTCACTTTCGACATCAGTAATTCTTGTGTTTTCTTTCAAGCAGGGCTAGAAACAAGTTCGTCAGATTCAGACTCGGACATGGACTCTATTCTGCGGATGTCTGCAAGAGATCGACGTAACAATCATTCTTATAGTGACCGACCTGTAATACATGATTTTGAGAGAGATAATCAAGGACTGCACGATGCGTGTATGTATTCTACGTTATCACAGTCAGAACGTTGTATCACCTAAAACATTTTTTTTTTAATTTAATTTTAATGCATTATATGTGTTTTTATATATATTTTTCAAGAAATATACTTAAGGCCAAAATTTTTGCACGATATACAAAAAAAGAGAAAAGAACACAAGAAAAGTCATCACAGGACATTATTGAAATGCATTATCCAAACCAATTAATAAGCTCACAATAACCTAAATTATTAACGAATTTGATATATAAATAAATATTTTTATACATTTTTGTAACACCACTACTTTATTCTACTACAAGTATCATCTTATAGCAAGTTGTTCCTAAATACAATGTACTCTTCTATATAAATGAGCGGTAAAAAGTTGTTCATCGTAGATCAAACTGATTTGCATTTAAAAGTTCAAGATCATATATATTAACAGAAAACGATCATAAAAGTATGATCATTTTAAAATGATTAATGATTTTGAGAGATTAAGACCTAAATAAACCATTATAAGTTCAAGAAAAACTCAGAAATTAATGCGCGATTATAATGCATCTTATATTATGCATCACATATTCGCTGTGTTAAAATGTATACACTTGTGTCGAATAAGGGACAAGTGTACTATTAAATTTTATGTTTCATAAAGGGTACCTTGTGATGCAAATTAACTTATTTACTGATTAAATAATGTATATTTGTTAAGGAAGCTTAGAAATTAAGGTTCCGAAACAGAAAATATAATCAAAATCCATTATCAAATGAATGGGATGCCGACAGTGGCACTCAGCTGGTCAAAAACATTAATTCTTAAGCTACGCTTCGTTCGAAACTCCTGGCGGAAACCTTTAGCTTATTATTCGATTTTAATATTGTTTGTATTTCTATGTTACAAACATAAGGTATCTCTAGGAAAGCTAAATTTAATGAAAATCGACAAAGACTTACAGAAAATACAGTCTTTCAAAATATGCACTGAAACCATATTATTTGTCATTAAATTTTGTTGTTGGATGAAACCTGGCGGTACACCTTAACCATTATTTTTTGTTTTTATTCCATGAACATGAATATAATGCTATAGCTCTGTTGTATTGTGTGATATAAACAAAATAAAACCGGATAATTAGAAGACAAATGATAAAGATAAACTCTTTGTCTCTTGAGACTTTTTAATCTTTGAGTAGAATTTTCCAACTTTAACAGGCCTTCTCCACTAAGCCATCTGTAGCCCCGGGGTTTTAGCGCTCACAGCCTTTGACTGTTTAGATGTGCCTGACACTTGATATCTAAGATTGATTGAAATTTGAATTTCTGCCTCATATATACACTGTTGTAATGTATTTTGAAACTCCACTAAACACATTGCACTGTGTATGCCCTAACTAACAATAGCTTTTCCAAACATTTTACATTTATTATTGTGTTCACTTTACAGTGGGACCGAGAGAGGACGATGAGATACAACGCGCTATTGACCGCATTGCAATAGAAGAAAATAGAGGTAATGTGTTTTATAGAACTTAAAAGAGACGATATTTCATTTGACTTATACATAGTATATCGTCATATAGCGAACACATATACAAAATACAATTTAAGCATGTGACATAGATATTGTATTTCTAAAGCTAAGAAGATGGACATCAGTTTTATGTTAGAAAAAGCATTTTTGATAAAATGTTCTAAATAAATAATATTTTTCAATAAAAATCAATAAAAATCTGAATTGTGACACTAAAGGTTCGCATCTAAAGAGCTCCGACTTTGACTTTCTGTACATATTTTCTTGATGTGGTTTGATCTTCATCAGTCTCGGTTTAAGATAAGCCTTGCAACGTCATGACTTCAAGACCAGATATAATGGAGACTTTCTTAACCAGGGTTGCATTAGTGGTAAGGAAAGGGTCAATGACGTTGTCAAAGTGAGCAGGTTCTTTGAGTACTCGCAAAAGGTTAAAATCATGGATTATTTCTAGAAAATGTTTATACAGACCTCTGGATGTTGGCGTGGTGGTACTATAGTAGGTGATTTACTGATTTTCAATTTATTTTAGATAGGTTCAAGTCCCCTATTTATAATATGGTATCAGAATGTTTGCTTAACTACTCGAGAGAGTTTCGATTATCAAGGGGAATAAATTGTGGTTTTTGGTAGCAAACATGTAAATTATGCGTGGGTCACGTGTCTGCAATTTTGGTTTGATCAGCTATAATGGTTGCAAATCGATAATACGATTTATATGACAAAGAGTTCAAATGTCAAGATGGGTGACGGTCGTTAAGTAATGCGGATATGACATTTTTTGAAATGGAGATTCCGTTTCTATTTCACACCCCAAAAATTGGTATATCGATATGTGTCACGTGTGTACTGATTTAAAGTTAAAATATATGTAGCTTATAAGAAAAAATAAACATACATATATGTGTGTGTGTGTGTGTGTGTGTGTGTGTGTGTGTGTGTGTGTGTTTATTGAAATGTGCATCTTTCAGTATTAACAATTCAGTTGACATTTAAGCTTGTTACATTTACGGTGTCATTCATAAGTTTATTAGTCCCCTACCGATTTTCTCTTTATGATTACCCTTCTTCTGTCCGTTCATCCAGCATTTTGCGTCCGTCCGGGTGTCTGAAATGATTACTCAAACAGTATCCAAGCTTGGTTTGGGAAACGATGAGTGGATAGAGGGCAATAACGCGATAATGCAGGTCATTTTCATTTTTTCAGTTGATGAAAAATTGTGGTTTCTGTGGCAACAAAATTGGTAACATACCTTATAAAACCTGGATCCTGCGGTAACACAAAATATATCTATGCTACAGTTCTGAAACTTAGCATGTTAATAGAGGGCAATAACGCGATAATGCAGGTCATTTTATATTCGTTTGGACAACAATTGCAATTGTTATGGCAACAGAATATATAAACTTACAGATCCAAGCTACGTTTGTGAAACTTGGCATGTGAATACAGGGCAATAAAGACATTATGCAAAGACTACTTTTTCAGTCAGACAAAAGTCGTGGTTCTATGCAACAAAATTGGTAAACAGTAAACTGGTAGGAGAAGTATGTACTCCTTGAGATAGTGTATTTTATAGTTCAAACATTTTAGTTAAGTTACGGTGTTTTTATTATGTTGGCAAAACTGTTAGTAAATAAAGAGAACAGTTATTTTGATCGAGTCGGCGCTCAGTTAATCATATTTGTTATTATATTGACAATGTTGTTTGTTTTTGTGTACGATGTCGTTCAGGTTTGTTCTGTTTTGCAACCCCTTTAGTTATTTTCATAAGAACACTAGTTTACTTTTTTAGTTGTATGTATTTTATGTTTTTATAATTCAGTTAAATGTTAAATATATAAACAGATGCGAACGCCATGGAAATGTCTCGATCTCTATCCAGTTTAGACAATAGCGAACTGGGAGCCGTCTCAGCCCCGCAGGCTGTTCCTCCACCCATTGATGAGCATGCCGAGTTGGATGAAGTTGAAAGGTGTACGTGTATATATATATATTATGTCTAATACTGTTTGAAAAAAAATCGTTGTTGAGTGTTGCAACTCACGTTACATTTTATTACAATATTCAGTGTTGCTATTATTTCCAAGTCCATGGAATCGTTCAGCTCAATTATTTTGTTTTGAAATAGAATGCTGCCTATGCGGGTGGTAATTTTGCATAAGCATTCGTTATCAGGTTTAACAGATTCAATAAATAAATTCCAATAGAAGGATCCATTTGAGATTCAGAACTCAACCAAAATGTTGAAATAGCAGACTCGGTTTTATTGAGCCTATCTAAGAGGGTTAACGAAACACGCCTCCATCCTAGAACAGGGTTTACTGGTCAATCCCATATTCTGATATATCCCTAATCAGGTCTACTAACCGCGAGCTAACTGGGCATTCTGTACCTGTCCCACAATTCATAGCAACTTCACGCTTAGTAAACTTTGACGCCAAATGTTAAGTTGAAAAAACTGTGCTTAATCAACGTGCTGAAATAAGGGCTTTCTAAACATTGCTATTTGACGGACCCAATTTCAGGCAATTTGTTGACAGTGAGGGTCATCCCAGCGGATCCTGTATAGCCTTACTTGGACCAATGCCTGATTGTTGGTGTCACAGTACTTTTGAGCAAGCCTACAATCATACGTACTATAATGATAAATAGTTGAAATTGAAATGGTAGCAAAATACAGAATTTCACTCCTGTTTTATCTTTTGGAATGGAGGCGGATTGATACATAAATTATAAAGTATTATAGATGCATAAAACAGTAATAGTAAACTTTATATTATATGTCAAGTAGGGAGGAAGGTAAAGTAAATAAAACAAACGAGGTTTCACATAAAGTGAACCTTGTCAGTTGGAAAATAGTAAAGAACTGGTCCCGGTTTCACAAAAATACTTAAGTGTCGTATTTTACTTAAACTGGATAGTGTGCTCAATTTAAGTATGAAATTGAGCACACTAACTAGTTTAAGTAAAATAGCAGACTTAAGTATTTTCGAGAAACCGGGCCCAGGAAAACAGGAAAGAAACTACAGAATAAATTCGTTAACATATATTTGAGTGGTTTTCATTGCAAGAATCACTGCAGTTTTGTTTTTCATAAGAATCACGGTCTCAGCCAAACACAAAAAGACCGAAACGAAGATATTTACATTTAAAGCATCAGTGTCACCAACGACTGCCTTGTTTATTGCATGTAAACGCGTTTCTTAACCCTTCAAACATTAAATTAGTCGGAACTAGACATTTTCTGAACCTGGCCCCGGTTTCATGACAATAGGTAAACCTGTTATTTTATTTAAACTCACAAGTGTGCTCAATTCCATACTCGATACACTATATTTTTAAACAAAATAACGGACTTGAGAAATTTCGTGAAACCAGGACCAGACCATTACATTTGGAGATTAAATACTCGGGCATATTTATTTTCTTCAGCTATATAAATCGTGCACCTGCTTGTGTACTGTAAATCATATTACAAAACTGATTTCATTTTGCAGTATTGGAGCTGCACCAACAGCATCTTGGTCGGGATGTCAACAATTTGAATGTTGCCAGAGATAATATATTAGAAAACGTATTACAATACTACACAGACCCAACTGTCGCCACGTCACGTGTTACAGTAAAATTTATAGGAGAAGACGGTATGGACTGTGGTGGAGTAACAGACGATATGTACACAACGTTCTGGTACCGTGCTGAAGAGCAGTTTTTCTTAGGATCTGAAGCTGTGGTTCCACATATGAAACCACATATGCTAACGAAAGAAGAAAGCACCTTCCTGAAATTAGGTCGGATTCTTTCACATTCGTTGGCGATATTGAGAGCATTTCCTATACCAATGTGTAAAAGTGCCGTGATTGGAATGATTTATAACACAACCAACGTTGCCAAAGAAACCCTCATCGAGGACTTTCTGCTCTTTCTAGATCCTATTGACAGAGCGTTGGTGTCGTCTGCTATAAATGATTTCAGTGCACTTACTAGCAACCAGACGGAAGACTTGCAGAATATATTTATACAGCACAATTACAGTGGTGTTGTTAACGCGGAAAACTTCATAGAACACCTTACGCTACTCGCCAGAAATCTTATATGCATTCAACCGAAACCTCTTCTGGACATAATGCGACAAGGTATTCCACAGAATCACTTCGACTACTTCTGGTCTCGCTTACATCTAAACTCTCTAAATGTGCTCTTTCGAGCATTGAAGCCCACAGCGCCAAGAGTTATTTCGCGGCTGAAAACAGAGCAACGTGGAACCGACCTATCAAGGAGGCAGAGGGCAGCATTCGGCTATCTTCAAAATCTTTTACGTGAAATGTCGGTACCTGAACTAGAGACATTCCTCCAGTTTGTCACTGGAAAGAAATCCACGCCTCGACAGCTTATTATGGTGACCTTCACCGATGATGTAGGATTGCGTAGGCTTCCAAAGGCTCACACATGTTCTAGTTTACTGGAATTGCCCGAAACGTATGAAGATTATGATACATTCAGGTCGGAGTTCAAACACGTTCTGGCCTCTGATGAAGCGTTGACGATGACAATGGCATAGACTTTGATGTACTGTAATAGCCGAACATTTGAAGTTCTGTTTAACTTTATTCTGAATTTAAACGGCATCCAGTTTTGCGGCATCCTTAGATACCTTGATGTAAAGTAATACAATTTACTTTTATACGTTAAATAAGAATAATGTATATTAACAATTTAATTGTGCAAAGGCTGTGTTAGTATGCAGACACGTTCGTGTAAAATATGGCTAGCCTTATATAACTTACATTGGGCATGCGACTTAATCATTTGTACGGCTTACAGCGAAAAAACATTGGAATTTAAGGAATAGGATAAAGTCGTATTAGAAAATCCGGATAATTAAGGACAAAGGTATAAATACTGATACTTTTATCACTGTGTTTCTTGTAAATGCGCATTTAATATCACCCCTTTTGTTTAGTATCCTTTCTTTTTCATTTCGCACATTTTGCTTATTTCAAATATTACATAGTCTATCCAAGAACCTAATATCTCCCGAATCAGGTCTATTAACCACCAATGTAAAAGCAGGGAATTCTATGCCTGTCCCACAATTCATAGCAATTGAACGATTACTAAAATATGACGTCATTCAAACTTTCAGTTGAAACAACTGACTAATCAACGTGCTCAAATGAGGCTTTCCCAAAAATGATAGTAACGCAGGGCGTATGCTTATTATTTTTTTTTTATTATTTATTAAAACCATAAAATAGAAATTTTCAGGTAGTGATTTAAATGGTCTTGGTATTAATTTGTTTAAAATATCGAAACTAGTATATGCTGATGATATCGTTTTATTTTCGAATCAGTGGATAAATTGCAACAAATTGTTAATTACGTTAGTGTGATATGGATGGAAGCTTAAACTTTGTACAGCAATAAACAAAATTCTTTTTTTACAGAAAAAATATTTTTTCGTTATAAATATTTAAACTGTAACAATGTTGTTCTTAATATTGATAATCAATTTATCTACTTAAATACCGTTTTTATAGTCGGTAGTTATTTTGCGGAAGTGGTTTATACTCAACACAAAAGGCTATTTTTGAATATGAATAGAAATATGTAAAAAAATTAAATCAATACAGTCGAAGCACAGTGTAGCTCTTTTCGACGAGATAATAACGCCAATTTTGAAATACGGCAGTGACATTTGGGGATTCAATAACGGTAAAGACTTCTTATGTTTCTTTGTTGGAAATATTTTAGGTTTTAACGATATATGGCTTATTAATTAAATATTTGACATAGTCGATTGACTGAGTAACAATCATATTATTACTTTTAAATTTCAGCTTCATCTAAACTGTATCAAATTTTATAAATTCATTAAAGCTTTTGTTCAGCTACGTGTCTCGCCGTATCGTTTAGAAGTTGGGACAGACAAATGTATCAGTCCAATTACAATATAACTTGACGGAAGTGCAGAGTATGTAAAAAGTAGAGATGAATTGAATATGTGTTTTTTTTATATACATGTATTGATAAACATTATTTTGTTGTTTTTTTTATGTTTTTTTTATTTTTAATTTATTTTTTTTTTTATTTCATAATACATACATTTTACAAATATATTTGATATAATACATACAGTTTAACATGAATGTATTCTATGAAATAATGTTATACTAAGAAGAGACGGGGAATAAAAGGAAAATGGGTAAAAAGACATGGATAGAAGAAGGAAAAGAGACAGCTGCAGACATAAAAAGAGATTAAGGTGGTTTACACTGTCAATTTGAATTAAAGTTCGGTTGTGAGATTTTTATTAGATTAATTGCAGTTTATTCCATTTACTTTTATGTTGCGTCACTTTTTCTTTTTTTACTCGCTATTATTTTTCTAAATTTTCATGATATTTTATGTACATGTATTTTATAAAATTGTTGAACTTTGGAATTGTCTGTTCATACTTGTTTTTGAAAAAAATATATTTTCCATGAACCAATATACAGTTTAATAAAATTGAATAACTGTTCTGGTCAAGATTCCCAAGAGAAATCGTTGAATAATCCAAATCTATTTCAATAAGTTTTTCATTCAGATACACTCCATGTTCTAGCCAAAACAAACTTCAAAATGTGACACTTCCAAAATAAATGTTTGTTTGTTTGTTGCGACATGCAAAAATCGCATAAACTTGTATTATAAATATTACATTTGTACAGAAATTCATTATTAGGTAAGATTCTCATTATGTATTTTTATTGGAATGCTGTTAATTTTGTATTAATTTAACATTGAAAGGGTAGATTATGTATACTTTTCCAATTTAGATTTGCTATTTCTTGTTCCCATTTAATATGCAAATTATAGTGAGGTCGCTTTCAATATACTTTTACTGTTTATTATATAAATATTTATTTGAACTTTTCGCATTTACAATTTGTTCCATTAAGTTATTTTGTGTATTATTGTTTAGTATATTTTCATTCTTAAGTTTAGATATTTAATATAGTTTCTCTAATGTTTGGGAAAAAATCATCATTATCATTTATCATTGTTTCTACTTTATTGTATAACTTTTCATAGTACACTTTTGTTTCTTTAAAAATGTCTTCGGATTGTGTTATTTCTCTATCATTTTTAATAAGTCTATCAATAGTTTTACTCTCAGATCTTTTTTTTTCTCCAAATTACTAAAGTATTTTTTATTTCTTTCGGCTCCTTCAACCCATTCTGCTATTGCTCTTAATATAATTCCATTCGTTTGAGTTTCAATAATTTGATTTAACTCAGATTTTTTTTCATTAATAATATCTGTGATTTTTTTATCATTTGGAGTTTCAGTTAACCTTCTTAAATTATCGATTTCATTTTTCAATTTTATTACATTTTTTAATGTATACTTTTTTTTATTTGACGTATATTTATTAGACTCATTCCTAATAGTACCTTTAATTACTTGCCATAATGTATAAGGATTAGATTCTTTATTTCTACTATTTCTTTTATAGCTATTTTGACTTTATCCTGATAATCGTTATCTAATATAACACTATTGTTGAATTTAAAATATCCTGGCCCACGTGGCTGTTTGTCAATAATAAGATTAAAATATACGAGTGAATGGTCCGAACGAAAACCTGTTGTAATTTTATAAACTGTTATTGCATTTACTAAATTATTTGACATAAGAAAATGACCAAGTCTACAAAATATTGTTGGTTTGTTATTTGAATGCCAGGTATAGTGCTTAATGTTTGGGTTTTATATTCTCCATATGTCATTTATATCATTATTTTGTATTACATTTTTTATTTTATCCCTGTTTTTTTTTATTATTATTAACATTGCCATGTTTTTTTATATAACTCAACATTTATTACTGCATTAAAGTCCCCTCCCACTATCATGGTTTCACTATCATTTAAATTTATGAAATTGATAACAATAATTGAAATAGACCAACATGTATAATTTCATCAATTTGTTAAATTCATAAAATAACGGTACAATAAAAAACTAATAACTGTTACATTAAAATATTTTCAGATCAGAAATATAACCTTTTATGTCTGCTAACATGTATTTTCAATTACATAAATTAAAGAAGGTGGTCTCAGGTATATTGTGCTGTTTTTAGCTAACATGACTTTGAGAGTCTTATAATGCAGTCAAACCTGTCTGTCTTAAGCAGCCAGTCGAGGGAGGAGCAAAAATGATATTTTAAGACAGGTTGTTGCTTAATACAAGTTAATTTGCCTTGAAAGCATATACATGGGAAATAGAAAATGTGACTGCTTAAGACAAGTGACTGCTTAACTTACACAGGTTTGACTATATAATGAATCACCGTCTACACTTTCAACGTTACTTCGATTTAAATATATTCGATACAACATGAAACCAATATTGTAAATATTATATAGCATTACTAAACACTGTTTGTCATGAACCTTTTTTTAAATCATGTACCAGATGGGCATGTGTGCCTATTGGGTATTGGAAATAAATTGGACGCGTGGCAGTTGATACGAAAAAATGTTTTCGATTGCTGTGTTTAAATAATTGTATTAAGTTGTATCCTTGTTTTAATGTACATATATACTTCACGCCTTTAAAAAGCAAGTATGTGTATTGTATCAAATATTGATACAAATGATACAAATGAATGATAACCCATTTTTTAAATTCTATTCCAGCATCTTCATCACTTTAAAACAAAATATAACAAATTAATTGCGGTCGGCATGTACCTATTAAGCGTTATATATCATTGTAGATATTGGTTAAAATAGCATCAATATTAAAACACATTGCATTTTAATGGCGTAAAGTATATTTATTTATTATATAATTGACAAAGTAAAATATCCATGGTGGTTAGTATTGTTACCAAAGATATGCTGTGAAGCAAATTGTGTTTGTTGTGAGTTTCAGATAAATTATATTAGTTGATTCTGATATGCTTATATGCACTTACCGCTGAGGTCACGGGATCGAGTCCATCTTGGTCCAAACAAATTATGTGAGACCATTTTCCAGTTACTTGCGGAAGGACGCTAGTTCTACTCAGATTCATTTTGAGATCTGCCTTTACCAATAATGTCGGATGTGTCATATATAACCTGATGTGTGTTGGAAATGACGTTAAACCCCAATATAAAGAGAATTTATTTATACGTTTTATTCTAGCTCTTGATTTCCCTGTAAGAAATCTTACATTCGGATTCAAAATCCTCCTAGTTAACTCTGATGTGAACTAATACAACACATACAATGTGTAAAAGTTAATAGTATAGTTATCATGGTGTCACTGCTATTGAAGGGGCCAGCCACAATAAGCTTATGGGACGCATTTATGTTATACTAGTTGACCTGCTTAGGCTTTCAGACATTCGGTACCTATTAATTTAATTAGCTGCCGGGTGAGCAACGGACCGTCTCAGAAAAACCAAAGTGGTTCCACCATCTCCCGCTTCCGATGCCGACTTCTTAACGGCAAGGCCACGGAAACAATGTATGTATTGTCATAAACATGCACAACCTGTTGTACATGTTAGTAATACAATGTCTTTAATAATTATACATACACCTTCTAGTTTTGTAATAAAGTTTATTCATTATTTATAATGTTAGCGTGTGCGTGTGTGTGTGTGTGTGCACGCGCGCGTGCGTGCGTGCGTGCGTGCGTGCGCGTGTGTGTGTGTGATTAGCAACATTCATTTGTTTAATTTAATATATTTTTTGATACATTTATTAGGATTTTGATATACTTAATTATGTTTTGTGATTTTGTGAATAAATTTAATGACTTGTTTGAATAAAGCTTGAAACAAATGTAACAAGTTTGTTTTTCATATTTCCAGAAGGTCGTAGAGCCATCAGGACATTCTACATATAGGATGGCAATCGTAGATTGATATATTAGAGAATAATGTATGATAGTAAACATTTTTAAATATTTACAATGGTATGGAATTCAAATACATATCCCTCACACACATACATATACATCCACATACATACATTAATAACAACTGAACATTTTATATATAGAGATTATTAAAGTTATTTATCCATGTACAAAAACAGAAACACTAAGGTTTTAAGATTAACGAACTAAAACGCGTAACTAAAAATCCGCTAAGACAGTGCTATGAGACCAAAGGAAAGTTGTAAAACCATAACTCTTTGTGAACAGCGACTCAGTAATCCCGAACAGGCGACTCGATAAACCAGAACAGACTACTCGGAAAACCCTAACAGTCGACTCAGTAAAGCCGAACAGTCGACTCAATAAATCCGAACAAGCGACTCAGTAATCCCAAATAGTCGACTCGGTTAAGCCGAACAGTCGACTCAGTAAAGCCGTACAGTCGACTCAGTAAAGCAGCACAAGCAACTCAGTAATCCCGAACAGTCGACTCGGTAAAGCCGAACAGTCAACTCAGTAAAGCCGAATGGATGACTCAGCAAATCTGAACAGGCGACTCAGTAAATCCGAACAGTCAACTCAGTAAAGCCGAATGGATGACTCAGCAAATACGAACAGGCGACTCAGTAAATCCGAACAAGCGACTCAGTAAAGCCGAACAAGCGACTCAGTAATCCCGAACAGTCGACACGGTAAAGCCGAACAGTCGACTGGATGTCCAACATAGACTCCAACCCGAGTACAACACGGTCCATCCCACAGAACTGTACAATCACAAGAAGAAGGAAAGAAAAAGGTAACAATGTGTCAATAAATATTGATTATTATACACTATATACTTGTTTTAACAGTTTTGTTGTAAATATATAAGGATTTCAAACTTATGATATAAATGAATTATGAAGTGTATTACATGATCAGGTACATGTATATAACATATTTCAGTACATGTATCATATTAATATGTCTAAACAAGTAAATACCTAAGCCATTGTCATTACAGTGTATATAATATTGGTTTCGATTGTTTATTAAAATTGATATTCATAAATCGTTTAACTGTAGTGTTTTCATGTATACTCCTATATAATAACCACTCCCATATATTCCCTAGGGCTAGTCAGCCTATATACCCATTCCTATAATACCGGTATCTCTGGTCTGATCCCCATATACATGAACATTACAAGTTATTAACATTATGTGCATAATAATGTGTTGTTTTTGTAGCTGATATTTTAAACAATGGTAGATTAAAAGATAGTTTTATTTTAAATAATTAAATCTGAGGACAGACATTATTGGAGCAGAGGAAAACATGTAACAGGCATAAAATTACTGTTAAAATTTTATTGCTGTTAACAAATAATAAAAATAATAAAATAAATAAAAATAATAAATTTCAATTAAAACGGTAAACTTTATTAAGGCTTAAAGTTTCAGTTAAGTTTATTGTAAAATGGTATATTTGTCTGATGTTTGTAGAGCTGTGTTAGGTGAGAATTTTGTTAATATGCAGTTTATACAAGTTTGATTAGAGTAATCATTATACAAGCCATGTTGTAAAAGAAAAACCTTGAGGTGTTAATAACAACCATATTTTGAGTTAATAGGTCTAAGAAGGTATTTACTTTTGATTTCATTGTCATATCAAATATTATAATCTTAGTAAATCTGTCATAAAATTTAAGCATTATTGTTTTGGAGAAAAGCCTCCAGATGTTGATATAATCATTTGATTTTGAGTTGACATGAGAATAACATAATTGCTCATTTCCTTGGCATGTTTGATTGTTATATTTTGTTACATTATATCATGTTGATTACATTTGATAAGAAAGTCCTAATTAGTAACTTTTAGCATATTAACAGCTTTTGGTCATAATCTAAGTAAAACTAGAATCTATTGGTTTATTGTTAAAATGATTTTTATTGGTTAAATATTCAAAGTTAATTTTATTGGCTAATCCATTTTTGTGGACTTGTAATATTAAGAAAGATTTTTTAATATTAAGGAGGAAAAGGAGGAAGAAAAAATCAAGGAATTGAAGATTGTACATAGGAGTTGAGATTTTAAGTTTAGTAATTAATAATAGTTGGCAAATCTGAGACTTGTATAACTCGGCGGACTAGAATTAATTAAGTTACTTAGATATCAGAAAGAACATAAGTTTTACTTCTAAGAACTTTGGTTAACCATAATTTGAGAACTATCTATGTGTGTTTTTATAAATGGATTGAAGTTATGTTATTAAATGATTGAAAGTGGAAACTTCTAAGTCGTGTATAATTGACTCAGTAAAGCTGAACAAAGGACTCAGCAAACCTGAACAGGCGACTCAGTAAAGCCAAACAGTCGACTCAGTAAAGCCGAACAGTCGACTCAGTAAAGCTGAACAGCTGTCTCAGTAAAGCGAACAGGTGATTCAGTAAAGCCGAACAGTTGGCTCAGTAATCCTGAGCAGGCAACTCAGTAAACCCGTACAGACAACTCGGTAAAACAAAACAGACGACTCAGTAAACCCGAACAGTCAACTCGGTAAAACATAACAGACGACTCAGTAATCCCTAACAGTCAACTCAGTAAAGACGAACAGTCAACTCAGTTAAGCCGAACATTCGACTCATTAAGGCCGAACAGTCGACTCAGTAAAACCGAACAGGCGACTCAATAAATCCGAACAGGTGACTTGGTAAACCCAAACAGGTGACTCAGTAAACCCGAACAGGGGATTCGGTAAACCTGAACAGGCGACTCGGCAAACCCGAATAGGCGACTCGGTAAACCCGGACAGGGGACTTAGTAAACCCGAACAGGCGACTCAGTAAAATCAAAAAGGCGTCTCATTAAACCCGAACAGATGACTCGGTACAACTGAACAGACGTTTAAGTAAACCTGAAAACGCAACTCAGTAAAACCGATGTAAACTCAACATGTCATGACTTTTTACTTTTTATTCTCTGGTGTTATCTCTAATCATTAAAACAGTTTCAGTTGTTTAACTAGACAAACAGTGCTTTTATTCGACAAAAAAGGAATTCAAATAATCTGTTGAATTTTTTTACAAAATTCGACAAATAGATTTTAATCTATATAAACATCGAAATCTAATTTCGTAGCATAGTTATACTTGCCGCCTGGACTTTTTGTTTTGAGTATATTAATCAATTTTCATGTATATTACTCACATTGTATTGAACTACTCTTCCCAACTAAAGCTGCCAGTCCTGTGAAAGTGGTTATATATTTAAAAGTACGGATCGTTGAGAGTTAAATTAGGTCAACTCCTAATCATCGATTGTCATTACATACAAGACGGTGTAGTAAATATACCACAGAGATAAGAAACCAAACACAACATAACCATGGCTATAACGAAACATTTCATACCTGATCGCAGAATGATACTTTTAATAGGTAAGTTTTTTTTTAACTTAAACGCCCTTTTAAATATATGTTTTATAAGTATAAGGCAACCAATTTTATTGGTGTAGGAGCCCAGGGCTGCATTTCACATAATAACTTGGACGTAATTCAATTTGACAATTTCTCCGTTGTGTGTTCAAATTCGATCCACATTTAAAATGATTGTGTTTTCAGAAAATATGTTATTTTCTGCATGATTTGAGCCAACTTGTCTTCATTTGGATGAAAATTAGAAATAATTTGAATAATTGTTAGTTTTCGTTTACGACGAATTTTGTCGTAAGTTTTTTTTGTGAAGTGCATTCCAGAAGCATAAACATAAATCTGAATAAACCAACCAAGTAACGTGCATACTATCCCATAATGAGCTTGGACCGTGCTGGGCTGAATAAACCAACCAAGTAACGTGCATACTTTCCCATAATGAGCTTGGACCGTCGTCGTCGTCGTAAGTGTTTTTTTACCCTCGCACTTTGATCTGTGTCATTTTGGCGAGCAGGATAAGTTGATTAAGTAGCCAGTGGACAGCTACGGCAGAGTCGCTACTTCCCCCGGTGCTGCACCGCTGGCTGGATAAGACGATTATGTAAATAGGTCGATTCTGGTCGCAGTCGATTGTAGAAGCTGTCTTGTTGTTTAGTTGTTGATGATGTTTTAGTCTTGAAGGCTGTTAAATAAGGTTCCCGTTGTGGAGCTGAAGTCCCTGTGTAGGTGTTGCCATTATGCTGTATGTTGTACCGCTGGTTATTGTTGACATCAAAACGATCCTGTCTAGGGCCACGTTAAAAGCATAAAATCGATGATATGTTAAAATAGATGTCTCCACCGATCATCAAATGTAGAGACATCCGCCGCTTGCGCGGTTTTTTTTAAAAACCGTTACTTCTCTAGAGTACCATACAAATACAAATATACGAAGTTGACCCACTTTGAAGACTGGAGCGAAGTTTCATACGTCCTTCCATCTCGGCAGTCGCTTGTAGAGTGGAATGGCTTGGACCGTGCTAGGCTAAAGCCTACAAACTCATCTGTCAAAGGGTGTCTTAATCCGTTCGACCATGAAAAAGCACGTGTTCAAGTATTAGAGCATTACACCCAATAAGCGGGGGTCGTGGGTTCGATTCTTCTCAATGGCTATGTGATGTGTCCTTTAGCAATTTAGCAAGACATTTTAACCGCATATGCTATTGCTGGATCTGCCAAGGAAAACTTTCATGATTGGGTGATTCGTAAAAAACGTGTTTCACAATCGATCTGAAATAAATAATAGAAATTATCTCCCTTCATTCGTAAGTAAATTAACCATATGTTAGCACGCCTACCTACATTGAGCGGATTGTATTCGGTCGCACCAAGTGTATAGCAATATGATGAACAAAATTAAATGCACATATGTATAATTCCACTTCATATAATTCATTTTAAATTGAAAATTATAATCAATATTGACGTTCTGTACATTTAAATATCCAATCACTTTTCTACAGGACTGACAGCTTTAGTTGGGAAGAGTATTTCAATAAAAAGTAAGTAACATGTTATCTGGATTCCCGTTTTTGTCGAATAAAAGCATCTTTTGTCCAGTTAAACATAAAAGCATCTTTTGTCCAGTTAAACATATGAAACTGTGTTAATGATGAGAGATTACACCAGAGAATGAAAAGATGTTAAAAAATCATGACTGGCGTCACATATTATATTAGGTGATATCTATAACGAACGTAATGAAACCGTGATAACGAAAGAACTGACTTACGAGTGAGTGCATGCGTGCTTACGTGTGTGTGTGTGGGGGGTGGGTGGGTGGGTGGGTGTCGGTGTGGGTGGGGTGTGTGGGTGGGTTGGTGGGGGTGTGGGTGTGAGTGTGGGTGGGTGTGTGGGTGTGACACGGCAAGTGTGTATTCATGTATGTATATAATTTGATGTATACATTTCTGGACACATACAACCATATTTTCCTTCTGTTGCAGATCACACGTCCCTGTTGGTACTAGAAAAACAAGGTAAAATAAAAAACTGTTTAGTCGAGATATGTTTCTATTATTGTTTTATGTATTTAAGTATTATCTACATTACTCGGACAACTATGATGAATTAGAGAAACATTCAGAACACACTGGGTAAATAAACTTGGTAACCAGTAATCATGTTTAACATGTAATGGTTTCCGATACCCAGTGGTTAAATTGCCACCTCCAGATAAATTACTGCTGCTGTATTTGGTTAGCGCTCCGAATGGTCCAAGCGAAATGACCTTTCTCCAACAATAACAACGAATGCATATGTAACATGTAATGTGTTGAAAACGACGTTAAACCTCAATTAAAATTGAGAAAGCAAATGTTCTTGAATTATTTTCCCCTATTTGTCTATTGTTACAGTTAAGCGACATCCCTCTAAATGCGTATGTCTCTTTGGCCGACATAAACATGTGAGCCAGTAAATATTACTAAATAACTATTTTTGTTATAGTAAGTCACAGAAAACAAATATTATACATTTACACATACTAAAATATAACATCAAGGGAATTGGTCTGAAAATAAGCTCCCACAATTTCTACTTAGTCCGAGAGTAGTATTCACAGGCATTGCAATAAGTGCCCATGGTGATTATGTGATATGGGGATGGGGAACAAATTGGCAGTCATCGTCCGTTTTCCATTGCAAGATAGCTTTGTCTGACGGCTCTAATTTTATTGGCATCGTTAACTGTTATGATGTGACAGAAGATGAGTTCACCCGTTAATCATGTTTGCGTTCTCAGTGGCGGTTTCGCTACTGACTGTTTCAAGGTGGTGACTCCTGTCATAACCTCCTCTTTATGCATGTTTTAAACTTATTATGCTTATTTCAATTATTTGACGTGTTTTATGATATTGCCGTGGTTGCGTACTTTTAATATAACATCACCTATTGGACAAAAAAATAATCTCATTTTTAAAACAACTTTAACTCAATTTTTTTAACAAACTCTTCAAACAAAAAGCCTAAACGGCGCAGTTTTGCAAACATGGTGTAGAGAATTACATTGAACACCCATGAATAATCAATCCAATTCGGTTTCCTGTCATTGGCGTTGGTAAAAGAGGTAGCATCGGTAAAATACTTCGTTTTGTACAGGACTTGGTGATCTTCAACGCTTGCCTTCCTAAAACCAAACATTGAACCACACAATGTTAATATTGTTACATATTGCAAGAGAATTGATCAATCAAATACTTTTCAAATGTATTGTGTTTAAATGTGCAGACATCGAAATCACCGAACAGGAAATGAGCATATCCCGTGAATAAGAACAAGGTCCCTGTAGCGAGTTATAATCTGCACAGAGGAGGAACTGCGTCTGAAGGAAACATAATTACTTTCTAGAATAACTATACATTATTCTTATATTGACCGTTATATTAGCGATCTCAACATAGAATCGTTGAAAACGGTATCCCAGATACATTGTTTTCGTTGACCTAAGCAATTATGTAGGTTAATTAATTAAAAGTAGTTTGTGATCATATACATAACGCACCTACCAATGCATCAACCCCCACACCTTCTGAGTGATTGGGGTAACCTACAGAATATATGACAACAACGAAATAAAAAGAACACACAGACGACGACACCATGGTGGGTGGGGAAATAGACTAAGGAGGTGTATCACGAAATGGATATTTGAGATTTAAATAGACTTGAAAGTTTTAACAAAATATCATTCCTGGGGATTGGAAAAGGCTTGAAATTCTGCTGATAACCTAGAGAATATTTACTCCCGTCCTAGGTGGTAGGTGACATTGTTTGGTGGACAACGATAAACAACCTTATCGATCTTATTGTTTATCTTTTCTAGTGAATTGTAACTTTGATGCCGATCTGTGTTTATGGACCCAGTCTACGAACGACAGTTTTGATTGGACGAGACAAAGTGGCGAAACAGCGTCTGGGAATACGGGTCCGGAAAATGGTGATCGAACAACAGGAAGTGGTAGGAATATATTTCTTTCTTGGATTCAAGTTTATTCAAACTTATCACGCCCAGCTTGCATTTGCTACGTTCTTTTCACGTCTGTCTTGCAATCAAAACATTTGACAAAACTAAAACATGACAATTCAACAGCTGAAATTGCGCTTATACTATTCCTGTTGTTTTTAATAATGAGTTTTGAAATATGCCTGTTTAATATTCGTTTACATAAAAACGCAGACTTTGTTTGCATAAGTTGAAGTCGTCATAATGTGATGTCTTTATTAAGAAAGGTAAATAGTTTTAATATTGCTCGAATCTTGCAAAACAGTGTGAACGGAGCGAATCGCAATGACAGATTAGACCGCGCCATGTAGCACCAAACAGGAAGGTCAACGTAAACCATAAGGAAGATTTTGGGAAAAGTAAGGTTTTAAATTTTAAGTACATGTCTAGTTCATAAAGTATTGAATAATAACATAAACTATCCGTTATTATACACCTATGAAGTACTTTTTTATATATATAAATGAAGAACAAAAAAACAAAAAACAACAATAATTCAAGTACTAGTAACAATGCGGACAACGATACTACAATACATGATGGTGATGAAGATAACGGTGATGACAAGATGAAAGTGATAAATAATAGTGATGGCGATGATTTTGATTGTGATGAAAATAGTAATATAGTGACAGTGACGATAAATACAATGATGATGTTGATGTGGATAGTGATGGTGGTGGAGATAATTATGATGGTGATGATGATGGTGACGATGAAGATGTTGATAGTGATGATGACGATATGATGGTGATGATGATGTTTATAGTCATGATGATAACATTTGTAAGATATGTACTATGGATGATGATGGTGATGATGATGTTGATGATAAGGTTTGTTTGTTGATGATGATGAATAAAACTGTTGAAACTATTTTGTCAATATCTGCTTTCAGGGTATTACATGTTTATCGAGTCGTCGGCACCCAGACGTTACAGTGAAGCGGCCAAACTGGTCAGCCATGACATTGACCCCTGGAACAACGATAAGATTTGCTTCTCCTTCTGGTACAATATGAATGGCGACAATATTGGTACCCTGCAGGTGGTACAGACTCGAAAGATTTACATGGACACTTATGAGATGCTGTGGAGTAAGTCCGGAAACCAAGGACCACAATGGATACAAGCCAGTATACCAATTCTGCCACCAGGACCATTGAACGTAACTAAACATTACTACACCTGCAGCAAGAAATCACGTTCATTTTGAAAGTACTCTTTACCATATAAATCAGAACATTATAGCGCAAGGAAAGTAGACGTCAGAAATAATGCATTCATACCACAATTTTTAAGCATCTTTTTTTCTTTATAAATTCACAATTCAAACATGACAATGTTTTTTTTTAAATGTTCCAAATACATGAAAAATGCCATTCGAGTAACAAATAAGCATTAAAGTAAGGTGTGGGGGGGATTATATAAAAATAAACAAGGATTATTTATCACCGTCATTATGCGACTTCCTGTTTTTAATGAATGTGTTACACCTACGTGTATTTCAAACAGAGCCAGACAAAGCAAACTTCCCACCATCACCACCCTACGCTACATAAGAATATAAATGTTATAAAATCACGGATGTCAATGGAATTATACAAGTATGCCAGTCAAGAGTTGCTAACGATATCATTTTTCAACGGGGATAAAATTGTTTCTGTTTTGTTTTTATTTATTACCTCAAGGACCTGTATTTCTCTCGAGTTCCTTGGTTGCCTATTAGTTTTGGGGAGATTTATTTTATATGAAAACAACATATAAAATGTACCTAAGAAAGCTTGTGCTTTATATAATCGTTTTTTTTTTATTTCTGACAGTATTATTCATACAGTGTTTTTTTTATTTCATATAATAAAATTATGATGTGTTCTTTTACTTTTACATCAATCGTCAGGCTTAGATAAATCCACAGACCCATGCTCACCAAAATTGATTAGTTTTCAAAGCGTTTATATCGTATTGCTTATATCAGACATATTTGATTGACTGTTGATATAAATAACAATTTGGTTAACATAAAGTTTAATGAATATTGTATTAGTCAGAGATAAATATCAAAAGTCGGGTTGGAATAATCGAGATAATGTAATAATCGCAAAACTGGCAAATAAATGGGGCGATAGTGTAGTTGATAGAGTGTTGGGCGTTCACATCAGAGGTTGCGGGTTCGATCTTCAGCTCGACGCGATGCCTCACAAGAAACATCTCTCAGTACTGGTTATATCCATGTAGCGGACTCGAGAAGGGTTCATATAAGCGTTTAGCTATCTTCGCATTCGGGCTGAAATAAATTATTATGAATTACAAATGGCACACGTACATCAATGGAATCGTTCGTATATATAGCAAACATGCTCGTTAAAATGATTATAAGTTAATATTAACAAATCTGTAGCGGCCATGCATCCGTTTGTGTGATGTCAGGCCGACGAGTCTTAAACCTTACGCATTTCACATTTTGAGTAAAACACTGTAATGTTTATATCATTATGTTTTAAAATGCTTATATCAGACATATTTGATTTATTCTTAACTTTTATACAAACAACATTTTCAGGTAATTATAGAAGGAACTGTTGGGGCGGGGTATTTAGGCGACATTGCGATTGACGATATGAAACTGACAGCAGGGGACTGTCCAACGTAAGTGGAATATACATCCATAAAATAGCATTTCTTTTCGTATATCATGTAAAGTTTAAAGCAATAAAACAATATGTTTTAAAAAATATTATAAAGCATGGATACACATATAATACAAGTATAACACATACATATGATAAAGAGATGTTATCCGTCAGACAAAGAAACATGCAATTGAAAACACTTTTTTTAAACATATTACATCGATTGTGAATCAAGTTTTTGTATCTGAGAGATATCACGCTCAAAGTATTCCTGGGTAGCACCAATATTAAGCATATACGGTAATGCTGTATATTGTGTTTAATGATTTTATATTTATGTTCATTATTTCACATTCTTGTTGTAATGTTGTATATTGTGTTTGATGTTTTTATATTTATGTTCATTATTTCACATTCTTGTTGTAATGTTGTATATTGTGTTAAATGGTTTTATATTTATGTTCATTATTTCACATTCTTTGTGTAATGTTGTATATTGTGTTTGATGTTTTTATATTTAAGTTCATTATTTCACATTCTTGTTGTAATGTTGTATATTGTGTTTGATAGTTTTCATTTTCATGCTTTTGATTTTTATTCTTATTGTTTATTGAATTTTGTGTTCGTTTATTTTATATGCTTGTTGTAAATTATTTATATTTATATTCTTAGTTTAGCTATAAGAATGTAAAACAAATAACATAAGTATAAAATTGAACAATATGTATGTACAACTTTACAACACTTATGTTAAGTTTAGACACAAACAGTGTTATACAATATTGCCATGTCTGGCATGTCATAACGATGTACACATATTATTGTAACATTGATACAATACTAATTACTGTACGATTTGTTCTGAACTCGTCATTGACATCCTATGTATGCTTGTATTGTAAAATCTTTACTAATAAGCATTTTGGTGTTTTGTGTTAAATGAAATATCAATCTACAACACGCATATTCTGCTACGTTTCCTATGTCATATGTTTCAGGTCAGGTCCATCGCTTGTGGGATGAAGTATGCGGATTGCCTCGGCGCTCTTTTTTTCTTTCTACAAAATCGTACAATGTCCACAAATGAAAAACACTTTATGGTTTGCTTCCTGTTTTGTGTCTTACGTGTATGCATGTGACAGGACATACTAATAAATTATAGAAGTATTAAATATTTTAATTTTCAGTTTACTGAACAATATATACACTAAAGATATTTGAAATATATGAAAAACGCAACACAGGAAGACATATGACAACGCAACACAGGAAGAGATATTACAACATAACGCAGGAAAACATATGAAAACGCAACACAGGAAGATATATTACAACGCAAAACAGGAAGATATATGACAACGCAACATATGAAGAGATATGAAAACGCAACACAGGAAGAGATATGACAACGTAACACAGGAAGAGATATGACCAACACAGCACAGGAAGATATATGACAACGTAACATATGAAGAGATATGAAAACGCAACACAGGAAGAGATATGACAACGTAACACAGGAAGAGATATGACCAACACAACACAGGAAGATATATGACAACGCAACACATGAAGAGATATGACAACGCAACACAGGAAAATATATGACAATTCAACACAGGAAGAGATATTACAACGCAACACAGGAACAGCTATGACAACGCAACACAGTAAAATATATGAAAACGCAACACAGGAAGAGATATGACAACGCAACACAGTAAGATATATGACAACGCAACAAAGGAAGAGATATGACACTACAACACAGGAAGAGATATGACAACACAACACAGTAAGATATATGACAACACAACACAGGAACAGCTATGACAACGCAACACAGTAAGATATATATGACAACACAACACAGGAAGATATATGATAACACAACACAGGAAGAGACAACACAACACAGTAAGAGATATGACAACACAACACAGGAAGAGACAACACAACACAGTAAGATATATGACAACACAACACAGGAAGAGATATAACAACACCACACAGGAAGAAATATGACAACGCAACATAGGAAGAGACAACACAACACAGTAAGATATATATGACAACACAACACAGGAAGATATATGACAACACAATACAGGAAGAGACAACACAACACAGTAAGATATATATGACAACACAACACAGTAAGATATATGACAACACAACACAGTAAGATATATATGACAACACAACACAGGAAAATATATGACAACACAACACAGGAAGAGACAACACAACACAGTAAGATATATGACAACACAACACAGTAAGATATATATGACAACACAACACAGTAAGATATATATGACAACACAACACAGGAAAATATATGACAACACAACACAGGAAGAGACAACACAACACAGTAAGATATATGACAACACAACACAGGAAAAGATATAACAACACAACGCAGGAAGAGATATGACAACGCAACACAGTAAGATATATGACAACACAACACAGGAAGATTTATGACAACGCAACACAGGACGATTTATGACAACGCAACACAGGAAGATATATGACAACACAACACAGTAAGATATATTACAACACAACACAGTAAGATTTATGACAACACAACACAGGAAGAGACAACGCAACAGAGGTAGAGATATGATAACGCAACACAGTAAGATATATGACAACACAACACAAGAAGGTATATAACAACACAACACAGTAAGATTGATGACAACGCAACACAGAAAGCGATATGACAACACAACACAGGAAGAGATATGACAACACAACACAGTAAGATGTATGACAACACAACACAGGAAGAGATATTACAATACAAGATAGTAAAAATTATGACCACGCAACACAGGAAGATTTATCACAACACAACACAGTAAGATTGATGACAACACAACACAGGAAGAAATATCACAACACAACACAGTAAGATATATGACAACACAACACAGGAAGAGATATTACAACACAAGATAGTAAACATTATGACCGCGCAACACAGGAAGATTTATCACAACACAACACAGTAAGATATATGACAACACAACACAGAAAGCGATATGACAACACAACACAGGAAGATTTATCACAACACAACACAGTAAGATTTATGACAATGCAACACAGAAAGCGATATGACCACGCAACACAGGAAGATTTATCACAACACAACACAGTAAGATATATGACAACGCAACACAGAAAGCGATATGACAACACAACACAGGAAGAGATATTACAACACAAGATAGTAAACACTATGACCACGCAACACAGGAAGATTTATCACAACACAACACAGTAGGATATATGACAACGCAACACAGAAAGCGATATGACCACGCAACACAGGAAGATTTATCACAACACAACACAGTAAGATTTATGACAACGCAACACAGAAAGCGATATGACAACACAACACAGGAAGAGATATGACAACACAACACAGGAAGAGATATGAAAACGGAACGCATAGTTCAAAGGGGACTTGCGAGAACTTGCAAATGAAAAAGTGACATCAATGCGAGGGTACCAAATTATTCAGTTATATCACAAGTTAACGACCAATAACATCATCAGACAATATATTACTGTAAAATATGAATGTAATACAATCGTGCTCAATATGTTGCTTTTTTTAATCTCTTCCTGTGTTGCGTTTTCATATCATGAGTGTTTTAATGAACAATACAAGTATGATGTTGTAACCTTCAGTGTACCGAACACTATATAGTATTTTAACAATCCCTGGTAAATATAATCTAAAAAAATGATCAATTGAAAGCACCAAATACAAGTAAATGGATAAAACAGCAAACTCAACTTAAATGAGTCGTCTGTTCGGGTAAATGCGCCGTCTGTTTGGTTTTAATGAATCGTCTGTTCGGTTTTAATGAGCCGTTTGTTTGGTTTTAATGAGTCATCTGTTCCGGTTTAATGAGTCGTCTGTTCGGGTTTCATGCGTCGTCTGTTCGGGTTAAATGAGTGATCTGTTCCGGTTTAATGAGTCGTCTGTTCGGGTTTAATGAGTTGTCTGTTCGGGTTTAATGAGTCGTTTGTTTGGTTTTAATGAGTCGTTTGTTTGGTTTTAATGCTTCGTTTGTTTGGTTTAAATGAGTCGTCTGTTCGGGTTTAATGCGTCGTCTGTTAGGGTTTAATGCGTCGTCTGTTCGGGTTTATAGCGTCGTCTGTTCGGGTTTAATGAGTCGTCTGTTCAGGTTTAATGAGTCATCTGTTTGGGTTAAATGAGTCGTCTGTTCGGGTTTTATGAGTCATCTGTTTGGTTTTAATGAACCATCTGCTCGGGTTTAATGAGTCATCTGTTTGGTTTTAATGAACCGTCTGCTCTGGTTTAATGAGTCATCTGTTTGGTTTTAATGAACCTTCTGTTCGGTTTTAATGAGTCATCTGTTTGGTTTTAATGAACCGTCTGCTCTGGTTTAATGAGTCATCTGTTTGGTTTTAATGAACCGTCTGCTCTGGTTTAATGAGTCATCTGTTTGGTTTTAATGAACCTTCTGTTCGGGTTTAATGAGCCATCTGTTTGGGTTTAATTAGTCGTCTGTTCGGTTTTAATTAGCCGTGTGTTCGGTTTTAATGAGTCATCTGTTCGGGTTTAATGAGCCGTCTGTTCGGTTTTAATTAGCCGTGTGTTCAGTTTTAATGAGTCATCTGTTCGGGTTTAATAAACCGTCTTTTCGGGTTTAATGAGCCGTCTGTTCAGTTTTAATGAGTCATCTGTTCGGGTTTAATGAGTCGTCTGTTCGGGTTTTAATGAGCTGTCTGTTTGGGTTTAATGAGCCGTCTGTTTGGTTTTGATGTGTCGTCTGTTTGGTTTTAATGAGTCATCTGTTTGGGTTTAATGTGTTCGGGTTGAATGTGTCATCTATTCGGGTTTAATGAACCGTCTGTTCGGGTTTAATCCGTCTGTTTGGTTTTAATGAGTCATCTGTTCGGGTTTAGTGAGCCGTCTGTTCAGTTATAATGAGTCGTCTGTTTGGTTTTAATGAGTCATCTGTTCGGGTTTAATGAGCCATCTGTTTGGGTTTAATTAGCCGTCTGTTCGGTTTTAATTAGCCGTGTGTTCGGTTTTTAATGAGTCATCTGTTCGGGTTTAATGAACCGTCTTTTCGGGTTTAATTAGCCGTCTGTTCGGTTTTAATTAGCCGTGTGTTCGGTTTTAATGAGTCATCTGTTCGGGTTTAATGAGCCGTCTGTTCGGGTTTAATTAGCAGTCTGTTCGGTTTTAATTAGCCGTGTGTTCGGTTTTAATGAGTCATCTGTTCGGGTTTAATAAACCGTCTTTTCGGGTTTAATGAGCTGTCTGTTCGGGTTTTAATGAGTCGTCTGTTCGGGTTTTAATGAGCCATCTGTTTGGGTTTAATGAGCCGTCTGTTTGGTTTTGATGTGTCGTCTGTTTGGTTTTAATGAGTCATCTGTTTGGGTTTAATGTGTTCGGGTTGAATGTGTCATCTATTCGGGTTTAATGAACCGTCTGTTCGGGTTTAATCCGTCTGTTTGGTTTTAATGAGTCATCTGTTCGGGTTTAGTGAGCCGTCTGTTCAGTTATAATGAGTCGTCTGTTTGGTTTTAATGAGTCATCTGTTCGGGTTTAATGAGCCATCTGTTTGGGTTTAATTAGCCGTCTGTTCGGTTTTAATTAGCCGTGTGTTCTGTTTTTAATGAGTCATCTGTTCGGGTTTAATGAACCGTCTTTTCGGGTTTAATTAGCCGTCTGTTTTTGGTTTTAATTAGCCGTGTGTTCGGTTTTAATGAGTCATCTGTTCGGGTTTAATGAGCCGTCTGTTCGGGTTTAATTAGCAGTCTGTTCGGTTTTAATTAGCCGTGTGTTCAGTTTTAATGAGTCATCTGTTCGGGTTTAATAAACCGTCTTTTCGGGTTTAATGAGCTGTCTGTTCGGGTTTTAATGAGTCGTCTGTTCGGGTTTTAATGAGCCATCTGTTTGGGTTTAATGAGCCGTCTGTTTGGTTTTGATGTGTCGTCTGTTTGGTTTTAATGAGTCATCTGTTTGGGTTTAATGTGTTCGGGTTGAATGTGTCATCTATTCGGGTTTAATGAACCGTCTGTTCGGGTTTAATCCGTCTGTTTGGTTTTAATGAGTCATCTGTTCGGGTTTAGTGAGCCGTCTGTTCAGTTATAATGAGTCGTCTGTTTGGTTTTAATGAGTCGTCTGTTCAGGTTTAATGAACTGTCTGTTTGGTTTTTATGAGTTGTCTGTTTGGTTTTAATGAGCCGTCTGTTTGGTTTTAAGTAGTTATCTGTTCGGGTTTAATGTATGGGTTTAATGTGTCGTCTGTTCGGGTTTAATAAGCCGTCTGTTTCGGGTTTAATGAGCCGTCTTTTCGGTTTTAATGATTCGTCTTTTCGGTATAAATGAACCGTCTGTTCGGGTTTAATGAACCGTCTGTTCGGGTTAAATGAGTTGTTTGTTCGGGTTTAATGAGTCGTCTCTTCGGGTTTAATGAACCGTCTGTTTCGGTTTAATGAGCCGTCTGTTCGGGTTTAATGAGTCGTCTGTTCGGATTTAATGAGTCGTCTGTTGGGGTTTAATGAGTCATCTGTTCGGTTTTAATGAGTCTTCTCTTCGGGTTTAATGAACCGTCTGTTTTGGTTTAATGAGCCGTTAGAGTCGTCTATTCGGTTTTAAGGCGCCATCTGTTTGGTTTTAATGAGCTGTCTGTTCGGGTTTAATGAGTCGTCTGTTCGGTTTTAATGAGCCATCTGTTCGGATTTAATGAGCCGTCTGTTCGGGTTTAATGAGCCGTCTGTACGGGTTTTAATGACCCGTCTGTTCGGGTTTTAATGAGTCGTCTCTTTGGGTTTAATGAGTCGTCTGTTCGGGTTTAATGAGCCGTCTGTTCGGGTTTTAATGAGTCGTCTCTTCGGGTTTAATGAGTCGTCTGTTTGGATTTAATGAGTCATCTGTTTGGGTTTAATGAGTCGTGTGTTTGGTTTTAATGAGTCGTCTGTTCAGATTTAATGAGTCGTCTGTTCGGGTTTAATGAGTCATGTATTTGGTTTTAATGAGTCATCTGTTCAGATTTAATGAATCGTCTGTTCGGGTTTAATGAGTCGTCTGTTCGGGTTTAATGAGTCGTGTGTTTGGTTTGAAGGAGTCGTCTGTTCGGTTTTAATGAGTGTCTGTTCTGGTTTTATGAATCATCTGTTTGGGTTTAACGAGCCGTCTGTTTGGTTTTAATGAGCCGTCTGTTCGGGTTTAATGAGTCGTCTGTTTGGTTTTAATGAGCCGTCTGTTTGTTTTAATAAGCTGTCTGTTCAGGTTTAATGAGTCATCTGTTCGGGTTTAACGAGCCATCTGTTTGGTTTTGATGAGCCGTCTGTTTGGTTTGAATGAGTCATATGTTCAGGTTTTATGAACTGTCTGTTCGGGTTTAATGAGCCATCTGTTCACAAGGAATAATGGTTATATATATTTATTCTCCCTTTTGTCCCATAGCATTGACTTAACCAATAATTTATTTTCTATCAAACCTGAGTCAGCTCCACTAGTCTAAATAACCCATAAATAGTATCAACAAACCTGAGTCAGCTCCACTAGTCTTAATAACCCATAAATAGTATCAACAAACCTGAGTCAGCTCCACTAGTCTTAATAACCCATAAATAGTATCAACAAACCTGAGTCAGCTCCACTAGTCTTAATAACCCATAAATAGTATCAACAAACCTGAGTCAGCTCCACTAGTCTAAATAACCCATAAATAGTATCAATAAACCTGAGTCAGCTCCACTAGTCTTAATAACCCATAAATAGTATCAACAAACCTGAGTCAGCTCCACTAGTCTTAATATAATAACCCATAAATAGTATCAACAAACCTGAGTCAGCTCCACTAGTCTTAATAACCCGTAAATAGTATCAATAAACCTGAGTCAGCTCCACTAGTCTTAATAACCCATAAATAGTATCAACAGACCCGAGTCAGCTCCACTAGTCTAAATAACCCATAAATAGTATCAACAAACCTGAGTCAGCTCCACTAGTCTTAATAACCCATAAATAGTATCAATAAACCTGAGTCAGCTCCACTAGTCTTAATATAATAACCCATAAATAGTATCAACAAACCTGAGTCAGCTCCACTAGTCTTAATAACCCGTAAATAATATCAATAAACCTGAGTCAGCTCCACTAGTCTTAATAACCCATAAATAGTATCAACAAACCTGAGTCAGCTCCACTAGTCTTAATATAATAACCCATAAATAGTATCAACAGACCCGAGTCAGCTCCACTAGTCTAAATAACCCATAAATAGTATCAACAAACCTGAGTCAGCTCCACTAGTCTAAATAACCCATAAATAGTATCAACAAACCTGAGTCAGCTCCACTAGTCTTAATAACCCGTAAATAGTATCAATAAACCTGAGTCAGCTCCACTAGTCTTAATAACCCGTAAATAGTATCAATAAACCTGAGTCAGCTCCACTAGTCTTAATAACCCATAAATAGTATCAACAGACCCGAGTCAGCTCCACTAGTCTAAATAACCCGTAAATAGTATCAACAAACCTGAGTCAGCTCCACTAGTCTAAATAACCCATAAATAGTATCAACAAACCTGAGTCAGCTCCACTAGTCTAAATAACCCATAAATAGTATCAACAAACCTGAGTCAGCTCCACTAGTCTTAATAACCCGTAAATAGTATCAATAAACCTGAGTCAGCTCCACTAGTCTTAATAACCCATAAATAGTATCAACAGACCCGAGTCAGCTCCACTAGTCTAAATAACCCATAAATAGTATCAACAAACCTGAGTCAGCTCCACTAGTCTTAATAACCCATAAATAGTATCAACAAACCTGAGTCAGCTCCACTAGTCTTAATATAATAACCCATAAATAGTATCAACAAACCTGAGTCAGCTCCACTAGTCTTAATAACCCGTAAATAGTATCAATAAACCTGAGTCAGCTCCACTAGTCTTAATAACCCATAAATAGTATCAACAGACCCGAGTCAGCTCCACTAGTCTAAATAACCCATAAATAGTATCAACAGACCCGAGTCAGCTCCACTAGTCTAAATAACCCATAAATAGTATCAACAAACCTGAGTCAGCTCCACTAGTCTAAATAACCCATAAATAGTATCAACAAACCTGAGTCAGCTCCACTAGTCTAAATAACCCATAAATAGTATCAATAAACCTGAGTCAGCTCCACTAGTCTTAATAACCCATAAATAGTATCAACAAACCTGAGTCAGCTCCACTAGTCTGAATATAATAACCCATAAATAGTATCAACAAACCTGAGTCAGCTCCACTAGTCTTAATAACCCGTAAATAGTATCAATAAACCTGAGTCAGCTCCACTAGTCTTAATAACCCATAAATAGTATCAACAGACCCGAGTCAGCTCCACTAGTCTAAATAACCCATAAATAGTATCAATAAACCTGAGTCAGCTCCACTAGTCTTAATAACCCATAAATAGTATCAACAAACCTGAGTCAGCTCCACTAGTCAAAATAACCCATAAATAGTATCAACAAACCTGAGTCAGCTCCACTAGTCTTAATAACCCATAAATAGTATCAACAAACCTGAGTTAGCTCCACTAGTCTAAATAACCGATAAATAGTATCAACAAACCTGAGTCAGCTCCACTAGTCTTAATAACCGATAAATAGTATCAACAAACCTGAGTCAGCTCCACTAGTCTTAATAACCGATAAATAGTATCAACAAACCTGAGTCAGCTCCACTAGTCTTAATAACCGATAAATAGTATCAACAAACCTGAGACAGCTCCACTAGTCTTAATAACCCATAAATAGTATCAACAAACCTGAGTCAGTTCCACTAGTCAAAATAACCCATAAATAGTATCAACAAACCTGAGTCAGCTCCACTAGTCTTAATTACCCGTAAATAGTATCAACATTAAGTCAATGACGCAAACTCTCGCGAAATTCATTTCCAAATATCCTAACTTCGATTCATTAAAAAAATTCAATCAATATTCCTCTTTGCACAATGGAGTTCTCTACAAAACGAGACCATTTTCAGTAAATTGAGTTTACAATTGTTGCAGTACTTATGATTACAAAATGTGTATACTGCAACTAAAAATCAAGGAAAGTACTTGAAATATTACTTCAAATTGCAATATTTTGAATTCAAGATCATTTTGCGTGTTTAAAACATTATAAAACATCTAAGGTTAGATATACCTTACATTTTATTCGAAATAAATCCGTTGCCTGCAAGATTCCTATCATTCTATATAAAGCCCTGGCAGAGTCAATGGACTTTAATTAAAAAACAGAATAAATATCGGTACGATTTCACATACATGACGCTTTATTCAAAGCAAGTATGAAAATGATACCAATGTCAGACGAGCATTATAACAAATCAAACTAACAAAGTTTTTATCCAAAGAATTGTTATAAAATGTTAAAATCCTTAGATGATGTTTGTCGAAAATCATGAGCTACCCATGTTATTATTCATGTATGGTTTGGATATGTTTGGATTGCCTAAGATGTTGGGGACATGCATAATTTTATCTCTGTTTTTTTAAGCAAAGATTTATGGATCACAAAACCTGTAAGATTGAATGAATGAATGAATGAATGAATGAATGAATGAATGAATGAATAGTTTTTTTCGGCGTACCAACACATTATAGATTATTCCACGCTAACCTAACAGGAAGGAAGATTCCAGGTTCACTCTATATGTACCAAAAAAACAGCAAATTAACAAACAGATTAAATAAAATACATCAACAAATGAATATGCAGAATGAACCTAGAACCTTGATACCTGCAGACCTGCAGAGTTTCAGCAAATTCTATCGTATAACTCAAATTGTCGCTTCCTAGGACATGCATGAGCCACAGTGATCCTATTCTTGCCATCACTCATATGGCTCCCTGGAACCACACAGGGGTTAATAATTTAACCACAATAGTGAACATGACAAAAAATTATAAAATGAACATGTAACCCATTCGGAGGATTCCTACCCCTCTGCAGAGATCTATTCTTAGCCGGAACCACATGGGCTTGCCGGTAAGAAAGCCCAGAAATGTGACTTTATCTAGAACCAGGGGCGCTCAGTTGAGTACAAATTGTGACTTTGTGAAGACAGTCTTACTGTTCTAGCGCCGATGATGGTAACATAAATGTTTCGTTTTGCACTGAACGGTAATGCCGGTCTTTAAATAAAACTTATTTTGTAATTATTACTTTTTTATTTTAAAACGAAATTACCCAACACCCTTACAACTAGACTATGGCACTCAGTGTGATGGATCAATCACACAACATCGTTTAAGTGAAAAGGTGAATTTATTTGAGTTTTCATTATTTTTTTGGCAATGTATACTCCAGTAGAGAATGTGCTACTAGTATCTTGAAGAATGTGCCAAAAATTGTTTAGGTCTATGTCTTTTCTTGATAGATGATTACGGAGAATCAAATTTTCTTTTTGATGTTCTTAGTGACATTGCACTAGGTGAGGGTGAAATAAATTTCCACTTCTGCGGTTGTGACCGCTTATTTAAGGAAATGGCTTATTTTTTCTGTAAGACATTTTACCGGGAAATGAAAAAGCATAATAAAGGACACACTATGCTGATATTTTATTCAATGAAACACTTTAACTGTTATAGTTTCATGAATACACAGTCTTGTTTTTTAACATACACATGTAACTGACAATATCTGTATTTGTATTTTCCCTACTAGAAACGCATCCATTCATTTATGACATACAGTTGACGAAAACCCTCATATATTGTCGTACAAATATGAATTTCAAAACGAGGAGATCTTAAACGGACGAATCAAGTGTCATTTGGAAATACTTGGTGGTGAAAACAGTACTGACAGTAAAATTCATGAAAACACAGCGTAATATCATAGAAAAAACAACAAAAGAAGGTGCCATTTAGTGAATATGGATTTCGGTACAAGTAAACACTCTCGGTTTTCTCGAATTGCGTCTTTTGTGGTGATAGCTGCATGGTAGGAATGAACAACCGATGGAAGACAATATACTTAGTTACATCTTGGGAGTATGCATTAAGAAAAATAATGAGCATGAAATAAATTACCGTGTTTTTCTGTGCCTTGACGTTACTTTTACAAACAAAAATCCGCCGTTTTTTGACGCGTCCGCTCGTTTTTACCGCCTAAGAACGCATACCCTAAAAATACGTTCGCTCCCAAGCGTATGATCAACTTCTTACATTCCATTTCGGTAAGTACATAAAGTTCATAGCTGTCATGGGTCCATAAATGATTTCATTTATTTCGGTAAGAACCATTATAGCTGGCCGTCACTATTATTATAGCTGGCCGTCACTATTATTATAGCTGGTCGCCACTATTATTATAGCTGGCCGTCACTATTATTATAGCTGGCCGCCACTAGTATTATAGCTGGCCGTCACTATTATTATAGCTGGCCGCCACTATCATTATAGCTGGCCGTCACTAGTATTATAGCTGGTCGCCACTAATTTTATAGCTGGCCGTCACTATTATTATATCTGGCCGCCACTATTATTATAGCTGGCCGTCACTAGTATTATAGCTGGTCGCCACTAGTATGATAGTTGGCCGTCACCATTATGATAGCTGGCCGTCAATAGTATTACAGCTGGACGTCACTAGTATTATAGCTGGCCGTCACTATTGTTATAGCTGGCCGTCACTAGTATTATAGC